>JARQOD010000010.1:83975321-84072922 GCA_033576555.1 Oophaga sylvatica | reverse complement strand
CCCCACTCCAGTCCTCAAGAGCCACAACAGATCATGTTTTCAGGACTTCTTTAGTATTCTACAGGTGATGAAATTCTCACCTGGACAATACCAAGGAAATCATGAAAACATGGTCTGTTGGTGGCTCTTGGGGACTGGAATTGTGAAACACTGGTCTAAGGCAAGAGAAGGCTACGCCATGTCCAATTTTGGATTGACGACCATTCTCTGGCGCTATGTGATCTGTCGGGGAGAGTCAAGATGTCCTCATACACATTAGACTGTTGACCAATCCTGATGAAATCGGCAGCTTTGGTTGACATTTATCTCATGTGAATGGGGGTCTTAAATTAGGAAGGCAATTTACTTCCCTCCTTAGATGGCCAGGAAAATCTCATCGCCAGTAAATACACCTATAATGTGTGGGTTATAAATGTTAGACTTGTTCCAGGATGACCTAATTAATAAAACATATTGGAAGTAGATTTATAAAGAATTTAGAAGTAGACATCAGCAGAATTAGCATAGTGTTAGTCATACATATTATTTGGTTAACCAGGAAAAGATGAAAGAAAACCACATCCTGTGAGATTAACCTGGTATTAGTTTAATGGGGCAAAGACAATACAAAACGGTAAGGTGTTTGTGTTCCAATTATTTGGAGGCTGATCCAATATCACCAAGTGTAAGTTACATGACTAGGGTATTGTATCGCTCTGGACTGAAAACCTAAAACTGGCTCAATTCCTCCCTCACCCCTTTTACACCCAGAATAAAGACACGAGGCAAATTCACGACAATGGAATAAGTATACAACAGCAGCCTCTTTATTAAAAACATTTTAAACAATATATTATAAAATACCTATAACCAAGTGAAGGTCTTGGATGGCCTTAACTTGTGGCACCTAAGAAGCAATGTCCAGTCGCTTCACACCAAATTGGGGCTGATAACATGCCAAAGTACCACATCACTAGCTCTTTCCACCATATATCATAGTTCTGCTTCCAGCAGGACCCATCCAATTCCATCCATGACCAGACCACCAATGGCAATGTGTACCTACCCTTATTAATTGGAGCCATCCAAGGCATCCTCACCACCTCAAGTAAACAGAAGTCCTTGTGCTTCTGAGCTGTGCCTCACGTTAACTGTTTTTTTTTCAACTTCCTTCCGTATACCCAAATTCCAGATATCCATACCGACCTCAATCAAATGGCCCCATCCGATAGTAAATAACCCAGCTTGTGAACTTCTAGGTTGTAGTGTCTAACCAAGATGGCAAATTACCGTATTAACTTTACCCCTAGCCCTGGTCAAACCACCAATTTTGCAATCCACCATTTTATTGTAGATACCATCCCAAACCATACCAGTAGGATACCATGAAAAAGAACCATAATAGCATTATATGAAACTTAATGTGACATTCCTTACGCCAGAAATGTCACCCTAGTCCCTGACTGGAGTAAGATATATAGCAAGCTACACACGGAGGTGCACACCACTCGTCAGACACTCCAGATTTATTAAAAGGCGAGCATCTCTTAATGAATCAGGAGCGTCTGACTCCAACATGCCCCTTCATGTCCGGTCTTGAATCAAGGACCTTAATATTTTCAAAAAACTCATCATGACATATATAATGTTCTTCATGTGTGTTTGAAACTACATGAAATGCATCAGACTGTTTCACAAGCTTCAAGTTGCCTTTTGATGCATGACACTCTATAAAACAATTCTGAATGTATTATACATATCACGTGTTCCCAATTTTACATATAGAATTAATGCAGGTAAGAAGTTTATTAACTTTGTAAATGTTTTGCATTACTTTTTCCTCAGTGCCATGATTCATGCATTGCATTCACTTTAGCAATTCTCCAGTCTTCAGAACAGAAGTCTTGCAGAAGCAATTCTTCCAGCCTCAAAGTCTGTAATATTTGGCCAACATTGAGGCTGTATTCACACATAATTTAAATTCTTTGTTTATTCTCATGCTTTTTATCTAAATATTTTCTGCAGGTGTCTGCACCGAAATATGCAATAACTATCTTCTTTGATTATTTTGTTTTTTTGCTGATTTTTTTAATGCTTTTTTAAATTTTTTTGGTGCAGATTTGAAACAGCGTTATTTAATGTTTTTCTTTTAGTAGAAAAGAGCTTAAGGTCTGCACTTAAAAATGCAACTGCATTTTCTACTTGTGTTTTAAAGCATTTTTTTAGCTCTACATAGAAGTTTGTAGAGAAAAAACGAGCCAAAATTCCCAGTTCAACAGTGTGTATAGACGCACAGAGGGTCTGAGTTTTCATTAAATCGGATCCATCTTGCTTGGACAGTTAAAATGGGGAGATTTTCTGTACAAAATGTCAGCACCAGAAAAAAATGGTTAAAATGTCTGTCGAAAGAGTAAAAATTTTGGCATAAAGCTTAGAATGGGTTACAAAAATAAAAGCACCAGTTTTCACCTATTTCAATCCTGCTAGGTCCCCTGCCGGTCTCTACTTTCTAACGTCCTACCACAGAAACATTCGATTCCTGCAACCAATCACTGGCAAAACAATGACCACCCAAGGCTAGCAATTGGCTGCAGCTGTCACATGTTCCTGTGTCAGGATTTCCTCAGCATACGGTAGAGATTGATGTGTGACCTTTCAACGGGAGTGGTGATGTAGCGTTCTTATATTTTTAAACCATTTTGAACAGTTTGTAAAAAATGACTTACCTGCAAGCCGACCTCTTTAAATTTAATATGCACAGCTAGTTTTAGGGCTAGTACAAGATAAGCCACACAATGTATGTACTAAAGCACCCAAATTTATATGTACCGTACATAATGTCTCTTAAAAAAAGATTTTTAATTTATGAAATAGCCCCCAAAATGTGATAGGACCGAGAAGCAAGTGATCTGCATGTGCGCTTGTCTAAGCTGAACCCTATGGGCGCTGATGTGGTTGATACTCTTGTCCTCCAGTGGACCAGCTCATCTCTGCACAGCTTTATATAAGGGCAATGATTTTAGCATCCAATTTCAAATTCAGTGATACCCAACGACTGGAGCTCACATGGTGTAAAAAGTTGCCAAAAGTGATGGGAACAAAAAGGATCAAGGCTACCTCTGTGTGTATGTGGCCTACTGGACAACTAGTAAGAATCTATGCAGCCTAATGAACAAAGAGAAGGTTTACCCATGGACTTCCTTGGTCCGGGCTGCCTTGGCATGTGCCCAGGTTCGCCTCAATGTAATTTAATAATTGTGTGCACAGTGCGAAGATTACTTCAGAAAAACCAACTGTTCCTGTTTTTATATCTTAATCTTAGTATAGAAAAACCACAGCACAAACCACATATTGTTCATTAAAGAGAACCTGTCACGTCATTTTTAGCAACTAAACTGGCCCCAGTGTGTTGTTAGTAGCACATTGTTTTCAATCCAAACGGCGCTGTAATAATCTCCAAAAATCACTTTGTATAGTTATATAATACCTTCTCATTCAGTTATAGGGGTGGCATTTCATTTTATTTCAGTCACTGTCTCATCATATTGTCCACACCATGGAAAAGTCTATGGGTGAGCAATATAATACTGATACATTTTTTAACAAGCTTTTTGAGGCTTTTATAGCAATGAAATTTACCCAAGAAGATGTAATACCCTATGAGAAATATAATACCGATAAATTTTGAACAAGTTTTTTGAGGGTTATATGAGTCACCCGCCAGGGCCGTGGGGTACTCGGCACCGAGCCTATTAACTTCTATGGGGGATGTCACGGCGACATAGCTCGGTCCGTGGCCCTGGGCGCTCACTGAAAAGGGGATATTTACAGGGGATTATAAGGTTTGTAGAAATGTTCGTGACGCCACCTGTGGTGCCTGGTCAGGGTGACCAGCGCTGCTGTATAGGTCCGCTGAAGGGATGGTATTGGGCAGCAAGGTGTTAAGCCTTCCACAGGCAAGGCTGGGTTCCTTCAGGGTAGATAGGATGTGTCGGGGTGCAGCATGAAGGAGGGGAGTTTGGCAGAAGGAGTAATAATGTGAACTCACACACAAAGTCTCTTTCTGTACCTTTACTGATGGAATTGCAGGCACGTCCTGGGGTGCTGGCAGGGTGAAGGATGCACGTCCAGTTCTTTCCACTGAGTAGGTGTAGGGCCTCCTTACTTCTATAATGTGAGTCTCTGACCTGTATGAAACGAGACCTAACTCTGTCTTCAACTCTACGCCCGGGTGACCTTGTGTAGGGCCTTCTATTGGTAAGAACACAGTCTCTAATGGTTGCGCCGACCAGACTCCTGTCTTCCTGACCCAGTTACGTATCAACACTTATGGGCCCCTGCGACTTGTAGTCCCGCAGGGTCTCCGGTATCTCCTACTGGTCGTGAAGAATACAGCAAGCTCGGACCCGGTGTCCGGTTATTCAGAGTAGAGGTAAGCTATCAATGTTATTTCCACCTCTGTCACTCTTTTCTTCTCTTCCACTCGCCTTTCGTCCTACTCGACCCTCACATATACACACTCTGGCCGTAGGTGGCTGCTTCCTCTCTTTCTTCACCGCTCTCAAAGCGTCGGCACGCTTGCTCACTGAACTGCACTCGGTTGACTCAGTTCTGACTAGGCTGGAGTGGCTTCCTTTCCACTTGTACTAGCCTCTACACGTTTGAACTAAGCTTGGAGCTGCAGATTTCAGGTTCTTTCAACAACTGCTGTTCTCTCTCTCTCTCTTACTTCCAAGCTCTGCCCGGAGCTGCTATCAGTCTTCTCCGTCTGTCCTGCACCTGGCTTTGCAGACTAACTGATCTGTGCTCGCTCCTAGAGCTAACTCTCTACTTGCTTCACTCCAAGAGAACTAACAACTCTCCTTCTCCTTCTCAGTACTGATCTACTCTCCACGTAGACTCAGACTAGACTAGACTACTCTCAGTGTCTTCACCATCCTTATATACACTAAAAAGGCTCCCTCTGGTGGCTCTAGGGATTGGTGAAGATGTATGTATGCATATTGGGTCCTCTAGTGGTCATTACCTTCGGTGCATCCCTCTGGGAAATGAGATTCCAAGCGCAGCTGGGCTCTACATCTATACCAAGGAAATGTATTCCAGACTATGGAGTAGTCTATGTGTGATCAATATAATAACAATAAAATTTTTAACAAATTTTTTGAGGGTGATATACTAATGAAAAGTAAACAAGAACACGTAAAACTGTATGGCTGAGAAATGTAACCCAGCAAAATTTTTAAACTTTTTTTGAGTGTTATATATATTGGTAAGAAATGTGAATAAACAAGCAAAGTTTTGAAACTCTTTTTTCTACTGTTATATACCACCAAAATGTCACAAAAAGCATGTAATACTTTATGAATGACTAATCTAATCCTGAAATATTTTTCTATGTTTTTTGCAAATTTTACATACCATCGTAATGCAACAATAGCCGTGTAAAACTGTATGGATGTGTAATTGAATCCATAGAAAAATTTTGAACGAAAATATTTTGAAAGTGTAGTTGATGTACTTACACAGTCAAAAAGGCCTTTCAGAAAGTGCAAAACCAGACAGAAAATATGGAGCGGGTCATCCATAGATCCCTAAAAGGTAACAAACTGGCGGGCTTCATTAAAATATTGAATATTACAAACATATTATGTGCTGCTGTCATCTGGTGGTGTGGAAAAGTATGGGCTAATCCAGGCTTTGTTAATTTTTATGAGAGTGAGCCTGACTGCATTCTCTGCTGACAGACGAAGGAGCCTGTCTGTTATCACCCCCCCCCCCGGCGGCTCTATAAACTCACTCAGACAAGACCCAGTAGTTGAAAGTCGCGGAATTAAGGAGTATGCTGGTTTGATCGGCCAGGTATTGCTTGACCATATTTAAAAATGTTTTCCTCCTTGTCAAATATACCTGGTCATCAGGCCCTGAGCTTGTGTTATGAAATTGGTTCATGCCTTTGACAGTGTAACCCTGCCTCTGCTGCTTGTCCCACTGCTGTGTCTCCTCCTTGGTTGGGCAAGGAAGCTTGCCCTCTGCCGCTACCTTTGTCTGATGGGAATTTTTTCAACATATTTTCCACAATAGCCTTCTGGTATAGCACCATTTTAGAAGACCTCTCCAAATTAGTAAAAAGAGATGCAAAGTTCTCCTTGTAGTGTGGGTCTAGCAGTGTGGACAACCAGTATGCTTTTTATGGCCAAGACGAATGTAACACGAATGTCAGGGGAAAGGCAGCAGTACATAATGTCGGCGATATGTGCCAAGCTCCATACAGCTAACACTTCCCTGTCTCCAACAAGATGATGACTCTCCATCTCCTTCTTCCTCTCTTCCTCCTCATTCCCATCCTCAGCCCATCCACATAGGAGAGAGAAGATGAAGATTGCGTCGCCACTAGCCTCTGTTGCGCTAGCCACCAGCTCCGTTTCCTCCTCCTCATTGTTACCCAATTTTCGCTGAGCAGTTGAGATGTGACTGGGCTGGTTAAAATCTCTCTGTATTATGTCCTCCTCCATCCCGACCTGGTCCACATGCAAAACTTCATGTTTAATTGTGAACAGTGACTGTTTAAGTAGGCACGGAAGTGGGATAGTTGTGCTGTGGCATCACCGTCAATCACCATCTTCCTCAAAGTCTTGGGGAACCAAACAAATGGCAGACATCCATGCCCACTCTTCAGTTGTTATGTGAGGAGGCTGACCAGAATACCGATGTACATATTGGAACTGGTACTCAACCACTGGCCTCTTCTGCTCACAATGCCTTTCCAGCATGTGCATGTGGTGATGTTGCACATTAGTCGGTCAGCTGGCACTTGCATGCACTGCTGCAGCACTGCTAGAGCGGCAGCAGCTGTAGCTGATATGCGGAAATAAGATCTGACGTGGAGTACTTTGACCAAAAGCTCTGGAAAATCTGGGTCTGTTTTTAGAATCTGCTGAACTACCAGGTTGATCACACATGACCATGCCTGGTTGGAGGTTCAGCAGCAAAAACCACAGATCTGTCTGGTCTGTTATTCATTTAAGTAACTCTGCTGCGGTGTTCAGTTTGTCTAGTAGACAAATTACCTTCAGCAGAGCCTGTTGCCACTTCGCTGAGGCAGTGCTGCAGAGCTTCCAGCTTCTGGCTGATGTGTACGACGTGCTCTGAGATACCACATCGGAAATGAAGACTGAGGAGGAACAGGAAGAGGTGCAGAAACTTCTGTAGGAGTTGGAGGAAACCCTGATAGAAATAGGGCCAGAAATCCTTGGTGTCGGGTGCACATGGACTGTGCCAGGGTTTGACTCGTTCCCAGCCTCTACAATGTTCACCCATTGTGCCATCATGGAAATGTAGCGTCCCTGCCCACAAGCACTTGTCCACGTGTTGGTCCTTAAGTGGACATTGCCAGTAAGTGCATTGGTAAGGGCACGGGTGATGTCCTTGGATACGTGCTGGTAGAAGGCGTGGACACCACACTGGGAGAAAAAGTGGTGGCTGGGGACCAAGTACCGAGGGACGGCTGCCGCAATGAGTCAGCATAAATCCTTAGTTTCCACCAGACTAGATGGCAACATTTCAATTTAAAGCAGCCTGGAAATGTACCTGTTTAATATTTGGGCCTGTGGGTGGCTGTGAACTTTCTTTTCATTCCAAGTAAACCCAAAGAAAAAAGCCCGTACGTAAGGTCAAAGAGTAATAGGACAATAGGAGTTATTACTGATAAAATACCTTTATTAACAGTGGTAAGTAATACTACAAACACATAAAGTTCCCGCACAGATCATAATACGTAATATATATAAAAATTATAGAAGTACAATAAAATATATGACACGTATATTCATCTAAAGACCACCTCATCAGGAAAAAATATTAAAATAGATAAAAAGGGGGATCCCAAAGTACACCTGCCCAATAAATAAACCAAAATTATATGCTGTAGCAGCTAAATGGCTAAAAGAGGTGACGAAACATTATGTGACAAACAACTGTACAAAATAATTTCATCTAAAAAAATTTTTAGAAAAAAACCTCAGAAAAATGAAGTGACAACCTCAAAAACAATATAACAATGTAAAGTGCAAGGTGCTGAGTGGAATTATTAAAAAAATATATGTAAAATAGCTGATATCAAGATATAATCATATGAGTGGCATAAAAGTAAAATCTATATTAAAAAATAAAATTAGTACTGGTGCAATTTTCACATTGGCCACTAAGGCTATGGTAGACTCAGACTTCGTGACCTATCATAAAGAGTTTATAGGGATTTCTTTCAGCAGAGACAGGATTACAAAGAAAAGTAACATCCTTATTATCAGCTGACAACACAGGATCCACCAATCACAATAGGTGATGTCACAGCTTCCCCTGTTCCCCCTCAAATCATCATGACATTTGCACATGGAAGTTAGAGGCTAAAATAGGCCCAGTTGTCTTTGTGATAATTGCAAGATTTTTATAATTTTTAACCTGTACCAAAAATTGAAAACTGACTTAAACAATAGGCCATTTTCCGATAATTCCCTGCAGAGTTTTGAAAAATTCTTTTAGAATGTGTTTTTTTTTGGCCGTAGTGGACTTCAGCCCTGGGGCAAGGCAGATAGCTATCCTCCTCTAGAGTGTGTGGGCTGATGAGATATGGCATAAATTCTCAAATTGTGAGTGTCTGTAATCTGGTTACACACAAAATGCATTACTTGTAACCTCCTGACAAGCAGACTCGGACTGGCCCACAGGACAACAGGAGAATCCTCTGGTGGGCCCCTATGCAGGAATGGGCTGTACACTTATATGAGAAGTAGTTGGCACAATACATTTGTTTCGCCTATGTTTAGAGAAGGGAATCATCTCAGCATTCATTTAACAAACTACCCCGTTTATTATTATATAGAAAAATGTTATGAATGTTTTAGAAATGAATTCTGAGCAGAAGCTCCCTCTGGTGGTTACAAACAGTACTGAACCATTCAATGATTTTTGGCAACCAGGAATTACAGACTGGCTGGATATAAGGGAGGTTTCCCCCCATCATGGTTGCCGGTGATCAATTGTTCTTGTCTCAACGTTGTTTCCTGCTTCACTTGGAAGCTTGCTGAGTCTTGCCTCTTCTCCTGCTCTCAGATAAGATATTTTCTGTTTTTTATTTTTGTGCTTGTCATTTGCATTTTTCTCTGCATTTCTGTGAGGTTGGCCAGGTTCCCCTCCCTGGGGGGCTTGGGCTCCTCTCGGTTCCTCTGGAGCCACTGTTGTTTGTTCATTTGCCTTTTCCAGTTTTTTCTGTGGCTGCGGCTTAGTTTTGTTACACCAGAGAACTAATTTAGGTGGTAGAGGTCGTGTGATCTCAGGTGTTTTTGCAATTAGTAGCGTTGGCTTTTTTTTAGGGTTTTTTGGAATTGCAGTAAGTATCCTTCCTATCCTTTTCTGTCTAGGCAGATTGGGCCCCAGCGTTTGCTCATACTATTTTCTGTCTGTGTCTGTATTTCCTCTTGTCTAACCGCCATTACATGTTTGGGGGCTTCCTATGTTCTTTGGGGACCTGCTCCGGGCAGATAGCTTTCCTCTTTCTATCTTTAGGTGTAGTTAGCCTCTCAGGCTGTGACGAGGCGTCTAGGACCAAAGTAGGAACGCTCCACGGCTGCCTTTAGTTGTGGTGGTTAGTCAGGGTACTGCAATCCAGTAGATTCCAACCTCTCTGGTGTATTGCCGTTTTTGCCTGCTCTCCTCAGCTACCAAAACATAACAGAAAAATAGGTAAATTTGTGAATGAGGGTAATGTGATGTTTGCATGTAGTTGAACAGTGGGCCACCAGAGTCAATGTTACTGTTAGGCCCTTGGCACCTGCAAGCTACTGTTAATATGTTCACATTATTTTGCAATTTAACCCTTTAAGGGTCAGGGAAATTTTAATTTTTGGGAATTTGTTTTTTTCCTCTTCTTCTTTTAAGAGTCATAACTTTTTTATTTTTCTGTGACTATAGATGTATGAGGGCTTGTTTTTTTTCTGGGGCAAGTTGTAGTTTTGGCAGAGAATATGGGTGCACCAATTATAAAGCTTTTTTTATGTGTCAATAAATCCAATGAGCTTCATGAACTTCTTATAAGGAGCTCTTCAGGGTGGTGCACAGTCTCAGCACGCATGTAATAACCAATGTAGAAGAAAAGGAAGAATTGCAGCACTCACCTGATCCTTGAAGATAGAATCCTCTCTTTCTTTATATGGATAACATCATAAAGTGCAGTTGTGCAGGTGACAGGGGAGTTTTTACAAGGAGAGACAAAAGACCTGATGGACTATGGCCATTTCGAGCTTGACTTGCGCTTCTACATGGACCCGTAGAAGCGCAATTCAAGCACGAAACGGCCGTAGTCCGTCAGGTATTTTGTCTCTCCTTGTAAAAACTCCCCTGTCACCTGCACAACTGCACTTTATGATGTTATCCAAGTACAGAAATAAAGGATTCTATCTTCAAGGATCGGGTGAGTGCTGCAATTCTTCCTTTTCTTCTACACGAGTTGTAGTTTTGAATGAAACCATTTATTGATATCATTTTGCAGTACATACATTTTGATCACTTTTTATTTCATTTTTTTATGGAGGCGTGGTGACCAAAAAAAGCAATAGTGGCGATTTGAATTTTTTCTCTTTACTGAAAGTTTACTCTACACGTTAATTGCTTCTATATTTTGATGAATCAGAGTTTTAATGATGCGGCGATAACAAATATGTTTGTTTTTTTCCTTTGTTTTTAGCAGAGCAAAAGGAAGTTGATTTGAACTCTTATATATTGTAAGACAGTGCTTACTGAACGTGTTCGGGACACTTGTTTGGCAACGGGATTAAAGCACACAAGCACAGTTACTCACATAAACAGTCTTATTTCGGTTTATTTAACCATCATAAACTGCGCAACACATAGTCCATTACTTTACGTTCACGGAACACAACATTGAGTTGCAGTCTCTAAACACTCTGGATCGTACTCCGTCCAGTTACCGTGGGTGACCGCACAGTCCATTAACTGACCCTTGTCAGTGCACACAGTCCCCCATACTCTGGGTTACCTTCCAGGAGCTCCGCTTCACACGCTGACTCCTTGTCAGTCCTAGGTTCCCAGGGAAGCGGCCTAACTGGGATCACTGTCCCGGACGTGGATTTGCTCCACAGGCCAAACAAGACAGTTCCAGACCCTATGAAGGATGGTAGCTTCCCCAACACAGTAGCAGTCACAGGTACTACAGGTCCATGGCCTCACTCCGTGGTTTTCAGGAATCCAGTCCACACACAGGACCTTCCAACACAGAGAACTTCAGGACCTTACAACTCTCATCATGTGACTCAAACCACAGTCACATTATGTAGCTGAAACCACCCCCAAAGCTGGGAGGTGTGTGTGGTTAGCCAGTCCCGTCCAGCTCACCGACTAATCCTGTAAGCCCCCTTATAACTAAACAAACACTTGTGGGACTACAGGTCCCAGAACAACAACAATTTCAGGCTTACAGCGCAGAGGACATCCTCCATCTCTGCGACACATACTGGCCATTCACAATGATGCCAGTCACTGTCTCACCATCACAGTTACTCCTGCGACTGCCATGCACTCCTATGGCCTCAATACGCCTCCGTACTTAACCTGAGGAGAACATACAGCACCCCTAGTTGTAACAGGGGTCACTGCCTCACAATATTTTATTTTTAAAAACTGTTTTTTTTACATTCAGAACTTGTGATTATTCAATCATACAAATATAAAGCAGTTCTGTAGTATATAATAAAAATCATGTTCTCCCATGGAGTTCAGCCTGTGGACGATGAGCTGCAGAGGAAGACCAAGGTGGCAATGATGGGGCCTTACAGTAGGCCCCCAACTGCCATGGTAACCCATCGTGATTGCACACGAGCACCAGGTGTCTGACCAAGCAGGAAAATGGTCTGATCATACAACATGTCCTGCGAAGGGGAGGACGCAAAAGTGAGCATACAGACAAGACAGCATGGGATCACATCTGCTGCTTTCTGTGAGGTAAATGTTTTACGTCACAGAAAGAATCATCTGTGATTCGATGCTGTCCTGTCTGTTTACACTCTTGTGCATCCTCCCCTGGGCAGGAGATGTGGCATGATCAGACCATGTCCCTGCACAGTCAGACACAGCCATTACACAGTACACAGCAGGGGCACATTTATAAGATTATCTCAACACAGGAATTAGTTTTGAACACATCCAATTGTGAAAATTATTATTATTCCAAGATGATCTATTTATTAAAATGTACTTGTTTGTAGGACAATGTTTTAATGGCAGAAAAGACCAGTCAAATATATATCCGTAATCATAAGGATTGTGTCTAATAATAAGAATCATGTCGCAAAACCGATCAGTAGACTGATAATAGCAATCATCTCACATAAGATCTCTGCAGTATACTTTACCTACAGGAGATGGCAGTATGTCCCCACCAAGAGTAACCAATAACTGGCGCTTGCTCGTTTATAGCCCAGTGGAAATTTATGGTTTAACATATGAGCACATAGGGACATTGTAAAGTGATATCATCAGAATCACTAAAATACTCTGAATTTATAGGCAGCTAATAGAAGGTTGGAAGGAAAAAACGAGTGGATATTAACAATTGGACTTGCCCTGCCTTTACAGCGTAAAATTTATCCAAGGTTTCAGCCTAAGTCCAGGCTCAAGATTCGGACAGTCAAGTCAAAAAAGTGCAGGCCCTGGCTGCTGCTTACATGTGTTAGTCTGGTCCGTAATTCGCATGCTCTGATTCTTTCCATGCAGACCATGTGGAAAATCATCCATGTGCACTGGCACACTGCCTATAATGGGTTTATGTGTTCTCTGCATGTGGTCCATAATGGACACCTCTGTATAATTCGCTAGTCAGAACGGGCCCTAAGATTTAGGCAACATTCACACATCCATGTAAAATAAAGTTTTTCTCTCATGTTGCAGCCGTTTCATATCTGGTTTGCATCCTTTCTTTTCTTATCTGTTTTGAAAAAACTGAAGTAGGAAGCCTCTCCGAAGTTTTTAAGCAACTGACTCTGAACAGTGGATCAGGGAAAAATGAATGAAACACGGTTAGAACACAGGATGTCCTCCGTATTTTACCCGTGTTTAACGGACCAATATAGACATTAATGGCCGGGTGTGATCTACAGAACGGATGAGAATAGGACATTTTCTGAGTCTCATGGGCCAGACTCACTGACCTGTTTTTAAAACAAATGTGTGTATCGATCATTGAAACACTTTGGGTAAATGTGCTGTCCGTGAAAAAAAACCCAGATGAGTACGAAGGATATATAAATGTAGTCTGAAATATAAATAGTTAAAAGCTGTGTACTACCTGAAGACATGTTGCCGATATAGTTTGGATGTCCTGATCACAGAAATACCTCAAGGTGCGTTTCGCTATAGAGCTTAGTCAGGAGGTGATTAACAGTAGAAGCAAGGAGGTATAAGTAGCACCTCTACATATTACATGACTACTTTAACAGGATCCCAGCATAATACTGCACCATCTCATGTCAATCGCATAACAAGGACACTCAGCTCTGACCTATACTGCACAATATCTGTACAGATCATGATCAAGGTGTGTTCTCTTTTCCCCCTACATAATGTCTCCTGTTTATGATTTGTTAGTGTCATACAGAAGACAACATATACACCCCCTAGAGAAGAATCTCTTTTAATGCTCAGGTAGGCTTATCATAAATTATAACCTAAACGTTACAAGCTAATATCTAGGTCTAGGTGTAAAAAGCTCATTAGAAAGATCTCTGTGATGTTCCTTCATATATGTCTCAATTCTAATAAGATCATCCCTAAGCCTTCATTTTTCAAAAATGAATAACTCCAAGTTTGGTAACCAGTCCTGTTAATACAGTTCACCCACTCTCTTAATAACCTTTGTTGTTGTTGTTTGCACCTGTTCTAGTTCAGCTATGGACTCCAGTATAAATGTGGCTGCATTAGTGATTTGTATAGAGGCAAGACTATGTTCTCGTTGTGAGCATCCATGCCTCTTATAGTGCATACCATTATTTAATTCACCTTGACAGCAGCTGCCTGACACTGGTCATTAAAGTGGGGTTTGTTGTCCACCCACAAATCCAAGTGTTTTTAGGTAACATTTTTACTCACTCTTTTATCATTTACTACATAATTATACATTTCCTTTTCTCGGCCAAGTGCATAAATTTCAATTGCCATTTCTCCCTCAAGCCTCCAGCTTACATAAACCCTTGTGTAAAATTAAATTATTCTCTTCTGTATTGATTACCTTGCAGAGTTCCGTATCATCTACAAATGTTGAAATTTTACTCTCTATGTCCTCTACGAGGTCATTAATCAATTTGTTAAAAAGAAAAGGCCCCAATACTGACCCCTGGGTTACCCCACAGTTAACTGTGACCCAATTCCAAGTGTTTTCCATTAGTAACCACCCTCTCTTTCCTTTCCCTAGCCAGTTGTTAACCCAGTTACATATATTTTCTTCTTGTCCAGTTGTTCTCATTTTATATCCCGATCTTCTATGTGTCATCATATCGAATACCTTTGAAAAGTCCACATTGATAACATCTGTGGCATTACCCAGGTCCATTCTGGAACCTACCTCCTTGAAGAAACTGATCAGATTAGTTTGAAGGAAGGATCCCTCATAAACCCATGTTGATCTTTTTTTTAGATACTTCAGGATTGCATCTCTTCGCTCAGGAGTGGAGAATCTTAGGCCTACGGGCCCTTTACGGCCCTCAGTGACCTTTTATACGCCTCCAGGCCAGATTGCCAGGCACTCCATGCTTGGACCAGCAGCCGCTGACCCATTAATTTCTTATTGCTCTGTGAACACGTGCACTACTGAACACTGAGTCACGTGCAATGAATAATTATGTCCCGATATCAGTGCCAGTGTCAAGATTTACTTTGTGGGCAGAATTAGGGCCCAATTTGTACGGCCCCTGAAGGATGGTATAAATATCCAAATAGCCTTTGGCAGAAAAAAAGATTCTCCACCCCTGTCTTAGCTGAATGTAGAAGAAAACAAACAGCCTGTAAAAGCCCAACAGTGCAACATTTTTAATAAAACCCAATAGCAAAAATCATTTTAAGCCCCAAATACATGTATATATATTGTCCCCAAAAAGTGGATAACCAATTTAACTTTTTGACCACTCTTTTGACTTTGCCATATTTCTAACATGCAGTGAAATATAAAAGTAAAAAAAAAAACCCTAGCTAGTCCGGGTATTTGACATTTATTATTTCGAGCTCACCTTAGGCCAATAATGAAGCTCTTGATTATTATGTCAGTTGTGCTTGAGACAAATCCTTATTTGTACATGTGCGCTCAAAGGGCAAATTCAGACATCTGTGCAAATTAGTCCGAGATCAAACTGACTGTGGCTCTCCTGACCCCAGCATAACAGTCTCATAGAAATATATCGATGACTCATGTTCTTCTAAGGGTATGTTCAGACATTGCATTTTTGCCCCTGAAAACACAGCAGTTTGCACTACCAGTGAATGATATTTCTGAGATCTCATGCATCCGCTGCTTATTTTTTTCCTTGTAGACTTGAACCATCAAAGCGGTTTTTCAAATTTGCAGCGTGTCAATTCTTTAAGCGTTTTTTCAGTATTTTTCACCCCCAAGAAAACGCAAGTAAAACTGTATAAAAATGTATGTATCTTATGTAGTGTTTTCCCTGCCAACGCTCTGGTTTTTGCTGTAGAGAAAAGAACACTGTAAAAACAACATATGTGAACATACCCTAACTCTACCCATTATAGAACCGAAAATGTTATTCTTGATAGCAGATCGCCACCTGCTGGACGATGCGCATTATTACAGCCTTATTTTAGAAAAATATTTAGACTTGAGAGTCCTCAGTGGTTGATACCTTTTAATGGCTAACTGAAAAGATGGTAACAAATTGCAAGCTTTCGAGACTACTCAGGTCTCTTCATCAGGCATAGACTAATACAACATCTGAAGAATCACATATTTATACACAAAATAGCACAGAAAAAATGCAATAGGTAGGACAAGTGACATGAAGCAGAACTGTCATTATGGCAGAGGGATTAACATAAATATGACTAGTTCATAGATAAGGAGTGAAGGTTTTATTACCCTC
Organism: Oophaga sylvatica; assembly: GCA_033576555.1. Taxonomy (NCBI): domain Eukaryota; kingdom Metazoa; phylum Chordata; class Amphibia; order Anura; family Dendrobatidae; genus Oophaga; species Oophaga sylvatica. Next base: position 84,056,792 of record JARQOD010000010.1, on the reverse strand, counting down.
TGATTGGGGTCTGGTATTGTGTTGTGATGACCCTAAAAGGTCAGGGAGGCAGATTCCTTAATTGTTGTAGAACGACATAAAACTCTGGGATATATTCATCCCAGCACTAAGAGTGTCAAAGGTCATCATAAGTTTATATTCCCAGACTTTTCTATCCTTCTCAGATTTGAAGTTAGATTTTAATACAAGTAATTCCATATCTGTCATGCTATGACCGGGCATACAAAAGTGTTTGACCGGGCAAAAACTGAGAACAAGGATGAATTCTCATCGCCACACGATAAGAGAAAAAAGAATGGATTTACCTGTGGCCAAACACTTTTGTATGCCCGGTCATAGCATGACAGATATGGAATTACTTGTATTAAAATCTAACTTCAAATCTGAGAAGGATAGAAAAGTCTGGGAATATAAACTTATGATGACCTTTGACACTCTTAGTGCTGGGATGAATATATCCCAGAGTTTTATGTCGTTCTACAACAATTAAGGAATCTGCCTCCCTGACCTTTTAGGGTCATCACAACACAATACCAGACCCCAATCAGAGGGTAATAAAACCTTCACTCCTTATCTATGAACTAGTCATATTTATGTTAATCCCTCTGCCATAATGACAGTTCTGCTTCATGTCACTTGTCCTACCTATTGCATTTTTTCTGTGCTATTTTGTGTATAAATATGTGATTCTTCAGATGTTGTATTAGTCTATGCCTGATGAAGAGACCTGAGTAGTCTCGAAAGCTTGCAATTTGTTACCATCTTTTCAGTTAGCCATTAAAAGGTATCAACCACTGAGGACTCTCAAGTCTAACTATTTTTCTATCTACTGGCTAACACGGTACGAAGATACACATCTTTCCTATAGCCTTATTTTAGAAATTCTGTGTCATGGTAATGACAAAGTACACAAAAAAATCCTGCTGAATGCAAATCACTTCTCTCCAAATTTTTGACCTGATGAATTGATATTTTCCATCTGTTACTACCTTAAGGCTCAGATTTGTTTATGGCAGAAGAAAAATGTAAGCGGAAAGTGTCGGCTTTCTGACATGGATATATAATGCAATAAAATGTGTCACTTTCTCTTGGCGGAATAAAATATTAGACATGGCAATTTTTCATAGCAGCCATTCCGCATTCTAAATGCACAAATGCGCAAAGAAAGAAAACTCCACAAAATAGTGAGAAGATTGTCAAGGAAAATAACAAAGGATTGCATCTCCCATAGATGACTATCACGCATCAAAACAACATATCAATCACAGACCTGTCATGCAGGCAAAGAAAATATTCTTAAAGACCTTGAAACCTTCACTCTAAGTTGGAAAATGCTCAAGTGACAGGAACCGACCTGCATTATAATAGCAGAAAATACAGAATGAAAACATGTTGACAGCAGTGATGAGTGAACGTGCTGGGATAAGGTGATATCTGACTATGCTCGGGTACTAAGCGAGTGACTTCGCCATGCTCGAAAAATATGTTTGAGTCCCCGTGACTGCATGTCTCATGGAGTCTTTTTGCTGAGTTTTCGGAGTGGAAACTGAGCGGAAGCTCAAAGTTTTTGAGCAGTTTTGCAATTTTGAGAAGGGCTTGGGGAGTTTCTACTCAGTGGCTATGAGCATAAGACGTCTTTTTGAAGAGTTTTTTTTTTTTCAGAGCACAAACTGAACAGAACCTCTAAATTTTTGAGAATTTTTTCATTTTTGAGTTTGATTCTGAGAACTTACTCTTAATTTCCACTCGGTTTCTTCTCCAAAAACCTCTCAGAAAATTCAGTGTGCACATAGCCAATTTCTGCTCCCAAAGCTCCCCGAGGACGTCATGTGCACGTGGCCAAAGAGTTTGCGAATACATCAGGTGATTCTACCTAAAATTCGTCTGGAAAAGCACCCCAAAAATGCCCCTCTGTTTTCTGTTTTACACAGGAACTCACAGAATACCAATTCTGTGTATCTGTTCCATTTGCCTGTTCTAAAGTGAAGAGGGAACTGACATGTGAACAGAGCCTTAGTCTATGGCCACCAACTTTGCTGCCCCTTTTACAGTAGTCTAGACACCTGCATATAAGCCCCCAAATTCATCTACATACAAAACTAGAAATTGCATGACAGCACTCCAGCCATGCCTCTAGAACCCAGTGCCTTAAATGGAACTGGCGAAACCCGGTGTATGGGTACATACCCATTTGCGATAAAAAAAAACGGTCCGTTTTCTGGATGGAAAAAACGGTCCGAATATATGCGATTGTCATGCGATTTGTATGCGATTTTTAATCGCACCATCTGTTTTCCATCCGTTTTCCATCTGTATGCAATGCGATTTTAACATGACGTTTTACATAGATACATAGAACAGTTCTGTCTATGTAAAAACTCATGTTAAAATCACATTGTAAAAAAAAAATGTACCCAAAAAGCAAATAATTATATATATATATATATATGTAGGTCATACACTTCTACATACTATAATAGCCGCTAATTCAATTGCCGGCTTTAGTGAAATTACAGAACCCGACATGAAATTACACATGGTTTACATACAGTTAACCATGTCATTTCATGTAGTTTGATATATGGTTTTCACTAATAATTACATGAGTGTATGTGTGCAAAATTTCATACAGGTAAGGGTTAATTAAAGGTGCAAATTCGTTGAAAAAAAAATGTGTGGGCTCCCACGCTATTTTCTCCACCAGACAGGCAAAGCCAGCGAGTGAGGGCAGATAATAATAGCCTAGGGAGGGTGCATTTATTTTGTACCCCCCCTGGCTACTAACATCTGCCCCCAGCCACCCCAGAAAAGGCAAATCTATAATTAGATGCGCCCTTTCTGGCACTTAGCCCGTCTATTCCCATTGCCCTGTAGCGGTGGTTAATGGGTTAAAGCCACCTTGCTATTGGAAGGTGACTTTAAGCCTGGTTAATAATTGAGAGTTGTCAATTAGACAACTATCAATTATTAATCCTATTGTATGAAATAAAAATAAAACACACACACATTAATTAAAAATCATTTTAATGAAATAAACACACAGTTTTTGACCATCTTTTATTTTACTGCCATTCCTTCGATTCCCTTGTTCTCCTGTAATAAAAATAAAATAATAAAGCAACATTATTCTTACCTATCCGCTGCTCAGTCAGGTCCAACGCTGTAATCCTTCACAAAGGGTTAACAGGTTTACAGCAAGCAGCGCAGCTAATGCTGGCAGCTCAGCTGTAAGCCCCTGAATGAATGAGCTCCTCTCCTGGCTATCAGGAGAGGAAGTGATTAGTGTGGGAAGCTTAATTGATTGCTTCCCAGGCTAATCAGTTCAGGTCAGCCGGGGACAACCTCTGACGTCACTGATGCTGTGCGGTGTCCCCGGATGACCTGAACTGATTAGCCTGGGAAGCAATCAATTAAGCTTCCCAGCTAATCACTTCCTTTCCTATCGACCGGGATAGGAACTCATTCATTCAGGGGCTTACAGCTGAGCTGAGCAACCAGTTAACCCTTTGTGAAGGATGGTAAGAATGTTGCTTTATTATTTTATTTTTATTACAGGAGAACAAGGGAATCGAAGGAATGACAGTAAAATAAAAGATGGTCACAAACTGTGTGTTTTTTTCATTAAATGATTTTTAATTAATGTGTGCGTGTTTTATTTTTATTTCATACAATAGGATTAATAATTGATAGTTGTTTTATTGACAACTCTCAATTATTAACCAGGCTTAAAGTCACCTTCCAATGCAAGGTGGCTTTAACCCATTATTAACCCATTAGCCACCACTACAGGGCAATGGGAATAGACGGGCTAAGTGCCAGAAAGGGCGCATCTAATTATAGATTTGCCTTTTCTGGGGTGGCTGGGGGCAGATGTTAGTAGCCAGGGGGGGGTACAAAATAAATGCACCCTCCCTAGGCTATTATTATCTGCCCCCACTCACTGGCTTTGCCTGTCTGGTGGAGAAAATACAGCGGGAGCCCACGCATTTTTTTTCAACGAATTTACACCTTTAATTATCCCCTGCATGTATGAAATTTTGCACACATACACTCAGGTAATTGTTAGTGAAAACCATATATCAAACTACATGAAATGACATGGTTAACTGTATGTAAACCATGTGTCATTTCATGTCGGGTCTGTAATTTCATAAAAGCCGGCAATTGAATTAGCGGCTATTATACTATGTAAAAGTGTATGAACTATAAATATGTATATATATATGTGTCACAATGACATGTATATATATATGTATTCTATGTGTATATATCTAGTGTTTTGTGAGCTGTCAGTGTGATTTTACAGTAGCAGGGGATGAATTGCCGGCTTTTCAAAGGACACCGGTGCGTATAAATCGGACAGCACTTGCATGGTGCGAGTGCTGTCCGATTTTTTCTCGCGCCAATTGACTTGTATTGGCGAGTCTCATCCGAGAATCGCAGCAAATCGCAGCATGCAGTGATTTTTTTCTCAGTCCGATTTCGGCTGAGAAAAAAATCGCAAATGAGATGTCACCTATTAAATAACATTGGTCCGAGTACAATCCGATTTTTAATCGGATTGCACTCGTCCGTTTTTCTCTCCAGTGAGTATGTACCCTATGTGTCCAAATCTGCTCTGCTGATTAAGATGAATGGCAGATGCCAAAGCTTTATTTTCAAACAGGCTAAAAGTCAACGCGCTTCGAGGTCATGCAGGAACTCTTCCTCAGGACAAAACCTAACAAGTGGATTATCCGATCTGCATGTTCTTATATGCTGTCTCAATTGTTTTCCAAAAAAACTGCCAAACCGGGCAACAGGACAAGTCAAAGTTCATAAAGCAAAAACATCACAAACAATGATTAACTACAATACAAATAAACAGACTATGTATGTACCGAATCTACGAATAAAAAGAACCATCCAGAGAAATAAAAATCTAAAAACAAGTACTAAAATGTATGGAACCTGTCAGTTGATTCATGCTGACCAAATCACAGGCAGCATGAATCAGAGTCTGGCTGCACGATAACAGCCATTTATGTTTTTCTCTGAAACACTCAGAGGTGTCAGAGAAAACATAGTATGAAGATCCAGCTGGAGACTTTAGAGCGTGACCTGACTAGTCAGACACCACCGAACACAAGCGGGAGAGACCGTCAATCAGCTAGAATGCTGCGGCAGGCAATGCTGGACTAGTTGGTACTGTAAAACGTGGCTGTCACGCTGCAGCACTGCAGGTAAATGCAGGGTAATGCAAACTTCACTAGGTGGCAGCTGAGTGGAGAGTGAGCTGAAATTCTGCTAAGAGCAGACCAGCAGAACTGCAGTGAGGCTACCACTAGGTGGCAGCAGAATAGTCAGAGAGCAAGGTCGATACCAGAGAGTTGCGTAGTACAAAGAGGAAATTCCAAACACAGAGTCAGAGGAGCGCCAAAAGGTCAGTGCTAGTCCGTAGCTGAGGAATCAGAAGGAAGAGACAGAATCAGGTCAGAGCCAAAGCAGAGTCGAGTACCGGGGAATCCTAACACACAGAAACACACAGAGTCGGAACGGGTAGGAGAGGGGTGCACAGACACGGGCAAGGTAATCTAAATGCAGCAGGACAAATCAAGAGTTCACCAGAGCCAGCTACACATGCCATTGGCAGGAAATATAACTGACACTGCCTGCAGGATGCAGAGCAGAGATATAGCAGACCCAAAACAGGAATGAAGCAGAGAAAGTTAACCCCTAACATGACCAGACTGGGAAAGGAGAGACAGGACCAAAACCCAGTCTGGATCATGATAGCAGCTTCTTATTTGCAAAAAAAAAAAAGCTGCGTGTGAACATAGCCTAACAGGTTTGAAAATTTCAGCAAGCAAAAAAATGTATGCAACATTGATAGTAAAAATTCATACACGGCCCAGAAATAGATGAAAATTCTAGTGTACCTGAACTAACCATATTGCTACTAATTATCTGCCTGGGCTCTCGCTGCTGAATTGATATTTTGCCATTTGAAGAAAAAATGAAGAGCAGTTTGGCACTAGTCATGTCTTGACATTCCTCTTTCCACCTGGTGATTATTATTTTTCCACAAATACATATTGGTGCAGTATTTCTTCGATAAGCTATGCAAGAAATTCAGTAATCAGCATGAAGAAGACTGTACAATACTGACATGTGACTGCTGTGAGATTTGACGTATTTTATACGGCACTGTTTGATGCTTGGGTGTCCTGGCATACAATTCTATCGTCCTGGCATGTTTCAACAATGCAGACAGTTTATCCTTGTGAGCATCCATGAGCTTGTCTGTACATCCAAGAATTGGAATAAATGGAAGATAGGAGGAGGGAAGATGACTGATGATACCTTGTGTGCAGAGAGAACTCTTCATCCCAACCAGTTTCAGATTAGCAGTCTGATGGCTAAAATGTCTCGAGTGCATAGCTTTTATCAGAATAAATTTTTAAAAGGAACAAAAGTTGGAGAATAATTCTTTAATCTTCCATCACAGTTTGTCATAGTTCAATTTTAGCCAACATCTAGAAATAATATGCAAGAAAGTTTAAAGATCTGTTCTCAAGTTGTCTCTTGAGCAGCAGACATCTTCCATTTTCTTTCACTTCCTGGTTTCTGGCAGGGCGGGCTCTCCTCCTTGAGTGACCGCTCTGGTCGCTAGCAGAATTGTAGTATTAGTGCAACTGCAAAGCTCAGCACAAGTTCTGCTATAACACAATGTCACGCTGTATAGCAGATATATATTTTATATGTGATGACAGTAATGTATATCAAAAGGGCAACATACAATATAACATGCGCATAGATATATGATAACATAGAATTACCTGACAGTAAGTCCAGTGGGTCAATACGGAATCCGTTATACGCTGTCTCCGGCTAGAGGGTGACCGGGGTCTATGCTGACCCTAAACTGGGGTCCTAACTAATCCCTCTACCTGGAGGTACTGTTAAAGGTACAGAGGTCCAGGCCACCAGCGTAAACCCTGTCTCCTATCAATCCCTGCCAACTGTAATCTAGTCCTAAGAAGAACCCTGATTACCACCAAAGGGAATGAACAGGTAACGGTTAATGAACAGAAAGACATACAAGAAAGACAAGAAATAAAGTAAATAAAGTCTTACATACAACACTCACACACAGTAGGAACACCTAAGGTCTCAGAGATAAACTATAAGCTATAAGAGTAAAAACAACTAAGGAGCTCTTAGCTTAAGTATTCTCAAAACCGATCCAGTCTGCTAGACTACATAAAGGCTTTCACCGGCATCTAACAAGCAGACTGGCAGGTATATGAAGGAATCTAATTAGAACATAATCAAAAGCAGCCGGGCGAGGCTGGACCTAGTCTTAGCAAAGAGCTAGGTAAAATTAACTCCCTCATTACCAAACACAAAGAAACAGCAACTCAGCTGTGAGAAGTCAGAGTGTGTAATCGCGACGATCCTTGTGGCGATACACCCATGACAGTACCCCCCCTCTACGAGGGGACTCCGGACCCTCAGGGCCAGGTCTGCCCGGGTGAGTTGTGTGAAAGGTCCGAACCAATCGATCTGCGTTAACATCAGACGCAGGGACCCACGTCCTCTCCACAGGACCATACCCCCTCCAATGAACCAAGTACTGAAGGGATCGGCGACTGAGACGTGAGTCAATGATTTTCGACCCATGAAATTCCACGTTATCATTGACCACCACTGAAGGCGGAGGTAGAGGTGACGGTATGACTGGTGCCACATACTTTTTAAGTAATGACTTGTGAAACACATTATGAATTTTAAATGTAGGAGGGAGGTCCAGACGAAATGCCACAGGATTAATTATGGAACTGATCCTGTACGGCCCGATGAATCTGGGACCCAACCTCCAGGAGGAAACTTTAAGTTTTATATTCCTGGTAGACAACCAAACTAGATCGTTCACCTTCAGATCTAGACCAGAAACTCTCCCCCTATCAGCCATCCGTTTGTAACGGTTCCCCGTAACCTTCAGTCTTAACCGATCTGGAACTATCAGTCTCCCTGGAAGTCCCACCGGGGCGTCCCCCTGAGCCCCCAATACCTCCCCCTCAAGCTCAGAGCATACAGCTGACACTACAACTCCCTCCTGAGGAATAGGAACCGGATCATCCGTCTTCCCGGCCCCTGGGAAAGTACGAGATAAGGCATCAGGAAGCAACTTTATTGAGCAGTCATATGCGTGATGAGGAGGTAACTCTTTACACCCTCCTCTGAGAACATCTCCCCAAAGTCCTCCAGAAAAGGAGACAAAGTCCTAGGCACAACCGCACCGATGACCGTGCTCATGCAGTTATTCCTGCAAAATTCACCCCACTGGCTTATCTTTCCGGATTGCCAATCAATCACTGGGTTATGTTTAGCCAACCAAGGAAGTCCCAACACAATAGGAGTAGGTAGACCCTCCAACACATAACAAGACAATTGCTCTTTATGTCTTGCCCCTACTCGAAGATCTATGTTATGAACAGCTTGTACCAAGCTACCTTGACCGAGAGGTCTAGAATCAATAGAGACTATAGGGACCGGTTTGGCCAATACACTCAGTTGCATACCATGCACCTGGGCAAACCGAGCGTCCACCAGATTAGCCCCGGACCCACTATCAAGAAAAACAGAAATCCTCTCAGTTCTAGTACCAATCACCACCTCCGCAGGCACGAGAAACTGAGAGGGATTTGTGGACGAAATACACACTCCCAGGTTAACTCCTTTGCTCAAAGAGGCCCGGGATGGACACCCCCCAACAAAATGTCCCTCTCTCCCGCAAAAGAAACACTTTCTAGTCTTGCGGTGCACCGCCGATTCCCTCCTACAAAAAGATGTCCCTCCCAACTGCATGGGTTCCTCAGAACAGACCAGGGGAACCTCAGTATAAGGGACTTTAGTAGTAGGTGGAGTCATCACGGGAGGCGGAGTTACCTCGCGTCTTCCCCGAATTCGTCTATCCATGCGAATAGCGAGGGCCATAGCAGCCTCCAGTGATGGAGGAGAATCATACTGAGCGAACACATCTTTTAATTTGTCAGACAACCCTTGACAAAACTGGCTCCTAAGAGCTGGGTCATTCCACTGAGTATCTGTTGCCCATCTACGGAACTCAGAAGAATATTCCTCCGCTGGACGATTTCCTTGCCGTATTTTACGTAACTTTGTTTCAGCAAGGGAAACTCGATCCGGATCATCATATACCAGACCCAGGGCAGTAAAAAATCGATCCACTGACTGGAGATCTGGGGAGGCTGGAGGAATAGAGAACGCCCAAGATTGAGGGTCCCCTTGTAAGAGCGAGATAACAATTCCCACCCTCTGCTCTTCACTCCCAGATGACCGAGGCCGCAGCCGAAAGTACAATTTACATGCCTCCCGGAAAGTAAAAAATTTGTCCCGCCCACCAGTGAACCTGTCCGGGAGAGCAACCTTAGGTTCAGATCTGGTTTGCTCCGGGGGGAACAAAACCTTGGACTTAATGTCTGCAAACTCCATGGACAACCCCTGCAACTGCCGGGCCAGCTGGGCTACTGGATCCATGACAGCTGGAGAGAATCTTTAGTATGGCCGGTGAAAATGTCACGCTGTATAGCAGATATATATATATGTGATGACAGTAATCTATATCAAAAGGGCAACATACAATATAACATGCGCATAGATATATGATAACATAGAATTACCTGACAGAAAGTCCAGTGGGTCAATACGGAATCCGTTATACGCTGTCTCCGGCTAGAGGGTGACCGGGGTCTATGCTGACCCTAAACTGGGGTCCTAACTAATCCCTCTACCTGGAGGTACTGTTAAAGGTACAGAGGTCCAGGCCACCAGCGTAAACCCTGTCTCCTATCAATCCCTGCCAACTGTAATCTAGTCCTAAGAAGAACCCTGATTACCAATAAAGGGAATGAACAGGTAACGGTTAATGAACAGAAAGACATACAAGAAAGACAAGAAATAAAGTAAATAAAGTCTTACATACAACACTCACACACAGTAGGAACACCTAAGGTCTCAGAGATAAACTATAAGCTATAAGAGTAAAAACAACTAAGGAGCTCTTAGCTTAAGTATTCTCAGAACCGATCCAGTCTGCTAGACTACATAAAGGCTTTCACCGGCATCTAACAAGCAGACTGGCAGGTATATGAAGGAATCTAATTAGAACATAATCAAAAGCAGCCGGGCGAGGCTGGACCTAGTCTTAGCAAAGAGCTAGGTAAAATTAACTCCCTCATTACCAAACACAAAGAAACAGCAACTCAGCTGTGAGAAGTCAGAGTGTGTAATCGCGATGATCCTTGTGGCGATACACCCATGACACACATTCAGGCATCAGTGGTTTGCTCTGGAATCTACGCTGTTATGATTGTATTTACATGTAGCGATAACAGAGCAATTGATCAAGAACATGGCTCCGGACAGTAAGAGCCATGATTAGAACTGCTATGGGAGAAAAAGATGCTGTGGGCTGGCGATTTAGCAAGATTGACAACAGCAGTTTGTCAGGAGCTGAGAGGGAGGGGGATGGAGGTGAGCAGCTAATTGCTGCATATAAATCAATAGACTTAGAAAATCTCCCTAACGTGCACTGCTGAAAAAAAATCAGGTGTAATGTTTAGTCAGAGTAAAATGCCATATGTAATGCCATATTTACCATGTTACTGTGGAAATTACAGTTTTACTCAGAAGGACTATAATATAGGAGACTAATGTAGCTGGAAGGAACAGTGTTTCTTCCGCTTGGTCAAAATATGAATGCTGGAGCTGATCAACTGCCACTGAATGTCAGAAGCACTCATGCAATGTCCCAACCAACCAGATGTTGATGCCAAAGGACCAAGAGAAGCAACCCTGACTCTGAGTATGGAGGACCGATGCCAATCCAGGAAGTTTTTTTTTCTTTTTTCATCAAACTGGGTCCATTATAGAGTAGATCCCTCTCAATTAAATTTTTACCTGACTGCAATTTGCAATGTAAAAACCAAACCAGGAATATATTCACCTTCCCCAGATCCACCGCCGAGTCTCTGGTGCTTTTCCTAGTATCTGGCATTGGATTCAGCATAGACGTCAGCTTGACATCAGCGCAGCCAATCAGTCAGCTCAGCGGCTCTAGCAGGGCGTTCACATTTATTTATTTTTTATAACAAACTGCAGCCAGGGTGAAGATTTAATTGAAACAGAACAATCCCTATAATAAAAAGGTGTCCACTAATGAACAATTCATTAAGCTATTTGTGACACTTTTCTGTTGGAAAAATATTAAAGACTGGCGCATGAATCACCAGTCTTGGTAGATTTTTCTTTACATAGATTGTGTATGAAATCATACCATGTCTATCGCATGATGTTCTGCTTCTGAGAAATACTGTTCCTTGCAGAGGAACCATGCAGGTGAACGCAGACTGGAATTCCAGTGAAATCACTACTGTATAACATAATAGTAATAAATATAAAAAAATTACTTAAGGTTATTTAGTGCTTTATGATGATTTATACAAAATAAATTGTATCAAAACTAAAATAATACGTAATTTGCAGGTAATTACTTTGACAACACAAATAATTGTGTAAAGTTTATAAATGCCTCTTTACTGTCTGTCGCTGTGCCCTATAAAGGAAATCTGTCAGCAGTTTTTTTGCTATGTAATCTGAGGACACGATGAAGTAGAGGCTGAGAAACAGATTTCAGGGATGTGTCACTTATCAGACTGTGTGCTCTTGTTACCATAAAATGAAGGTTTTATAACCAGAAGAATATCACTGCCCAGACTAGCTCCCTCCTGCTAAGTGGTCCGACCACGCCCCCTCCTCTGCTAAGCAGCTCACTGTCAATATACAATGTACACATAAAGCTGTGGTGGGGTTAACAATTTTAAGTACTACAAGTGCTTCTGACAAAATTAGAATATCATCAAAAAGTTAATTTCTTTCAGTTCTTCAATACAAAAAGTGAAACTCATATATTATATAGAGTCATTACAAAAAGAGTGATCTATTTCAGGTGTTTATTTCTGTTAATGTTGATGATTATGGCTTACAGCCAGTGAAAACCCAAAAGACATAATCTCAGTAAATTAGAATAATTAACAAAAAACACCTGCAAATGCTTCCTAAGCATTTAAAAAGGTCCCTTAGTCTGTTTCAGTAGGCTCCACAATCATGAGGAAGACTGCTGACTTGACAGATGTCCAGAAGGCAGACATTGACACACTCCACAAGGAGGGTAAGCCACAAAAGGTCATTGCTAAAGAAGCTGTCTGTTCACAGAGTGCTGTATCCAAGCATATTGATGGAAAGTTGAGTGGAAGGAAAAAGTGTGGTAGAAAAAGGTGCACAAGCAACCGGGATAACCGCAGCCTTATAAGGATTGTTAAGAAAAGGCCATTCAAAAATTTGGGGGAGATTCACAAGGAGTGGACTGCTGCTGGAGTCATTCAAGAGCCACCACACACAGACGTATCCAGGACATGGGCTACAAGTCTCGCATTCCTTGTGTCAAGCCACTCATGGCCAATAGACAACGCCAGAAGGGTCTTACCAGGGCCAAGGAGAAAAAGAACTGGACTGTTGTTCAGTGGTCCAAGGTGTTTTCAGATGAAAGTAAATTTTGCATTTCATTTGGAAATCAAGGTCCCAGAGTCTGGAGGAAGAGTGGAGAGGCCACAATCCAAGCTACTTGAGGTCTAGTGTGAAGAGTCCCCAATCATTGATAGTTTGGGGAGCCATGTCATCTGCTGGTGTAGGTCCACTATGTTTTATCAAGGGCAAAGTCAGCGCAGCCATCTACCAGGAAATTTTAGAGCACTTCATGCTTCCCTCTGCTGACAAGGTATGTCAGGAGTCGAACCCAGTACCTCTTGTCTACTGGCCAGCAGCTCTACCATCTGAGCTATTCTGCTGGCTGCAAAGTTCCTTGCTGAACCCAGATACCATTGACTGTTCTTCCTGATTGGCTACACCTAGTGCTCTCTTGATTGGGCCTCTGATTGCCAATTACACACCCTATATAAACCTGGCCCTGTGGGTGTGTCATTGCGAGATTATTGAGCTCCAAGCCTTTAGTCAAGCGTTTCCTGCTGATCCATTGCTACAAACACTGCTCTCCTGTGAACCGACCTCGGCCTGCCTTCTGACTACGCTACCTGCCTCTGCTTCCCCTAGTGTTTGCAGTAACATCGGCTCCAACCCAGACGGGATCTTGACAGAATAATCTCGCGCCAAAATGGAGTCCGCTGTGAAACCCTGAGGCGGCAAGTTACGGAGCTTCAAAGTTTTTGTACTGACTCTCAAGGAAAATATGCCAAGTTACAAACTGATTTCACGGCGATACAACAGGAAGTAATTGAGCTACAAAAACAACTTCTGGACGTGCGCAATTCAGGGTCCGAATCAAACGCGCGGCTGCCGCTGCCTGCAAAGTTCAGTGGGGATCGCAAGCAGTACCGAGGATTCCTCAATCAATGCCGCATATACTTCCAGATGCAACCTGCTCCCTTTACCACTGAGAGGAAGAAAGTTTTTTTCATGATAAATCTCCTGACGGATGAAGCTCTTGCTTGGGCTTCACCTTATGTAGAAAAGGACTATGCCCTCCTTAATGACCTGGAAGCTTTCATCGCAGCTATGAATCAAGTTTTTGATGACCCAAACCGCTGTGCCACAGCAGAAACCAAATTACATAATTTGCGCCAAGGACGTCGCTCTGTTGCGGAATATACATCGGAGTTCCGTCGCTGGGTGGCCGACACCACCTGGAATCCAGCGGCCCAGAGAAGTAAATTTCGACGAGGGTTATCAGAACCAGTGAAAGACGAGCTTGCCAGGGTTGAGACCCCTGACCAGTTGGAGGACTTTATTCAACTATGTATCCGGATTGACCAGAGACTTACTGAAAGGAGAAAGGAGAGACTGCGAGCACTTGGGAATAGCCCTGGCTTCTCATTTTCAGCATCGGACCACCAAGAAAAGACGCAAGGCGTGTCTGAACCGATGCAGATCGACGTCATCCGAAGACCACTCTCTGCACAGGAGAAGGAGAGGCGACGTGCAGAACATCTCTGCCTCTATTGTGGGGACCCTGGACACTATGCCATCAACTGTCCTAACAAAAGGACTATAGCCTTTACCAACAACAGGTCTGCCAGCAATATGGACCTTTCTCAGCAGTCGGATTCCATCTTGCAGACTATCTCATCAGTAACGCCAGAAATAGACAAAATACATTCTACATCATCTCATTTTGTAATCCCCATTCAGGTTGTAATGGGCACCCAAAAAATACAATGCTCTGCCCTGTTGGATTCGGGAGCAGGAGGAAATTTTATGGACTTAAAATTTACACGTGATAATAATATTTCCAGTAGGACCAAATCCACACCAATTGAAATGGAAACTGTGGATGGATCACCCTTGTCTTCTGGACCTGTCACGCATGAGACAATCGAACTGGAGATTTGTATCGAACCGGATCATCATGAAGCTGTCAGTTTCCACCTTATTTCATCTCCGAAATTTCTGGTTATTCTAGGGATCCCCTGGTTTTCAGTCCATAACCCTTCTATCAACTGGGCATCAAGGACCATCACCTTTCCATCTGACTACTGTAAGAATAATTGTCATAAGGAACCCCCTGTTCTCCAACAAGTCCAAATCTCTGAGATTTCGCATGAGAAGGAAGAGAAACTACCACCTCAATATCAGCAGTTCTCTGATGTCTGCAGTAAGAAGAAAGCAGATCAATTACCTCCTCACCGTCCTTACGACTGTCCCATCAAATTGCTGCCAGGAGCAACCATTCCATTTGGACGGATTTACAATCTTTCCGAACCTGAATTGAAGGTATTAAGAAAGTTCCTGGATGAAAATTTAGAGAAAGGCTTTATTCGACCTTCCACATCTCCAGCTGGGGCACCCCTGTTCTTTGTTGAAAAGAAAGACTCCACTCTGCGGCCATGTATTGACTACAGAGAGATGAATAATATCACTGTCAAGAATCGCTACCCGCTACCCTTGATTCCTGAACTATTTGAGAGACTCCGTTCTGCGAAAATCTTTACGAAGCTGGATCTTAGAGGGGCTTACAACCTCATACGGATTCGCCCAGGAGATGAGTGGAAGACAGCCTTCAGAACGAGATATGGACATTTTGAATCTCTGGTTATGACCTTTGGTCTTAGCAATGCCCCAGCCACCTTTCAACATTTTATTAATGATGTATTTCGAGATTTCTTGGACCAATTCGTTGTGGCTTATCTCGATGACATTCTTATATTTTCAGACACCTTGGAAGAGCATCGCAGGCATGTCCAGTTAGTCTTGGAACGACTACAGGAGAACCATCTTTACATTAAACTTGAAAAATGTGAGTTTGAACAAACCAGTATCCAATTTCTGGGATATATCATCTCCCCAGAAGGTCTGAGCATGGATCCCGGCAAAATCAATGCTGTAGTGGACTGGCCTGTTCCAAGAAATTTAAAAGACGTCCAGCGTTTCATAGGATTTGCAAATTTTTACCGAAAATTTATAAAGAACTTTTCACGGATCATTCTACCAATTACTACACTAACAAAAAAGACCAAAGCATTTTTCTGGTCTCCGGAGGCACAGGAGGCTTTTGACAAATTGAAAACTCTTTTTACGTCTGCTCCATTGTTAGTACACCCAAATCCTGAATTGCCATTTACTGTCGAAGTGGACGCCTCGGACTCTGCAGTGGGAGCCATTCTGTCTCAGCGAGTTGGGGACAAAATGCAACTTCACCCATGTGCGTTTCTTTCCCACACCATGTCATCTGCAGAAAAGAACTACGACATCGGTAATAAAGAACTGTTAGCCATTAAAGTTGCCTTCTCCGAATGGAGACATCTTTTGGAAGGTGCCAATCACCCTGTGACTGTCCTCACGGACCACAAGAATCTTGAATTCCTCCGTACAGCAAAAAGATTGTCTGCAAGATAAGCACGATGGGCCTTATTTTTCTCAAGATTCAATTTTATAATTTCTTACCGGCCTGGTTCAAGAAATGGCAAGGCTGACGCCCTGTCCAGGATGTGTTCGGAACCTCAGGAGAGGTCTAGTAATGACGATACAATTCTAGGCCCTAAAAATTTTTTGGGAATATTGCACTCTAGAGGACTATGTAATAGAATTAAAGATGGATATCAAGAGGACTCTTTCCTTAACCATCCTTCGGAAAACGTCGATCTTTCATTCAAAGAGGGGTTTTGGATGCAGAAACACAAAATATATGTACCTGAATCTTCTCGCCTTGAAGTCCTCAAAAGTGTCCATGATTCTAAACTGGCAGGACATCCTGGAGTTGCAAAAACACAAGACTTACTACTTCGTTTCTTTTGGTGGCCTAATTGTAGGAAGGACGTGAGGAAATATGTTTCAACCTGTTTAACATGCGCACGAAACAAGACCCCACGATCGTCTCCTCTAGGACTCTTGCAACCACTTCCAGTTCCATCCAGGCCTTGGGGATCTATTTCCATGGATTTTATTGTGGAACTACCCCCTTCCAAACAGATGACCGTCATCCTTGTCATAGTGGACCGACTCACAAAAATGGCCCACTTTATTCCAACTGAAGGAATTCCTACTGCTGAAAAAACTGCAGAACTGATAATCAAAGAGGTATTCAGGTTACATGGAATTCCTGACAGCGTGGTGTCTGACAGAGGCGTTCAGTTTACGTCAAAATTTTGGAAGAGTTTCTGTACAGCCTTGGGAGTCACGGTGAATCTTTCTACCGCTTTCCATCCTCAGTCCAATGGCCAGACGGAGAGAACGAACCAGACTTTGGAGCAATACCTCCGTTGCTTCATTTCCTATCTTCAGGATGACTGGGTGGACTATTTACCAACAGCAGAGTTTGCCTACAACAACTCCATACATAGCGCTACATCTCAAACCCCATTTTTTGCTAATTATGGAGTACATCCAGTATTTATCCCTAATCTGCCAGTGAACACTCCCATTCCTGCTGTAAATGACAGGCTTGCAAAATTACAGGAATCCCAGAAGGAATTATCAGAGATATTACTCAAGACCCAGGAAGTATATAAGGAAGCAGCAGATAAACATCGGAGAGTGCCCCCTGCTCTTCAGGTTGGAGACAAAGTTTGGCTGTCCACTAAAAACCTTAAGACACATGTGCCATCCTCCAAATTGGGTCAGAAATTCATTGGACCTTTTCAAATTTCTGCAAAAATTAACCAGGTTGCTTTTCGTTTAAAACTTCCCAACAATCTAAAGATTCATCCAGTGTTTCACATATCCTTGCTCAAACCCTTCTGTGAAAACCCGTTTCCAGGAAGAATTCAGCCACCTCCTCCACCAGAAAGGATCCGTGGTGAAGAAGAATACATTGTGGATAAGATTCTGGACTCCCGAAAATTCAGAGGTAAACTGCAGTATCTGGTGCAGTGGAAGGGTTACGGACCAGAGGAAAATTCATGGGAACCAAGGGACAACGTCCATGCTCCTAGACTAACAAGAGCCTTTCATCAGAGGTACCCGGATAAGCCAGCTCCTGAGATGTCCAGAGGCCATCCTGGAAGGAGGGGAGTACTGTCAGGAGTCGAACCCAGTACCTCTTGTCTACTGGCCAGCAGCTCTACCATCTGAGCTATTCTGCTGGCTGCAAAGTTCCTTGCTGAACCCAGATACCATTGACTGTTCTTCCTGATTGGCTACACCTAGTGCTCTCTTGATTGGGTCTCTGATTGCCAATTACACACCCTATATAAACCTGGCCCTGTGGGTGTGTCATTGCGAGATTATTGAGCTCCAAGCCTTTAGTCAAGCGTTTCCTGCTGATCCATTGCTACAAACACTGCTCTCCTGTGAACCGACCTCGGCCTGCCTTCTGACTACGCTACCTGCCTCTGCTTCCCTAGTGTTTGCAGTAACATCGGCTCCAACCCAGACGGGATCTTGACAAGGTATTTGGAGATGGAAATTTCATTCTCCAGCAGGACTTGGCCCCTGTCCACACTGCATAAAGTACCAATACCTGGTTTATAAACAACAGTATCACTGTGCTTGATTGGCCAGCAAACTCGCCTGACCTTAACCCCATAGAGATTCTATGGGGTATTGTCAAGAGGAAGATGAGAGACACCAGACCCAACAATGCAGATAAGCTGAATGCTGCTATCAAAGCAACCTGGGTTTCCATAGCACCTCAGAAGTGCTGTTCTGTTTCTTGTTTATGCCTCTGACACGATTGTGGTAACGGGTTACTTTTATTGTGTGCACGTTCTCTCAGTCACATTACATGAATGCTTCCTGTCTGCTGCTCTTACCAACGAGTCCCTCCTCTCTATCCTCTGAATACATCCAGGTAGTGAGACCCCTAGAGGCGGCTCAGCATATAACATATTGCTACATCCTTTGTCTTTTAACTGAAGAAATAACTAAGCTAATATAACTAACATACATGTGAACATTTCAATATTCAAGATATTGGTGACATAAACATAACTGGCAAGCATCATGCTATTAAGATACTTTAAAATACTTGGTTGTATATATAGTCCTTGAGGTGTGCTGGCTTTGTGATCATTCTGCCCGAACTAGTAACATACGATGCGCTACTGCCACTATTCGCTGGTTCTCTCGATTCGGGCGTTACCGCATCTGGTATTGCCTGTCTCCGACCGGAATCTCCACACTGAACCTGGGCCATCCCTGTAGCCTCTCTGCTTAGACTTGCTGTTTCCTCATCTTGGATATGAGGATACTGTTCATATGACCATGTATCAGATCCTTCTTGCGTTTTCCTCAGATGTCTCCGATTTCTCCTTAGTTTTCTTCCCTCCTCTGTCACAATCTCGTAGGATCTAGGTCCTAGTTTCTGGAGCACCTTTGCTTTTCTCCATTGTTTGTCATATTTGCTCGGCTGCATCCTGATGTTGTCATTTTGTCTCAGTTCTGGTAGATCTTTTGCCGACTGATTATAATAGAACGCTTGTCTATCCTGATTTTTCTTTAGTTTTGACCTCATTCCCCTCACCAGATTTGGCTTCAGAAGACGACTAGCTGTTGGTATGAGTGTCCTTGTCCGTTTACTCAGAAGCCTCTGTGCTGGGCTGCTGTCTAGACCTTGGGAAGGTGTGTTTCTGTGGTCCAGTATAGATAGATATACATCTGTCCCTGCCTGTTTCGCTCTCTTAATCAACTTCTTTGCTGTTTTCACCGCTGATTCCGCTTTGCCATTGCTTTGAGGATATCCAGGAGATGATGTATTGTGTTCAAATTCCCATAACTTGCTGAACTCCTTGAACTCTTCTGACCTAAATTGAGCGGCATTATCAGTAAAAACAATCTCTGGAATCCCATATCTGGCAAAATGAGCCTTGAGTTTTTTAATAACTGTTCTTGCTCTTGTATCCTTCAAATAGTCCACTTCCCAAAAATTAGAAAAATAGTCAACAGTTACCAGGTATTCTCTTTCCTCCAATGTGAACAAATCTATTCCTATTTTTGACCATGGTCTATTTGGAACGGCATGCGGTTGCAATGGCTCTTTCGGTTGTTTATCCCCGCCAGACGCACATATCTCACATTGTGCTATGTAACTTTTTATGTGATCATTCATACCCGGCCAATAAACTGATTCTCTTGCTCGCCGCAAACATCCTTCAATGCCCAAGTGGGACGAGTGTAATTTCTGTAGTATGTCTCTTCTCAGAGTCTCCGGTATCACTGCCCTTTCTCCCTTTATGATGATTCCTTGGTGTACTGACAGTTCATCTCGTATATGGAAGAATGGAGCAACTTCCTTTGGAGCATGCTGCTTATATTTTGGCCAGCCCTGCAGGATCACAGTTTTTAATATCTGTAGTGTTTTATCTTTTTCTGTGAAGGTCTGTATTTGTTTCAGTTTATCTTTAGATACTGCAAGATAATCACACATATTGATGTTGTCCATTTCTTGTCCTTTATCCTCTGAGTTGGGTAAGTATGCTCTGCTTAGAGTATCTGCAATCAACAAGTCTTTTCCTGGACAATATCCAATTTCATAATCATATTTTTGAAGTCGCAGAAGCATGCGCTGCAGTCTCTTTGGTGCTTTTAGTAGTGTTTTTTTTGTAATGCTCTCCAACGGTTTGTGATCGGACTGTACTGTTACCTGTCGACCGTATGTGTACTGATGAAACCTTTCCATTCCAAACACCACAGCTAGTAACTCCTTTTCGATTTGGGCATATCCCTGCTCTGTCGGTGTTAGCGCTTTGCTTGCAAATGTGATTGGTTGCCGCTCTTGCATTAATGTGGCACCTAGGCCTTTCTCTGATGCATCACATTGGACTACCACCTCTAACTGTGGATCAAAATATTTTAAGGTTGCTGTGTCTGCAATGGCTGTCTTTACTGATTGAAAAGCCGTCTCCTGTGCTTCTGTCCATTCCCACAACACATCTTTGTGAGTTAGCTGTCTCATTGGCTCACACATGTCTGATAGATTCTTGCAAAACTTGGACAGATAATTCACCATGCCCAAAAATCGTTGTACTCCACACACATCTGTTGGGGTAGGCATCTCTTGTATCGCCTTCACCTTTTCTGGATCCACTTTCACTCCATTTGAGGTTAGAAGATGTCCTATATATGGCACTTCCGTCATTTTCAGTTTCAACTTTTCCAAGTTCAACTTTATCCTTTTTTCTCTACACCTATCTAAAAATTGTATCATCCTTGTATCGTGATTCTTTATTGCAGATTGCATATCGTCACCTTCTCCCACTATTAATATATCATCTGCTATCGTCTTTACCCCTGGGAGTCCTTCCAAAGCTTGCATCAACTTCTGCTGAAATATTTCTGGAGCTGGTGTCAGTGTCATGGGTGCATCGCCACAAAGATCGTCGCGATTGCACATTCTGACTTCTCACAGCTGAGTTGCTGGTTCTTTGTTTTTTGGTAATGAGAGAGTTAATTTTACCTAGCTCTTTGCTAAGGCTAGGTGCAGCCTCGCCCGGCTGCTTTTGATTATGTTCTAATTAGTTTCCTTTATATTCCTGCCAGTCTGGGTGTTAGAGGCCGGTGAAAGCATTCATATAGTTTAGCAGACTGGATCGGTTTTGGGAATACTTAAGCTAAGAGCTCCTTAGTTGTTTTTACTCTTACAGCTTATAGTTTATCTCTGAGACCTTAGGTGTTCCTACTGTGTGTGAGTGTTGTATGTAAGACTTTATTTACTTTATTTCTTGTCTTTCTTGTATGTCTTTCTGTTCATTAACCGTTACCTGTTCATTCCCTTTGGTGGTATTCAGGGTCCTTCTTAGGACTAGAATACAGTTGGCAGGGATTGATAGGAGACAGGGTTTACGCTGGTGGCCTGGACCTCTGTACCTTTAACAGTACCTCCAGGTTGAGGGATTAGTTAGGACCCAGTTTAGGGTCAGCTTAGACCCCGGTCACCCTCTAGCCGGAGACAGCGTATAACGGATTCCGTTTTGACCCACTGGACTTTCTGTCAGGTAAATCTATGTTATCATATAGCTATGCGCATGTTATATAGTATGTTGCCCTTTTGATATAGATTATTGTCATCACATATATATATCTGCTATACAGCGTGACATTTTCACCGGCCATACTAAAGATTCTCCCCAGCTATCATGGATCCAGTAGCCCAGCTGGCCCGGCAGTTGCAGGGATTGTCCATGGAGTTGGCAGACATTAAGTCCAAGGTTTTGTCTCCCCCGGAGCAAACCAGATCTGAACCTAAGGTTGCTCTCCCGGACAGGTTCACTGGTGGGCGGGACAAATTTTTTACTTTCCGGGAGGCATGTAAATTGTACTTTCGGCTGCGGCCTCGGTCATCTGGGAGTGAAGAGCAGAGGGTGGGAATTGTAATCTCGCTCTTACAAGGGGATCCTCAATCTTGGGCGTTCTCTATTCCTCCAGGCTCCCCAGATCTCCAGTCAGTGGATCGATTTTTTACTGCCCTGGGTCTGGTATATGATGATCCGGATCGTGTCTCCCTTGCTGAAACAAGGTTGCGTAAAATACGGCAAGGAAATCGTCCAGCGGAGGAATATTCTTCTGAGTTCCGTAGATGGGCAACAGATACTCAGTGGAATGACCCAGCTCTTAGGAGCCAGTTTTGTCAAGGGTTGTCTGACAAATTAAAAGATGTGTTGGCTCAGTATGATTCTCCTCCATCACTGGAGGCTGCTATGGCCCTCGCTATTCGCATTGATAGACGTCTTCGGGGAAGACGCGAGGTAACTCCGCCCCCCGTGATGACTCCACCTACTACTAAAGTCCCTTATACTGAGGTTCCCCTGGTCTGTTCTGAGGAACCCATGCAGTTGGGAGGGACATCATTTTGTAGGAGGGAATCAGCGGTGCGCCGCAAGACTAGAAGGTGTTTCTTTTGCGGGAGAGAGGGACATTTTGTTGGGGGGTGTCCATCCCGGACCTCTTTGAACCAAGGAGTTAACCTGGGAGTGTGTATTTCGTCCCCAAATCCCTCTCAGTTTATCGTGCCTGCGGAGGTGGTGATTGGTACTAGAACTGAGAGGATTTCTGTTTTTCTTGATAGTGGGTCCGGGGCTAATCTGGTGGACGCTCGGTTTGCCCAGGTGCATGGTATGCAACTGAGTGTATTGGCCAAACCGGTCCCTATACTCTCTATTGATTCTAGACCTCTTGGTCAAGGTAGCTTGGTACAAGCTGTTCATAACATAGATCTTCGAGTAGGGGCAATTCATAAAGAGCAATTGTCTTGTTATGTGTTGGAGGGTCTACCTACTCCTATTGTGTTGGGACTTCCTTGGTTGGCTAAACATAACCCAGTGATTGATTGGCAATCCAGAAAGATAAGCCAGTGGGGTGAATTTTGCAGGAATAACTGCATGAGCACGGTCATCGGTGCGGTTGTGCCTAGGACTTTGCCTCCTTTTCTGGAGGACTTTGGGGAGATGTTCTCAGAGGAGGGGTGTAAAGAGTTACCTCCTCATCGCGCATATGACTGCTCAATAAAGTTGCTTCCTGATGCCTTATCTCGTACTTTCCCAGGGGCCGGGAAGACGGATGATCCGGTTCCTATTCCTCAGGAGGGAGTTGTAGTGTCAGCTGTATGCTCTGAGCTTGAGGGGAGGTATTGGGGGCTCAGGGGGACGCCCCTGTGGGACTTCCAGGGAGACTGATAGTTCCAGATCGCTTAAGACTGAAGGTTACGGGGAACCGTTACAAACGGATGGCTGATAGGGGGAGAGTTTCTGGTCTAGATCTGAAGGTGAACGATCTGGTTTGGTTGTCTACCAGGAATATAAAACTTAAAGTTTCCTCCTGGAGGTTGGGTCCCAGATTCATCGGGCCGTACAGGATCAGTTCCATAATTAATCCTGTGGCATTTCGTCTGGACCTCCCTCCTACGTTTAAAAATCATAATGTGTTTCACAAGTCATTACTTAAAAAGTATGTGGCACCAGTCATACCGTCACCTCTACCTCCTTCAGTGGTGGTCAATGATAACGTGGAAATTCATGGGTCGAAAATCATTGACTCACGTCTCAGTCGCCGATCCCTTCAGTACTTAGTTCATTGGAGGGGGTATGGTCCTGAGGAGGGGACGTGGGTCCCTGCGTCTGATGTTAACGCAGATCGATTGGTTCGGACCTTTCACACAACTCACCCGGGCAGACCTGGCCCTGAGGGTCCGGAGGCCCCTCGTAGAAGGGGGGGTACTGTCATGGGTGCATCGCCACAAAGATCGTCGCGATTGCACATTCTGACTTCTCACAGCTGAGTTGCTGGTTCTTTGTTTTTTGGTAATGAGAGAGTTAATTTTACCTAGCTCTTTGCTAAGGCTAGGTGCAGCCTCGCCCGGCTGCTTTTGATTATGTTCTAATTAGTTTCCTTTATATTCCTGCCAGTCTGGGTGTTAGAGGCCGGTGAAAGCATTCATATAGTTTAGCAGACTGGATCGGTTTTGGGAATACTTAAGCTAAGAGCTCCTTAGTTGTTTTTACTCTTACAGCTTATAGTTTATCTCTGAGACCTTAGGTGTTCCTACTGTGTGTGAGTGTTGTATGTAAGACTTTATTTACTTTATTTCTTGTCTTTCTTGTATGTCTTTCTGTTCATTAACCGTTACCTGTTCATTCCCTTTGGTGGTATTCAGGGTCCTTCTTAGGACTAGAATACAGTTGGCAGGGATTGATAGGAGACAGGGTTTACGCTGGTGGCCTGGACCTCTGTACCTTTAACAGTACCTCCAGGTTGAGGGATTAGTTAGGACCCCAGTTTAGGGTCAGCTTAGACCCCGGTCACCCTCTAGCCGGAGACAGCGTATAACGGATTCCGTTTTGACCCACTGGACTTTCTGTCAGGTAAATCTATGTTATCATATAGCTATGCGCATGTTATATAGTATGTTGCCCTTTTGATATAGATTATTGTCATCACATATATATATCTGCTATACAGCGTGACAGTCAGTCCCATGGGCATTCTCAGCCATTTACGGCGACCAAATGGAGAAGAAAACGTTGTCAATAAACTGGATTCTTCATCCAGTTCCACATGCCAAAATCCATTTTTTACGTCACAAACTGAAAATATTTTTGCCTTTGATAAATCTGGTAGCACATCCTCTATTGTAGGCATCGGATAGTGATTCCTTTTGAGAGCTTTGTTGAGTGGTTTGGGATCGATACAAATTCTTAGTTTTCTTGATGGTTTCTGCACTATGACCAAACTACTTATCCAGTCTGTGCTCTGATGGACGACTTCTATCATGCCTCGCTTTTCTAAATCCTGTAGTTCTTCTTTCAATGGCTGAAGTAGCGCTACAGGCACTTTTCTTGTCGGTAATCTGGTGGGTTGTACTGTGTTATCAATTTCCAGTTTGTGTTTTCCTTCAAAACATCCATCACCCTCAAATACATCCGCATACTGTGTTTTTATAATCTGTAAATCTAGATTGCTGTCTGCTTTTGGGATATCCTTCATACTCTGTTTGACTTCCACAGACATAATGTTATGGAATTGTACCTTTATTAAGTCCATTGCCTGAACTGCTTTTATACCTAGTAACGGTATGTGGTCACCACCCTGCAGCACTGTAAATTGGGCTCTATAACTCTTTCTGTTGCATGGGTTACTAACCTTCAGTTTGCATGTCCCAAGAGGTTTCAGTATCGTTTTGTTGTACATCATAAGTACCTTATCAGTAGGTTCAATGAACACCTGTTCATTTAGTAGATCCTCTGGTATGACATTGCAACTTGCTCCACAGTCCAACTGAAATCTAATGGGTTTGTCATTTAATAAAAGAGTTGCAAACAGTTGTCTTGCATCTTTGGGTTCTGGCTGTCTGACTGTATTGACATTCTCTGTTGCAGACTGTAGCTGTATCCATGTAATATCTTCTGCACTGTCACTGTCATTGTCCTGTGTCACACTGTGAATTTCTCTGTGCTTTTTAAAGGGCTTAAGTCTGCAGAGAGCTGCGAAATGATTCATCTTACCACGGGTCCTGCAGCTTTGTCCATATGCTGGACACTTCTCTTTGTCTCTCTCATGTCTTCTGCCACAGTATCTGCATTGGACTGTTCTCGCTGGGTGCTCTGCTTTTCCTCTCATGGTTACTGCATGTACTGGCTCCTCAGTGGTGTCTGCCATCATCTTCAGGCTGTCTCTTGTTAGCTCTGCAGCTCTGCTTATTTGCATGCATTTCTCTAGGGTTAACTCCCCCTCTCTCAGCAGTCTCTCTCTTAGCTGTGGCTCTCTGATGCCGCACACTATTCTATCTCTGATAAGAGAATCTCTGATATCTCCAAAGCTGCATGTTGCTGCCAGTCTTTTCAGCTCAGTCACATATGCGTCTATATTCTCTCCCATCTCCTGATTTCTGGTGAAAAACTTAAATCTTTCCACTGTCTCATTCTTCTTGGGGTCACAGTGCTTATCAAATGCCTGTACAATGTCTGCCAGACTGTCCGTACCGTCCTGGATCAGGGTCTGAGCAAGTTCTCTGCCTTTTTCTCCAATCAGATAGTAGAAGAGCTTCACCTTACGCTTCTGATCATTGGTGTCTACTGTAAGATCCACATACAGAGTAAACTCCTCCTTCCAATGTCTCCAGGTCTGCGATAGATTTGAGGACATGATGTCTAGTCTCTGAGGAGGTTTTAATGCGGTCTCCATAATGCTGTACTGTGGGCACTGTACTTACAGTTGAGCTTTGTACCACAAGCTGCCTGGATTGTCTGTCCACTTGTTCTTTATAGGTTCAGCCCTGCTGCCACCATGTTCTGTTTCTTGTTTATGCCTCTGACACGATTGTGGTAACGGGTTACTTTTATTGTGTGCACGTTCTCTCAGCCACATTACATGAATGCTTCCTGTCTGCTGCTCTTACCAACGAGTCCCTCCTCTTTATCCTCTGAATACATCCAGGTAGTGAGACCCCTAGAGGCGGCTCAGCATATAACATATTGCTACAAGTGCCACAGGCTGATCGTCTCCATGCCATACCGCATTGATGCAGTAATTGATGCAAAAGGAGCCCCGACCAAGTATTGAGTGCATTTACTGATCATACATTTCAGTAGGACAACATTTTCGATTTTAAAATAATTTTCAAGCTGGTGTTATAAAGTATTCTAATTTACTGAGATATTGACTTCTGGGTTTTCATTGGCTGTAAGCCATAATCATCAACATTAACAGCAATAGACACTTGAAATCCATCACTCTGTTTGTAATGACTCTATATCATATAGGAGTTTCACTTTTTGTATTGAAGAACTGAAATAAATTAATTTTTTGATGATATTCTAATATAGTGAGAAGCACTTGTGGTCTGCTGTTCGGGCTTTTATTATGCCCCACAGATTTTTTCAAGCTTTATATATTAGTAGAGGCTAATCCCAGGTTATTTTAATGGTGCATCTACATTGGGAAACTCTTGTGATTCTCCGATTGGAATAGGATTTGTGGCGCACGCCACTTGTCACACACTCCTGATTCATTAAGAGATGTGCCCCTCTTAATGAATCAGGAGCGTCAGACTCCACCCTTGCCCTCGGCATCAAGATCTGCATAATCAACGCTGGTCATGATAGATAAGGGTCTGTAGTCTTAACAAGTGGGCAAGATTATATTCATGAATATCTGCAAAATTGATCCCACATATAGCGATAGTTTAGCCAGTGCTGTCCTTGGCCGTATAGTGGACCAGATAATAAGAAATACATGCTGTTTACATCCAGATGTTTAGGAAGTAGTAGGATAGTTAGCATAAGATAAAGCAGTTTTGAAAAACTAATTTTTAAGAGATGACACTATGATAAAGGAAAATGTGACCATTTTTGATTTCTGACAAGATTTTAGATTTAATGATGTGGTGTTTAATTTATAATTTGTTTCTGGGATTCTCCAAATATGAATACTCAAGTATTTTATAGAAGAGTTGGATAGAATAACCTAAGATGTTAGATCAGCCCACTTTGGATTTATATAGGTGGTGCTATATCTAGTTCACTTTTTTATTTATTTTCTAAAATTCTCCAAATGCTGAACCACGTTAGGGACCGGATCAGCAGGAAAGCCGATAATGTTAGTTGCAAATAATACTAATTTTTCACTTCAATGCCTTATAAATCTGTCGCCAATTGCTGGAGTCTGGACAGAGGTTTAATAGCTATGTTAAACTGCAATTGAGATCAATTGGATCGAAAACAAAACTGGATATAGACACTGTCATTAAGGTCACCAGGGGCGCAACTTCCGCAGTCGCCACCGCGACCGGGCCTGCCTATGCCAGCAAATGCGCTCCTGTTGCTTGCAAGCTGAAGTCAGCAGTCAGCTACGGAAGAGGACACTGTGCAGCGGGAGAGTGGAGTGAAAGTGAGTACAATGGTTTATTTTATTCTATACATTAAACAACAGCAGAAGAACGGGGGACATATACCAGGATGGGGGATATACATTTCAGAATGGGGCCTAGGATAAGGATATATACCAGGATGGTGGATATATATAAATACCAGGATGGGGCAAGGATGAGGGACATACATACCAGGAAGGGAGATATATATATTAGGATGGGGTTGAGGATAAAGGACAAATACCAGAATGAGGGAATGCATATATATACACTGCTCAAAAAATAAAGCAAACACTAAAATACCACATCCTAGATATCACTGAATGAAATATTCCAGTTGCAAATCTTTATTCAATACATAGTGGAATAAAACATGAAATGATCAATGTAAATCAAAATTAATATCCCATAGAGGCCTGGATTTGGAATGATACTCAAAATCAAAATGGAAAATCAAATTACAGGCTGATCCAACTTCAGTGGAAATGCCTCAAGACAAGGAAATGATGCTCAGTAGTGTGTGTGGCCACCAAGTGCCTGCATGACCTACCTACAACAACTGGGCATAAATTTTATAGAGATGTTGAGCTTGTGTATACCTCATCTTGCAGGAATTTTTAAAAAGTCCCCGTATAATCATCTAGTTTTAGTACATACTGTAGTTTTAGTTTTCTCTTCGCCACGACAGCACCCACTGAGAGAGGGGATCCGCCCCTAGGAACAGGAAACCTACAGAGAGATAAAAGGGGCGGCCCCCCTCGCTCCTCAGTTGTTTCCTGTTCCTAGCAGAGGAACCTACGTGAGAAGAGGATTCCTGGGCTGGATAGCCGCCTGTGCGGTTTCTTTTGGAGCGGCAGGGGCTCCAGCACCAGAAGCAGCGTCGGGGGTTTATCCCTCCTCAGCTGGGACAAGAAAGACACCGCACATGCCTGGAGGTAACGGGTCGGAGGACGGCAGCGGCAGGGGTCGCAGCCCACCGTCACAGGAGAATATTCCCAGGTGCGAGGCCAGGAGCAGGATTGCTCTGGCTCGCATATATAATACGGGTGTCACATACTGAGCCGAGGCTGCCCTACCTGATAACGCTGGGAGCCTCGGCAGGAAAGGTCCCATCGCCGCTCTTGCCGGGTAGGGATGGGACCGCAGCGGTCAGGAACGCGAGCGCGTGGTCAGGAGAGGTCCCGGCAAATTGCTTGATAAAAAATCATGGAGCGCTGCTGGAGGAGGCGGCTGCGCAGGTGCAGGAAGGCAGAGAACCCGGAAGTGAACCTAGCACTTCCGGGTCAGCGCTGAGATAAAAAAAAAAAAAAAAGAGAATGGGGAAACTGCATAAAAGCACCGATCATGTGCATAGCGGTGCGCAGCAATGTCGTCCCCAAGCGATCCTGCGTTGCGCCCACCTGAGGAACTGGTGGTGCCACATCACAGCGGCAGCAGCAGCGGCAGAAAAAGTGGAAGTGGACACTCTAAGCAGAGTGGTTCCACAAGCAGATCTGGAGGGAAATCAAGTCGCTCCATACCGCAGCCGGACCCTCCATCCTTAAGACCGGTACCATCTTGATAAAAAGCTTCACTGGGTGAGTGTTATATTTCACACCTGTCAAGCTGATGGCCCTTTCCCCTCCCCCCTGATTTGTGTGTTCCTAGGCCAAAAAGACGGAAAAGACCAAACATAAAGAATGTGCCTTATGCTCCCAACCTCTTCCGGACACTTATCCCAAAAGATTGTGTCAGGATTGTATTAGCCATACGCTGCAGGAGGAAAGTTCTGTGAGAGCAGAAGATATCCGCCTGATGATCAGAGAGGAGTTACAGGCCCTAGGGGGAGCCAGTAGTATTACGGGAAGGAAATCCCTTAGTGAGATAACCCCACCTAGGGTGGGATCCTCCACGGACAGCGGGGAACTCAATTCAGACGCGTCACGTGAATCGGGTTCATCAGAGGAGGAGGAGCACACCTGTTTTCCGACGGATAGTATTAATAATCTGATTAAGTCTGTTCGGAACACTATGGGATTATCGGATACAAAAGACCCTAAAACTCCTCAGGAGATCATGTTCGCGGGTATCTCCCAACGCAAACGGTGAGTGTTCCCAATAGATCCGGCTATTAAGGAATTAGTAAAGAAAGAGTGGGAAAAACAAGGGCAGAAAGGTTATATGCCGGCCGCGTCAAAACGACGATACCCCTTTGATGATAAGGACCTGGCCTCCTGGGAGAAAGCACCCAAGGTGGATGCTGCTGTAGCGTCAACCTCCCGCAAGTCATCATTACCAGTAGAGGATGCTGGAATTTTGTCAGATCCCCTAGACCGTAAAGCAGATGCACTCCTAAAAAGGTCCTGGGAGTCGTGTATAGGGGCATTTAAACCTTCAATATCGGCCACTTGTACAGGCAGGGCCATGTTAGTATGGTTAGATCAGCTGGAGGAAAATATAAAGAAGGGCCTTTCCAGAGACCAGCTACGGTCCTCCATTCCTTTAATTAGAGGTGCAGCAGCATTTCTTTCAGACACCTCAGTAGATTCTCTCCGCCTAGCGGCAAGAACAGCAGGACTAACCAATGCAGCCCGAAGGGCGTTGTGGTTGAAAGGATGGAAGGGGGATACGCAGGCTAAATCAAAACTCTGCGCTATACCCTGTCAGGGTGAGTACCTGTTTGGTGCAGTTTTGGATGATATCTTAACCAAAGCAGGAGAAAGGAAAAAAGGCTTCCCTAATCTATACGTTCCATCCTACAGGAGGGCATTCAGGAAAACATCGTTTAACAGAAGGAAGGATTATAAGTCCCAGAATTCTTGGAATAACAGGGATTTCAAACAAAAGGGAAACCTATTCGGTAAACGTCCCTGCAGATCGGGAGATAAGTTCCGCTAGTACCAACTTACCGGTGGGTGGCAGACTATTACACTTCAGTTATCAGTGGGAGCAAATTACATCTAACCCCTGGGCCATTAACATTATAAAATCAGGACTAATATTAGAATTTGTCCGGAATCCTCCGGACTCCTTTCTATTGACTTCTCTAAAATCCCAGGCTCAACAAGAGGCTTTAGAATTAGAGATTAAAGGCCTACTATCCAAGAAAGTGTTAGTAGAGGTTCCGGTAAATCAAAGAGAGAAAGGCTTTTACTCTCCTTTATTTCTGGTAACTAAACAAGACGGTTCATTTAGTGTGGGGTCAGGCACGCAACTGCAGCAGAAGTACCACTGCAGCAAAAGTACAGAGAAGCTGCAGTTATTTCAACGGCTGACAATTAACATCCATCTCCTCTCCTCTCCTCACACAGGTACAATCTCTACAACCTCTGCTTGCTGGGATCTGACTACTATTCAACTTTTCCTTTAAATGGTACAATCTCTACAACCTCTGCTTGCTGGGATCTGACTACTATTCAACTTTTCCTTTAAATGGTACAATCTCTACAACCTCTGCTTGCTGGGATCTGACTTACTACTGTTCAACTTTTCCTTTAAATGGTACAATCTCTACAACCTCTGCTTGCTGGGATCTGACTACTATTCAACTTTTCCTTTAAATGGTACAATCTCTACAACCTCTGCTTGCTGGGATCTGACTACTATTCAACTTTTCCTTTAAATGGTACAATCTCTACAACCTCTGCTTGCTGGGATCTGACTACTATTCAACTTTTCCTTTAAATGGTACAATCTCTACAACCTCTGCTTGCTGGGATCTGACTACTATTCAACTTTTCCTTTAAATGGTACAATCTCTACAACCTCTGCTTGCTGGGATCTGACTACTATTCAACTTTTCCTTTAAATGGTACAATCTCTACAACCTCTGCTTGCTGGGATCTGACTACTATTCAACTTTTCCTTTAAATGGTACAATCTCTACAACCTCTGCTTGCTGGGATCTGACTACTATTCAACTTTTCCTTTAAATGGTACAATCTCTACAACCTCTGCTTGCTGGAATCTGACTACTATTCAACTTTTCCTTTAA
The DNA here is from genome assembly GCA_033576555.1 of Oophaga sylvatica. Lineage (NCBI taxonomy): Eukaryota > Metazoa > Chordata > Amphibia > Anura > Dendrobatidae > Oophaga > Oophaga sylvatica. The sequence goes on along the minus strand of JARQOD010000010.1, from coordinate 84,024,951 downwards.
ATGGTACAATCTCTACAACCTCTGCTTGCTGGGATCTGACTACTATTCAACTTTTCCTTTAAATGGTACAATCTCTACAACCTCTGCTTGCTGGGATCTGACTACTATTCAACTTTTCCTTTAAATGGTACAATCTCTACAACCTCTGCTTGCTGGGATCTGACTACTATTCAACTTTTCCTTTAAATGGTACAATCTCTACAACCTCTGCTTGCTGGGATCTGACTACTATTCAACTTTTCCTTTAAATGGTACAATCTCTACAACCTCTGCTTGCTGGGATCTGACTACTATTCAACTTTTCCTTTAAATGGTACAATCTCTACAACCTCTGCTTGCTGGGATCTGACTTACTACTGTTCAACTTTTCCTTTAAATGGTATATAACAGTGGCTGCTGAATGTTTGCTAAATTAATTTGTTGCATTGTATTCAATACTTACTGCTGTATAGCCATGCTGGGGCCAGTAGAGATGCTATCAGGTGCAAGGTGTTACCAGCATATGGATGCAGCCAGGCCTGTGCCTTTGATTGTCTATCCTCCCCTGGTGTGCTGGGCAGCTGCTAATTTATCCCAAAGCAGCTACCATAACTCCTCCCACCTGATCCTCTACTCAGTCCTATATATTCAGTAGCAGTCTAAGGGGGGCACGCGTGTGGGGTCAGGCACGCAACTGCAGCAGAAGTACCACTGCAGCAAAAGTACAGAGAAGCTGCAGTTATTTCAACGGCAGTTAGTCACGGCAGGAGTCAGGACCCCACACTATGTCTCTTTTGGGTATGTCTGCTGAGTAAGCACTTCTAATTACTTGTACCTGGCTTTTCTAATTACCCATCTTACTCTTTCACCATGTTTACATATGCCTTCACAGTGTTTGCTCCTTTAATCCTCTCTCTCCTTCGCTATCCCAAACCCCAGCACCCTCTAATCAAATAATCATCTCCCCTTACCTCCTTCCTCCCCACCTATCCTCTCTGCTGACCTGCTCCTCAACCTCAAATCTGTCCTAATAAAACACAAAACAGCTTCCCTCTCTCCTTCTCCCACCTGCTCTCCCTTTCTCTGCTCCTCCTCACTGCTGGTGACATATCTCCCAATCCTGGACCTCCACAGTTCATACCCACCATTAGTACTCCTTCCTACCGCTCCCTATCTAATAGGAACTACCGCAATCTTTCCAACGTAAAACCTGTGCCATTGACACCCACCCCCCTGCTCCCTCTCTCTGGAGCACTCTGGAATGCCCGCTCCATCTGCAATAAGCTTCATGTGATTCATGACCTCTTTCTCTCTCGCAATCTTGCTTTCCTCGCCCTCACAGAAACATGGCTGACACCCTCTGACACCGCCTCCCCTGCTGCGCTGTGTTACGGTGGCCTCCAATTCACCCACACTCCTCGCCCTGGAAACAGACATGGTGGAGGAGTGGGTGTTCTCCTTTCCTCTAACTGCAACTTTAACACAATCCCACCTCTTCCCTCCCTAATCCTCCCTTCCTTTGAAGTCCACTCTGTCCGCATCTACTCTCCCTCCAACCTCCAAGTGGCCGTCATATACCGACCTCCAGGCCCGACCACTGCCTTCATCGACCAATTCACTACCTGGCTTCTTCACTTTCTCTCCACTGACATCCCCACCATCATCATGGGTGACTTCAACATCCCCACTGATACCCTTCAGTCAGCAGCCTCCAAACTTCTGTTCCTTACTTCATCCTTTGGACTTACTCAGTGGTCCTCCTCAGCCACCCACACGGATGGTCATACATTAGACTTGGTCTTCACCCGCCTTGCTCTCTATCTAACTTCACCACCTCCCCTCTCCCTCTATCCGACCACCATCTACTCACTTTCTCATCCCTGTCCTCCTCTCCTGTCACCATGTCCAGCAACACGTGCACCCCCGCAGACACCTTGCACACCTAGACATCCACACACTCTTGACTCTATTCTTTCACTGGCATCAATATCTCACTCCACGATACAGACAGTGCCACTGCTTTCTACAATGCCACTCTCACATTGCTATTGACACGGTCGCCCCTCTCGTTCATGGCAGAGTGCGACGTACCAACAGACAACCCTGGCACAATAACACCACTAAAAAGCTCGGCAAGTGTCCAGGATTACAGAGCGGCGCTGGAAAAAAACAAATTCGCAAGACGACTTCACTGCATTCAAACAAGCAACACTCTCTTTCAGATCTGCCCTCACCTTGCTAAACAGGCCTACTTCACAACCCTCGTATCTTCCCTATCCTACAACCCAAACAGTTATTCAAAACTTTTAAACTCCCTCCTCCGCCACCACTGCCCCCTCCTACCTCCCTCATCTCTGCTGAGACTTTGCCACACACTTCAAAAATAAGATCGACCAAACAAGGCAAGTCTTCATTGTTCAACCACCTCAACCACTTTGTATACCAGACCAATGCCCTAACCCCATAACCTCCCTCTCCAATATAACTGAAGGGGAGCTTAATTGTCTTCTCTCCAAATCGCACCTCACAACCTGTGCACTTGACCCCATCCCAACCCACCTCCTCCCCAACCTCACCACCACTATTATTCCATCCCTAACCCACCTCTTCAACCTATCACTAACTTCCGGTACCTTCCCTTCTGCTTTCAAGCATGCCACAATCACGCCTATCCTTAAAAAGCCAACCCTCGACCCAACGCTATGTCCAGCTATCGCCCAATATCGCTGCTCCCATTCGCTTCCAAACTCCTGGAGCTGCATGTCCACGCTGAGCTTTCCTACCACTTCTCTTCTAACTTGCTCTTTGACACTCTACAATCTGGTTTCCGCCCCATCACTCCACTGAGACAGCCCTGACCAAAATTACTAATGACCTTACTTACAGCCAAAGCAAACGGACAATACTCTATACTCCTGCTTCTTGACCTGTCCTCTGCTTTTGACACAGTTGACCACTGCCTTCTACTACAGATTCTTTCCTCCTTTGGCGTCAAAGACCTCGCCCTATCTTGGATCTCCTCATACCTTTCCAACCGCACATTCAGCGTCTCCCACTCCACACTACCTCCTCGTCCCACCTCTCTCTGTTGGAGTTCCCAAGGCTCTGTTCTAGGACCCTACTCTTCTCAATCTATACACTTGGCCTGGGGCAACTCATAAAGTCCCACGGATTCCAGTACCTACTTTACGCTGATGACACTCAGATCTACCTCTCTGGCCCAGACATCACTTCTCTGCTATCCAGAATCCCGGAGTGTCTATCAGCCATATCCTCCTTCTTCTCCTCCCGCTTCCTCAAACTCAATGTGGACAAATCTGAACTCATAATCTTTCCCCCATCCCACAGATCTTCCTTACTGACCTATCTACCACAATTAACGACATCACGCTTTCCCCCGTACCAGAAGTCGCTGCCTCGGAGTAACCCTTGACTCTGCCTGTCCTTCAAACCGCACATCCAAGCTCTTTCTACCTCCTGTCGCCTTCAGCTCAAAAATATTTCAAGAATCCGTCCTTTCCTCAACCCTCAATTCTACTAAAATGATTGTGCACGACCTCATCATCTCCCGCCTCGACTACTGCAACACCCTTTCTCTGGCCTCCCTGCTAACACCTCCGCACCTCTCCAGTCCATCCTTAACTCTGCTGCACGACTTAATTCACCTCTCTCCTCGCTACTCCTCCGCTTCTCCCCTCTGCAAATCTCTTCACTGGCTCCCATTCCCTCAGCGTATCCAGTTCAAATTACTAATACTGACCTACAAGGCCATCTATAATCTGTCTCCTCCATATATCTCTGAACTAATCTCCCGATATCTTCCCTCACGTAATCTCCGATCCTCCCAAGACATCCTTCTCTCCTCCACACTTATTCGCTCCTCACCCAACCGCCTCCAAGACTTCTCCCGAATATCCCCCATCCTCTGGAATTCTTTGCCCCAACACATCCGACTATCAAACTCATTCAGATCCTTCAGACGGAACCTGAAAACCCATCTCTTCAGGAAAGCTACAGCCTGCAATGACCCTGCTGCCTCCTCACCACTACGGAGTTATTGCCTCAACCAACACCGGAACTGCTGCAACCCCCGACCTACTGTCTCCTGCCTCACAATCCTGTAGAATGTAAGCCCGAAAGGGCAGGGTCCTTCCCCTCTGTTTCAGTCTGTCATTGTTAGTTTGTTTACTGTAAGTGATACCTGTAATTTGTATGTAACCCCTTCTCATGTACAGCACCATGGAATCAATGGTGCTATAGAAATAAATATTAATAATAATTAATAATAATTTAGAACCATAGTTAATCTAAAAAAACTGAATAACTTTTTGAAAACCCGAACCTTCAAAATGGAGTCTATAAGATCAGCGATAAAACTCTTATTTCCCAGATGCTACATGGTGGTCGTGGATCTCAAAGATGCATATTATCATCTACCAATACATGTCTCGCATCACGCTTTCTCCCAGTGGCGGTCACATTAGAAGGCCAAATCTGTCATCTGCAGTTTGCGGCAATGCCATTCGGGCTATCTATGGCACCACGCGTCTTCACAAAACTGATGCTGGAGGTGATGTCGTATTTATGAGTAAGAGGACACACTAATAATTCCGTACCTGGATGATCTGCTAATAGTAGGAAATTCATTCCAACAATGTGAGCACAGGCTGTCGACGTAATTTCATCCCTACAGAACTTAGGTTGGCTGATCAACTGGGAAAAATCAAGGCTACGGCGGTAACCTGTCAGACGTTCCTAGGCCTTCATCTAGATCAGTAAGTCAGAAATGTCGGTTACCGAGGCAAAGAAATTAACTGTAAAATTATAAGGTACAAACCGGTAATACAGAATCCTATTCTATCTCTAAGAGAAGGCATGTCTTTGCTGGGCTCTTTGTCCTCATGTATTCCGGCAGTTCGGTGGGCCCAATTCATACCAGGAAACTGCAAAGATTAATCCTGCAGCAAGAGAGAGATTTACAGGGACAGTTAGAAAATAAAATATCCCTGACCCCGGAGGTAATCAGTTCCCTAACTTGGTGGCTAGATTCAGATAATCTGTCGGGAGGTGTTCCGTGGATAGTGGTTCCCAAATATGTAACCACAGATGCCAGCCCTTTGGGGTGGGGGGCTCATTGGGAGGATAATGTGGTGCAGGGACAGTGGTCTAGGTCAGAGTCAGAGGATTCATCAAACATGAGAGAGCTAAAAGCTATATATTATGCATATGTAATTTCCTTCCGCAGCTGCAAGGGACTCATACAAGGATCTTGTCGGACAACAGCACCTCAGTAGCGTACCTAACCACCAAGGAGGTACCGATCAATGCCACTCATGTTTATTGCAGAAAAAATTTTAACATTGGCAGAAAGTCATCTCCTATCCCTGTCGGCCCTGCACGTCAGGGAATAGACAATGTCAAGGCAGATTTTCTAAGTCGTCATACCCTACATCAAGGGGAATGGATACTCAATCATTGCATCTTCAAAAGAATAACGTTCAAATGGGGCTCACCAAGACTATAGACCTGTTTGCTACACGAAACAACAGGCAGGTTAAAAGGTTCGCCTCCTTATTCAAGCAGGACAATCCGGACATTCTCGACGCCTTGCAGATCCCGTGGAATTCCACTTGGCCTATGCCTTTCCTCCAATGATTCTGTTACCGATTGTCATCCGGAAAATAAGAGAGGAAAGAGCGTGAGTAATCCTGATAGCCCCGTTTGGCCCAAAAGGCCATGGTTCTCTTGGCTGAGTGCCATGTCGATTTCGGATCCATGGATCCTCCCTTGGGACCGGGACCTTCTCTCACAGGGCCCTTCTATCACCCTCAGGTCAAAGGATTGCGCCTCACGGCCTGGAATTTGAAAGGCAGTTATTAAAACTAAGAGGTTTTTCGAACGGAATGATTAATATCGCTCCTAAATAGCAGGAAGGAGTCCACTACTAATATTATTTTTGCCAGAGTCTGGAGGAAATTTCTGTCTTTTCATTCAGTCGTTATCTAGTGAAGTACCTATCCCAGCTATTCTAGAATTTTTACAAAAAGGGCATGAATTGGCCTATCGGTAAATACTCTAAGGTCCAGGTATCGGCCCTGGGTGCCCTATATAGTCATGACATAGCAGGCAATAAATGGGTAGCTCGGTTTATCTCAGCATGCCATCGAGCAGAACCTGTCCATATACCTCAAATGCCATCTTGGGACTTTTAACTTTGTCCTAGACGCTTAACAGAAAGTCCATTTGAACCATTCAGTCAGTTCCAATAAAATATGCCTCATTAAAAACCGTTGTTTATAGTAGCCTTGACCTCGCAGAAGAAGAGTGAGTGATCTCACGCCTTATCAATAGATCCTCCTTTCTTATCTATATATTCTGACAGGATAGTATTAAAAACTGACCCGTCTTATCTTCCTAAAGTATCAACTAAATTTCATAGTCTCAAGAAATTTATTCTTCCTTCCTTTTATCAACCCCTCATCACCACAGGAAGAGGAAATTCCAACACCTTAGGTACTGCCACACTAAGCAATCCCGCTAGCGGATCTCGTTAGCGTTGCATACTAATGAGATCGCTAGGGGGGATCGTTTCTATATCGCTAAATGCGGCCACATTTAGCGTTTATAGTTAACGACGCTATCGCCGTTAGCGATCTTCTTAACGACTTTAGCGGTACAAAAGTACCGCTAAATCGCTAAGAAAAGGGCCACACAGCGAAAAGATACTTACCCAGCGGGAGCGCCACGATGAAATGGGGTCCGGAACGTTTCCCAGCGACGAGCGAGATCACAGCAGGAAGCTCGTCGCTGGAAGCTGCCGCACTGAACAATATCGCTAAAGGGATCGCTAAATAGTGACGTTTTTTAGCGATCCTCGTTAGCGATATTGTTTAGTGTGGCAACCTTTAGATGTTAAAAGATCAATCTTAGTTATCTAGATAGGATAGCCCCTGGAGGAAGAGCAGGGCTCTCTTTGTTTTTTTCCCAGGGCAGCCGCAAAGGTTCAGGAGTAACGAAAAGCACGCTATCTCGATGGATTAAAGACGCAATAGCATTGGGTATGTGGCAAAAAAAGAAAATTCCACCACAGGGCGTGAAGGCACATTCCGCACGGGCCATATCGTCTTCTTGGGCAGAAAGAGCAGATGTCCGATAGACCTTTATATGTAAGGCCGCAACTGGCTTCACCTTCTACCTTCTATGAACACTATAGATTAGATCTATCCTCCTCATCAGATTTAGTGTTTGTAGATCGATCCTTGACACGGTGGTCCCTCCCAGATAATGTCTCTGAAAATCTCTCAGTGGGTTGCTGTCGTGGGAAAGAGAAAAAACCGGATTACTTTACGGTAATGCATCTTTTATAGAGCCCACGACGCACCCACTCATTCCTCCCCCACTTGTGGTATACACGGTGCATCCTGTTTGGGGAAGGATTGATTATATTGGCCCATATATAGTCTAGCAGTGTAAATATGTATTATATGTTAAACATGTTATGGGGCAAATTAATTTACTTGTGTGGCGGTTCCCCTCATATCTGTAAACCACTGTGGAGCGAGGGGGGCCGTCTTTTATCTTCTGTTGGTTTTGTTCCTAGGGGCGGATCCCTTTTCTCAGGTTTGGGTTTTTCTGTCGTGGGCTTCTATAAAAGAGCATTACGGTAAGTAATCCGGTTTTTTTTATCGATTCTTTACTTGCCCCTTTAGTTATTTCAGTACAGACCAAAAATTTTTGGCACACCTCTTTCAAAGATTTTTCTGTTTTTTCATGTTATGTTTGTTGTATTCACACTGAAGGCATCAAAACTTGAAATTAAAAACATGTGGATTATACATTTCACTGTACAAAAAGTGTGAAACAAACTGAAAATATGTCTTATATTCTGAGGTTATTCAAGGTAGCCACCTTTTGCTTTGATTACTGCTTACTGCTGCTGTACATGGGGCAGCATGGCAAACACTGGTTGTTTGGGCTCCCAATCCCTGTGAATGGGGGGCGGTTCGGGTTTGGGTCTGGTACTGGTTTTGGTACCGAATCCGAACTTTTTTTAACTGTTCGGCCGAACCTACTGAACCCGTAACATCCAGGGGTCCGCCCATCTCCACTCCCAAATTTAATCCCTCTTTTGCTGGGGTTTAGGGATTTTTTTGCGGGGAGAAAAACCCGTCGGGAATTTTTTACCATTTGTATGTTTCTATTTTCTGTGAGCTTTATTTACAGAATAGGTAAAAGATTGTCCTCTCATTTATTTTTAACAGTTTCCCATAAATACAGGGGTGGGGAACCTTTTTCCAGTCGGGGGCCATTGGAAATTTCTACCATCATTCGGGGGCCCACAAAAATGATCACTTGAAAATTACCCCAGTATATTTTGGTCAAAAATTTAAATTTACAGCAATCACCCTTAATGTGAGGGGCTGAGCTGCTTCTTTTTTGGTGCAGCTGTAGGGTTAGGTGATATGTTTCATGTTGCTTCTCCCAGCTGCTTTTCCAGGTTGTGTTGGCCCGAAAGATAGTCAACTTTTCGTCATAGTTTGTAAATCATATACATCACATAGGAGACATGGGGACTACTGTATATACTCAAAATAGGGGGATGCTGAGACAGCTGTATTTACACCACATAGGAAGAGGGATGGGGACCGCTGTATAAGCATATTTAGGAGACACTGTGCCCTGCTGTATATCATCACTTAGGAGAGCGGGACTGCGTATATAAAAATCAATAGGAGACGTGGACTGCTGTATATACTCACATAGAAGAAGTTTGGGGACTGCTGTACATGACAAACATAGGAAACATTTACCTGCTCTATATGATCACAGGGAGATATGGGGTCATATAAATTACGGGAGGGGCTGGGGGGGCTTAACTTCACGGGGAAGATGCTGGGCATATTCATCAGGGTAGCCTGGGGGGAATAGACTTTCACTGAAGGGTATAACATCACTAGGAAGCCCCAGACATCACTGGGGTATGTATGTGGAAACCCTGGGGGGTCCAGTCGCCACAGAGGTACTGCATTCATCCGAGGTGTGGTACCCCATTTTTTCAGGTAGATGGGGGACACCTGAACTGTTAAAGACACAACAACTACATCCTTTCCCACTCACTAGGAGCTTTTTTCTGGGGTCTTTCCCGGCTAGCTAGGAAGGGTGTTAAAAGGGTGGGTGGAGCGGGGGAAAGGTTAGTGCGGGAGAATAGAGGGAATTTAAGAGTGGTTTCTTTTAGGGAAGAAGGGGGAAAGCGTGCATAGGCAACCTTCCCATGGGGAAGGCGGGAAGAGATTAAAATACCGTGCAGCAGGTGCTAGTTGGAGGGGCTGCTGACAGACAGAAGAAGAAAAAAAGGTTCCCTGTAGGGAAAGGGATTTCCCCTGAGGGCACGGCTGAGCAGTGGCTACCCGTGGGCTGTTCCAGGCTGACGGACATCAGCTGGGAAAAATTAGGGCAGAAGGGTCTCGGCCCCTACCCTAGTGGAGTGTACAAACAGGACTCAGCTAGCAAAGCCGACAGCTGTAGCAACTTTAGGGGTCACCCCAAAAACCCAAACAATTATCTTCTCGGGAAAAACAGCTATATAAAATAAAGGGAAACGCCTGGGTCCACGTGTCAAACAGGATTCGCAGCGGGTGGGCTGGGACACTGATTGTGTGGTGCTGGGAAGGAAGAGGAGTAGAAATCAGCACAGTTTAGATGCCAGGAAAGGCATATACTAACAGGAGGGTCTGGAAAGGTGTTCTCCATTACCTGGGTTGGCTGGATTCCTTACCTGAGGACTTGGCACCAAGTGGGCACCTGCATGCACCAGAACTTAGGTAAAGCTTTGGAAAATGAATTTGACTGTGTCCTCCTTATGTACTTCCTGCGGGACTCATTCAGCATTGCCCCATCTTTTCTAACGACATACACCTGCCCTGGGACCAAAACTCTGCCCGTGGAGAGCTATTCCACGCTGCGCATCCCCAACATCGACCCAGAGGTTCTTTTACTGCAGTGCTGTCACTTCTGACCAGAAACCACAGGTGGCGTCACGAACACTTCAATACAAAATCTTTATATCCCCTGTAAATATTCCCTTTTATTGGATGCCCAGGGTCACCGAATGGGTCACTGCCACTGTGACACATCCCTTTTAAAACACCGGCCTGGTACCGAGTACCCACCCGCCTGGTGGGCGATCCATATGTCGGTATGTCCGGGGGGGGAAATTTTCATCATGGGTGGGGTCACATACATCGCTGGAGGCTATATTTCAGCACTGGAGGATATTACAGTACTTGGGGAGATACACAGCCCCTTCCCGGGGTAAATGCAGCATGGGAAACATACATATCACTTGGGGCACATACAGCCCCGGGGGGGAAAATACAGCACTGGGGAGGACAGGGATCGCTGAGGATGGCACATAGATCATTGGGGGGGGGCTCATAGATCACCGGGGGGACACAGATCAAGGGGGGCACATAGCTGGGGGCACGATCACTGGGGGGGGTTTGGGGGATGAGGAATGAAAACAAGGGGGGCACAGAAATAAAAGGGGGCACAAAGATCACAGGAGAGCACATAGCTGGGGGAGGGCAGATCACAGGGGGGACAGATATCACTGGGAGCACAAATATCACAGGGGGGTTAAAATTTTTTGGGAGCCACAGAGACCCAAAAGGGGTTTTTACATAGTGGGGAGGCACAGAGATCACAGGGGGGAATGCTGGAGGGCACAGAAATATGGGGGGAACAGAGATCACCAGGGAGTGGCCCGGAGATCACGAGGGCAGCACGAAATCACAGGGGGGGCACAAAGATCAAAGGGGGGCAAAAAGATCACGGAGGGGCACATAGCTGTGGGGCAATAGGTGGCGAAGACAGAGATCACATTTGGAGAACCCAAAAATCAACAGGGGGGTTTCATGGCAGGGGGCACAGGGATCAAAGGGGGCCCCCCCAAAATGGGGGAGCCACAGGGGATCAAGGGGTGCACATTGCTGGGGCATAGGGGAAATCAAAGGGGGTATATTGCTTTGGGCACAGAGTTTTTCAGGGGGCACAAAAGCTGGGGGCACAGAGGGTCACAGGGGGCGCAGAGATCACATGGGGCAATAGCGGGGGGGCACAGAGATCACAGGGGGCTATAGGTTAGGGGGACAGAGGGTCACATTGGGGGACAGGATCCTATTGGGGCACAGAGATTTAAAAGGAGGGCACAGAGATCAAGGGGGCACATTGCGGGAGGGCATGATCACTAGCAGACAGGTAAAGAGCTACCGCACAGAAATCGCTCTGGCTCTCTGGCAGCAGCTCCCTTCCGGGAAGTTGAACGCTGCCTACCGTGCACTTGGGGGTTAATTGGTCGGCAGCTCGAAGATACGGCTGCCGCCCGAGCATTGTGGACTCCGGGGACCGGGCCATGGGCCGCTTGAAAAGTCCAGGCCCGCAGGCAAGGTTACCCACCGGGTCATAAGAGTTGGAGCCCACTGGGTGTACTTTTAATACGAAAAAATCTTTTCTAACTGTTCCTCAACACTGGGAAACTTTCATTCCCAGCAGGTATGTGCCAGATCCGGAGTTGCTGCAAGTTTGACTCTGCGTATTTTACGTCAAACCCGCAGGTCCAGATTTACGCATAGGGCTGCATTTCAGAAATTCCATGTCCACTATGGCCGCTTCACTGGCGAGACAAAACTTGCGCACGTTTTCCGAATGCGCATATAAAAATTCTCTTGGGGAGACTCTTTCCGCAAGGAAATTTCCCAATAGAATGTTTTTTGATGCAGTGAATTGCTCATTCCCAGGAAAACTCACAGATTCACCTGCGTTCAATTGAGGGCAGGGTTTTGGGAAACGCATGACATGCCCTTCCGGATGGGGGGACCCCAGGTTAGGCACCTGGAAGACAGAAACCACAATTTGTATCACACTTTTAGCAGATCATTTTTTTAACAAATAATGGGCATGATCGGAAAATTTACCAGTTGGGTATGTGTGTTCCCATTTTTCTAGAAAAACATCGTGTCACATAGGGGGACCCTGATCATGCCATGTGAGTAATGGGAATTCCCTGCCTTTAGGATGACTTTGCCGCCAAGGTGTTGCAGCAAGACGTTGTTTATTGTCTAAGGCTATGTTCACAGTCTGAGTGATCATTACAACGACCAGCAGAAATCTTGGAAAAAAGTTACGCAAACAAATTTTTGTCTTTTTTTAAATAATGATCTCTGCTGGATCTTTTTTCTTACTAAAGTCTTTGGAAAATGTATTTTGAAATTAGCATCGATTTTCCTTCTTTTGTAAAGGATCCATTTTTTGTTCCCCTAAAAATAAAAGCTAATAAAAATTTTCTTTGAATTTGTAGATTGATTGCGCCGCATTCTTCAAAAAAAAAAGCAAAATTATAATAGATAAATCATGCGTATGTTGCTTTAAGAAAAAGTTACAGCCCCCTAATGAAAATTTCACCATATATTTTTTATAAAAGAGTGATAATCCAAACTAGTGTATGTAAACAACTATATAAAATAAGAAAATGGATAACAATAATTTTTAAATAGAAAGAACACCAAAATCCAAATTTCAATATGCCATTTTAAAATGCAGAGGCCCCTTTAAATTTCATTTCAAAAATTCAAAGGGGCAAGAAAGCAGAGAAAAAAGGTATATACATGCCAAAGATTTCCCCTTTCTTTTTTTACATAAAATAGTGAATCAATAGATCAAAATGGGCAGTATAGTCATTTATTTTCCCGTATATGAGCACCACATGGTGCTCCAAACAGATTAAGAGCCCGTATATTGCTCAATACAGAATATTTAGTCCATTTTAAATTTCTCTATATTGCATTTTATAATTGGCCTTTAAATGCCCCTATATTTAATTTGGCCCAAATGTTTATCCCTATTTTATTGGCCCCATAAGTTTCCTTATAAATTGGCCAATAAATTTCTCCATATGTAATTGTCCCATATATCTCCATATATAATTTGGCCCATAAGATGCCCATATATAAAATGGTCCCAAGAGGGCCCCCTAATAATGGCCCAATAAGAAGTCCAACAATAAAAAATGGGAAAAACCACCTCTCCTCACTGGGGGGGGTGGGTGTTCTGCTCGGCTGCTCAGGTCGGCGGGTTCTGCTCTCTACACTGTGACTGTTCAGTAGAGGGCGCCACTAGTCACGTCATGCACACTCGCCTGAAAAAAACACAGTCAGGAGACCGGAAACGCCCCAGTATCGCAGTACTGAGGGGCCCCGAGCAGCAGGAAAGGGGCCCACCGCAAGCGCCAGCACCAAGTGCAGGAGTTCCCGAGGCGATGGGCCCCCACCTGCTCGGGGCCGGCACTTGCCTGGGTATGATACTGACCGTAGCAGGCAATAGAATATTAATTTAAACACAAATTTCAAAATGTCAGTATGCTATAGATCATTGTCCGGGTGTGTCGGGGCGAGATCGTCGCGATTGCACACCCTGACTTCGCACAGCTGAGTTTTCGGGTGTGGGTGTTTTTCGGCACTAGGGATTTAAATTTTCTTTCTCTCTCGGTGCTGGGCGACCAGCCTCGCCCAGCTGCGATTGATGTTTTGTTAATTACCCTTCCTTCATATACCTGCGGTATGCTGGGGAATTTTGCGGTGAAGCATTCATTCAGACCAGCAGAGCGGTTCGTTTCAGAAGACTTAAGCTAGAGTGCGTTGTGGTTTTTCCTCTCTCGTTTATGTTTATCTCTAAACCTTTTGTGTTCCTCTGTAGGGGAAAGGGTGTGTATGAAAGGGCTGTGTTTTCTTTACCCTTGTCTGTTCTTTTGGGTCTTAGACTGGTGTAAGCTGTGACCGCCCTTTCCCCTGTGGGGGTTTAATCAGGGTCCTTCCGACTAGATTACAGTGGTCAGGGATCTACGGAGACAGGGTTACGCTGGCGGCCGGGACCCGGACCATTAACATTCTCCAGGTAGGGGGACTAATCAGGCCCCGCCAGTCGGTCCACTTAGCCCCCCGGGTCCACCTCTATCCAAAAGACGCGTGAAGTAACCGTTTTTAAACCACACATGGATATTATGTCAGGTAACTTTGGGCTGGAGATACTTTGTATACATGTGGATTTTCCTATTATATAAAATTTTTGTTGATGTCACATTGATAAGGTTGCTATTTTGTTATATCTGTTTTACGTCGTGACATTTTCACCGGCATCAAAAGATTCTCCCCAGCCACATGGATCCGGGCCTTTTTAATTTCAGCAGTTGCAGAGTTTTTTCCAGGGAGCTGAGGGACTTTTAAAAATCCAAGGTTTTGTACCCCGGGAGCAACAGATTTGAACCTGCTGTATTTAGAGTCTGCAAAACGTCTAAATTTCCCCAACAAGTAGATGGTCGTTGTTTTTACCAGTTTAATTTTGTCGTCCCTTTCTCCGGGGTCAAAAAAAGGTAAAGCGGGGGGGCCTTATCCGTATTTCCCGGGGGGCCGGGAAGAGGGATGACCCGGGTTCCATTTTTTCGGGAAGGGGAGTTGTGGTGTGGGCTGTATGCTCTGAGCTTGGGGGAGGAGGTATTGGAGGCTCGGGGGGCCGCCCCTGTGGGAAACCTCCGGGGAACTGTTTGTTCCAGATCATGAAGACAAAAGGTTAGAGGCACACATAATTTGCTTGGAAGGAACCCAGGAGTAAAGCAACTGTAATCTCGTTTCTCGCGGTTTTGGTGGCCTAACTTAAATAAAGGTGGTAATTTTTGCGCTTTCCTGTGGGGTATGGCCTCTAAGCCCCCAAACATCCCCGTCGGTTGGGCCCCTTTTTACGTTAAAAATTTCCCGGAGCGTCCATGGACCCATCTGTCAGGACTTCTTTTCGGACCTTCCTCCGCTCGGTTAACTGTCAACTAGTTGTAGTTCCCAGGTTCAGAAAAATGGCACATTTTATTGCTCTTCCTGTTTCTTCCTAATGCAAAAACCTGGCCGGTGTTATTGGGGAGATTGTGAGACTTCCGGGTTGCTTTCCCATGTGGTGTCGGTTTAGGGGCCAGTTTGTGTCCAAATTCTGGAAGGCATTTTGTTTCGTCGGGGGATGCAGTTGTCATTTTCTTCGGCTTTTCATCGCAGACCCAAAGGTCGACGAGCTCTGAATCAGAGCTTAGGGACTTTCTCGGTGTTTTGTCTCAGAGAAAAACCCAAAAGGACTGGGCTTCTTTCTTGCTCTGGCAGAGTTCGCTTTTTAAAAAATAGGCGGAGCGAGTCCACTGGTAAGTCCGTTTTTTTGGGGCATAGGTTTTCACCCCCCAGTTTTTTTACTTTCAAAAGGGGGGGGGTCTTCTGGGGGTTTTCCCGAGGGGAAAGATTTTCGTCGTACTTGCTTTATGTGGAGAGGAGTGCTTAATAATCGGACACTATGGGGAACGATACAAACGTTGGGATAGGGGAGAGTTCTGGTCCGGAACCAGTGTGAACATCTTGGTATGGTTGTCCACTAGTGTTGAGCATTTCCCATACCGCAAGTATCGGGGATCGGGCCCATATTCGCGTTATCGGAATTCGATATTTTTCCGACTTTTTCCCCTATCGTATCCGGAATCGGAGTTTTCCCCAAAATTTTTTGAGGGCAATGTGATTTTAGTCAGCCATGAGGAATCTACAAGTGTGGGCAAATCCTGTAATGCTGCGGTCATCTTAAAAATAATGGCATGGCGTGATGGCTGCTGAAATTTTTGTCAGATTTCCTTTAAAAAAAGGGGCCGCCGCCATTTTTAAACGTCACTGTGCTGGAACTCAGTAAGGGACAGAACGCTACTCTGCTCACTTGAGGGACCAAATTAATATTGCGATTTTGTGTACCACGTGCTTGAGGAGGCTATTTACCAAAAAAAACTGTGTTTAAAACTTATTTTGCCGTGTTGGGTTTAAAAAGCTCTGTGGGAAGGTGGGTGTGTGAAGGCAGGTGACGCTGCAGTTTGCTCTCATCCACGCTGTTTGTAGGCATCTGAGTGTCACTGACTCTTTTTTTTTTTTTTTTTTTTTTATTTTGTGGAATTGGTGCAGCTCCATTTTTTTAAAAAAAAAAAAAACAAATCTATTAGTGTGACGTGCTTTCCCTCCGTATACAATACATTGGTTTTCAAAACTAAAGAAATACACAAAGGAGCTTTTTACAATTTGGGCGTTGTGTTTCAGTGTTCACTTCAGGGCCCGTGTTTTTTTCTTTTTTTTTGAGGGTCCGCTCCAGTTTTCATTGTTCAAGCAATGGCTTGTACCCCTGCTGAGGTGTCTCAAAGGCTCATCCTTTTCATTTATCTCCAATTGGTTCTGCTACATTCCATTTAAAATAACCCAATCTATTTGACTAAAGATTTAATTTTTTTTTTAATGGAATTTAGCAGAACAAAATTTGGGGATGAAAAGGATGACCACTGAGACACGCTCAGCAGAGGTACAAGCAGCATCTTGAAAAGTACTGGAAACGTGATCTGCCACTCAAAAAAGTAAAAAACACAGACTAAAGGTGAACACTGAAAAAACGTCCAAATCTGGAAAAGCTCCTTCTGTACTTCTAAGGTTGCAACCAATGATGTATACGGATGGAAGCGCGTACACAATAGTTTTAGTGGACGCGCTTCCATCCGTATACATACTTTGGGTGCAAACACTAAGAAGTACAGAAAGGAGCTTTTAACAGATTGTGGACAGTTGTTTTCGGGTTTTACACTTCAGTCGTGTTTTTTACTTTTTGAGGCGATCACGTTTCATTTACATTAAAACACTGCTGCTTGTACTTGGGGTGTCTCAGTGGTCATCCTTTTCATTTATTCCAATTGGTTTGTTTACATTCCTTTAAAATAATTCTAATCTTTGTGGGGGCGCGCTTCCTTCGTTAAAAATTACATTGGTTGCAAACACTATAGAAGTACGAAGGAAAGCTTTTCACAGATTGTGGACAGTTGTGTTTCGTGTTCACTCGTCTGTGTATTTTTTTTTGAGTGCAATCCGCCCCCAAAGTTTTACAGTTCAAGCACTGCTGCTTTTTATCTGCTGAGCTTTGTTTCAGTGGTCATCCTTTTCATTTATCTCCAATTGGTTCTGCTACATTCCATTTAAAATAATTCTAATCTTTTAGTGTGAGCGCTTCAATCCGTTTACAATACATGGTTGAAAACCCCTTTATGAAGTACAGAAAGGAGTTTTAAACAAAATGTGGACAGTTGTGTTTCGTGTTCTTTTTCAGTCTGTGTTTTTTACTTTTTTTGAGTGAATCCGCCCCATACATGTTCAACCCACTGCTGTTTTTACTTGCTGGCGTGTCTCAGTGGTCATCCTTTTCATTTATCCCCAAATTGGTTCTGCTCCTTTCCATTTAAAAAATCATTCTATAGTGTGCGCGCTTCCATCCGGATAAAATTTAATTTGGGTTGCAAAAACTTTGAGTACAAAAGGAGCTTTTCACAGATTGTGGACAGTTGGGGTTTCAGTGTTCACTTCCCGTCTGTGTTTTTTAATTTTTTGAGTGGATTCCGCTCCAGTTACTTGTTCAAGCACTGCGGCTTGTACTCGCTGGGGTGTCTCAGGTAAATCCTTTCATTTATCCCATTGGGGTTCTGTTTCATTCCATTTAAAATAAATCAATCTATTATGTGACGCGTTTCCATCGTATACAATACATTGGTTGCAAACAATATAAAGTACACAAACGGCCTTTCACAGTACTGAATTGGTTTTTAATTTTTTAAACAAAAATATGTTTTTTCAAATGCCAAATAAAAAGGAATGTTGAAGGGGAAATTTGCCCTTTCATCCATGTTGCAAAAATATTACAGGTTACTTTATGTTCCCTTAATCAAAAAATGTATTATTATATTTATTTTAGCTTTTATTTAAAGCCAAGAACACAGGGAAAGGGAAAACCCTTTGCAATGCAGCTGTTTCAAGTTCAAAACCCCCTTTTTTCAATTTTCCACATTTCGCATTTGAGGCTTTATGTGAGTTGGATTGGTCAAAAATTATGGAGTGAGAAGGTTTTACCATCAGTTCCTATGCTAAGTAGGGTTTTGTGTTAGCATTTGTGTTAGACATTTTGGATATCTGCCATTTAAAATTCCACAATTATATAGTTACAGATTTGTTACCACACGAATCATTGAATGGTTTTAAATTTGACGTTTCATTTTTTACAGCTTAGAAATAAAGGGGTACCTATTAAACTATGTGTAGCATAGCCACTTTAACATGTCATGTTTTTTTAACATGTGTAGCAGGTAGCAGTAATTTTTGCCGGACACAAGCGGGGAAAAGCAGGGGTTACTGAACCCACCCATTAATATAGCTTTTGTATTGGGCTGTGGACCACACTTCTGAGCAGAACGGCGGTTGTAGCCCGGGAGTATAGCCGGTGGTAAAGATGAACATAACAGGAGGGCTGGGGAAAAAGTTGTCAACCCAGTTTGTTAATCGAAAAAAACCGGGCAGGGGAAATTTTGGCGAGATCAAAGCCTAGTTCATTTTCAGAAAAGTAAGCCGTTGTACATTTTCGAGGGTAGTCGCATGCAACGGCTGTTAGTACACACCTGCGCATTTAAAAACGCGCTGATTTTTTTCACTGCAGCAGATCAAGCCGCACCTCAATGCCCAAATGGCTAAGCTTGGGCCCTGTTTCCAGCTTAGAGACACAAACTGAATGGGGAGAGCATCTGAGAGTAAAACTGAGAGGCAGACATGTAGTTTTGTAACATCTTCGGAAAGTGGCCCCCTGCGGGCTGGAGCCGTCGGGTGGTGTAGACATTTTGGTGGCGCTGCCAAAAACTTCGACACATTTGGAAAAATACTGGTTTGCCTGTGCAGAGGGGCTGCTTGTGCTCCCTTGTTGCAGAAACTGTCTCCACTGCCTCGACGAAAGGCTGCTTTGTAATCATAGCAGCAGCAGTGCTCTCGGGTGGAAGGAGAAATTATGGATTGCACCAGTGGTCTTGGTACTTTGCATTTACCTCGGTTTACGGGGGTGATGAGGCTTTGTAAGTTGTCCCGGTAGCGAGGGTCTTTGGAGGGTGTAAACCAAAAATCAACGTGGTGTGATTTTGTTCGATGCGGCGGGCGTTTCCGCCACTGCAGCATGAACAACCATGTGCTGCAACTCCACTGGCCAAGAAAAAGGTTCATGTCCACTGCACGTGGCGTCATCTCGCCTGCGGATGCATCACCCCACCTTGGTCTACATATGGGTAGAGCATTTTCTACCTCCCCTGGGCGATGTCTTTCCCCCCCATTTTACTTTCCCCCTCAAAGCTTCAAAAAAAATATAAATTACAAAATTTAAAACTCAAAATTTAAAAACTTTGGATCAAATTCGTAACATCAGTTTATGGAAACACAATAGCATACCAAAAGGGTAGCAAAAAATGACATTATGTGCTTTGTAAACCATTACAAACTTTTAATGTATTTACAAAGCACATAATGTACATTTTTTGTCTATCCTTTTGTAATGCTATTGTGTTTCCATAAACTGATGTTACAGAATTATGATACAAAGTTTTTAAATTTTGAGTTTTAAATTTTGTAAATTTATATGTATTTGAAGGACTTTGTGAGGAGGAGTCAATGGAGGAGGAAGACATCGCTCCAGAGGGAGGTAGACAATGCTCTAGTCAGTATGTAGACCAAGGGTGGGGTGATGCACAGCAGGCGGAGATGACGCCTCTTGCAGGGGACAACGTTTCTTGGCCAGTTGGGAGTCTGCAGCACATGGTTGATTTCATGCTGCAGTGGCTGAGAAACGACCGCCGCATCGAACACATTCACACCACGTCTGATTATTGGGTGTACACCCTCCTAGACCCTCGCTACCGGGACAACTTACAAAGCCTCATCACACCGTTGAACCGGGAGCGTAAAATGCGGAAGTACCAAGACACACTGGTGCAATCCATAATGTTCTCCATTCCAGCCGAGAGCACTGCTGCTGCTACTGATTTACAAAGCAGCTCTGTGCGTCGAGGCAGTGGAGACAGCTCTGCAACAAGAGGGAGCACAAGCAGCGCCTCTGCACAGGGCAAGACCAGTATGTTCCAAATGTGTCGAAGTTTTGTGGCAGCGCCACCAATGTCTACACCATCCGAGACGGCTCCAGTCAGCAGGAGGCAACATTTCCGTAAGATGGTTACAGACTACATGTCTTGCCCTCTCAGTGTACTCTCAGATGGCTCTTCCCCATTCAAGTTTTGTGTCTCTAAGCTGGATACATGGCCAGAGCTTAGCCAGTATGCATTGGAGGTGCTGGCTTGATCTGCTGGCAGTGTATTATCGGAGCGCGTCTTTACTGCTGCAGGTGGTGTACTAACAGACCGTTGCATGCGACTATCCTACGATAATGTACAACGGCTTACTTTTCTGAAAATGAACTAGGCATGGATCTCGCCTGAATTTGCCTGTCCGGTTTCAGATTAACTAACTGGTTGACAACGTTTTCCATGTCTCCTGTTATGTTCATCTTTCTACCACCTGAGCTATACTCCCTGGGCTACAACACTGCCAGTTGCTGCTCAGAAGTGTCGTGTCCACAGACCAATACACAAGCTATAGTAATAGTGGGGTTCAGTAACGCCTGCTGTTCCCCTGCTGTGTGTCCGGCAAAAATTACTGCTACCTAGCTACACATGTTTAAAAAAACATGACATGTTAAAGTGGCTAGTGCTACACATAGATATCAGGCTACACCCTTATTTCTAAGCTGTAAACAAGTGAAACGTCAAATTTAAAACCATTCAATGATTAGTGTTGGTAACAAATCTGTAACTAAATAATTGTGACATATTATGGCAGATATCCACATGTCTAACACAAATGCTAACACAAAAGCATACTTATGCTATAGGGTACTGATGGTGAACCTTCTCACTCCATAACTTTGACCAATCCAACTCACATCATGCCTCAAATGCTGCAATGTTGGAAGTGCATAATGTGGGTTGAACTTTGACAACAGCTGCAGTGCGAAGGTTATCCTTCTGTGTTCTTGGCTTTTAAATAAAAGCATACAAGTAAATATAATAATACATTGTTGATTAAGGGACATGATGTACACCTGTAATATTGTGCAAACAATGGATGTAGGACTATTCCTCTTCAACATTACTTATATTTGTGTCATTTGAAAAAATACATATTTTAGTTAAAAATTAAAAACCCATGTTCAGTAGCTGTGAAAGGCCCGTTTGTGTACTTCTATATTGTTTGCAACCAATGTATTGTATACGGATGGAAGCGCGTCACACTAATAGATTAGATTTATTTTAAATGGAATGTAGCAGAACCAATTGGAGATAAATGAAAAGGATGAGCCACTGAGACACGCTCAGCAGAGTACAAGCAGCAGTGCTTGAACATGTAACTGGAGCGTGATCTGCACTCAAAAAAGTAAAAAACACAGACTGAAGTGAACACTGAAACACAACTGTCCACAATCTGTGAAAAGCTCCTTTCTGTACTTCTATAGTGTTTGCAACCAATGTATTGTATACGGATGGAAGCGCGTCACACTAATAGATTAGATTTATTTTAAATGGAATGTAGCAGAACCAATTGGAGATAAATGAAAAGGATGAGCCACTGAGACACGCTCAGCAGAGTACAAGCAGCAGTGCTTGAACATGTAACTGGAGCGTGATCTGCACTCAAAAAAGTAAAAAACACAGACTGAAGTGAACACTGAAACACAACTGTCCACAATCTGTGAAAAGCTCCTTTCTGTACTTCTATAGTGTTTGCAACCAATGTATTGTATACGGATGGAAGCGCGTCACACTAATAGATTAGATTTATTTTAAATGGAATGTAGCAGAACCAATTGGAGATAAATGAAAAGGATGAGCCACTGAGACACGCTCAGCAGAGTACAAGCAGCAGTGCTTGAACATGTAACTGGAGCGTGATCTGCACTCAAAAAAGTAAAATACACAGACTGAAGTGAACACTGAAACACAACTGTCCACAATCTGTGAAAAGCTCCTTTCTGTACTTCTATAGTGTTTGCAACCAATGTATTGTATACGGATGGAAGCGCGTCACACTAATAGATTAGATTTATTTTAAATGGAATGTAGCAGAACCAATTGGAGATAAATGAAAAGGATGAGCCACTGAGACACGCTCAGCAGAGTACAAGCAGCAGTGCTTGAACATGTAACTGGAGCGTGATCTGCACTCAAAAAAGTAAAATACACAGACTGAAGTGAACACTGAAACACAACTGTCCACAATCTGTGAAAAGCTCCTTTCTGTACTTCTATAGTGTTTGCAACCAATGTATTGTATACGGATGGAAGCGCGTCACACTAATACTATTAGTGTGACGCGCTTCCATCCGTATACAATACATTGGTTGCAAACACTATAGAAGTACAGAAAGGAGCTTTTCACAGATTGTGGACAGTTGTGTTTCAGTGTTCACTTCAGTCTGTGTTTTTTACTTTTTTGAGTGCAGATCACGCTCCAGTTACTTGTTCAAGCACTGCTGCTTGTACTCTGCTGAGCGTGTCTCAGTGGCTCATCCTTTTCATTTATCTCCAATTGGTTCTGCTACATTCCATTTAAAATAAATCTAATCTATTAGTCTAATAGATTAGATTTATTTTAAATGGAATGTAGCAGAACCAATTGGAGATAAATGAAAAGGATGAGCCACTGAGACACGCTCAGCAGAGTACAAGCAGCAGTGCTTGAACATGTAACTGGAGCGTGATCTGCACTAAAAAAAGTAAAAAACACAGACTGAAGTGAACACTGAAACACAACTGTCCACAATCTGTGAAAAGCTCCTTTGTGTAGTTCTATAGTGTTTGCAACCAATGTATTGTATACGGATGGAAGCACGTCACACTAATAGATTTGATTTTTTTTTCTAATATAATGGAGCTGCACCAATTCCACAAAATAAAAAAAAAAAAAAAAAAAAAAAGAGTCAGTGACACGTGCAGATGCCTACAAACAGCGGTGGATGCAGAGCAAACTGCAGCGTCACCTGCACTGTCACACACACACCTTGCACAGAGCTGTTAAAACAACACTGGCAAAATGAAGCTTTACACAGCGGTTGGTAAACTAGCCTGCCTCAAGCACAGTAGTACACAAAATCGCAATATCTAACTGTCCCTCAGAGTGAGCAGAGTAGCGTTCTGTCCCTTACTGAGTTCACAGCACAGTGACGCTAAAATGGCGGCGGCGCCTTTTATAGTGCATTCTGACATCATTTCAGCAGCCAATCACAGCCATGCCATTAGTTAAGATGACCGCAGCATTACAGGATGTGCCCACACTTCGTAGGATTCCTCATTGGCTGACTAAAATCACATTGCCTCTCAAAGAATTATGGGAACTTCCGATTCCGGTATACGATATGGAAAAAGTATCGGAATTAAGTATCGGAATTCCGATAACGCGAATATCGGCCGATACCCGATACTTGCGGTATCGGAATGCTCAACACTAGTGGACAACCATACCAGATCGTTCACACTTAGGTCCGGACCAGACACTCTCCTCCTATCAGCCATACGTTTGTATCGGTTCCCCATAGTGCTCCGATTATTAAGCACTCCTCTCCACACTGAAGCAAGTGACGACGAAAATCGTTCCTCCTCAGGAACCCCAGAAGAGCCCCCCCATTGAAAGTAAAAAACTGGGGGTGAAAACCATATGCCCCAAAAAACGGGGACTTACCAGTGGACTCGCTCCGCCTATTGTTAAGAGCGAACTCTGCCAGAGGCAAGAAAGAAGACCAGTCCTCTTGGTTCTCTGAGACAAAACACCGGAGATATGTCTCTAAGCTCTGATTCAGACGCTCTGTCTGACCATTGGTCTGCGGATGAAAAGCCGAAGAAAATGACAACTGCATCCCCCGACGAGAACAAAATGCCTTCCAGAATTTGGACACAAACTGAGACCCCTGATCCGACACCACATCGGAAGGCAACCCGTGAAGTCTCACAATCTCCCAATGAACACCTGCGCCAGAGTTTTAGCATTAGGAAGAGCAGGAAGAGCAATAAAATGTGCCATTTTGCTGAACCTGTCAACTACAACTAGTATGACAGTTTTACCTGAAGACGGAGGAAGGTCCGTAATGAAGTCCATAGACAGATGGGTCCATGGACGCTCCGGGATTTTCAACGATAAAAGGGCCCCAGACCGACGGGTATGTGGGGTCTTAGAGCGCGCACATACCCCACAGGACGCGACAAAAGTTACCACCTCTTTATTTAAGTTAGGCCACCAAAACCGGCGAGAAACGAGATCTACAGTTGCTTTACTCCCTGGGTGTCCTGCCAAAGCAGAATTATGATGTGCCTCGATAACCTTTTGTCTTAACTGATCTGGAACAAACAGTTTCCCTGGAGGTCCTACAGGGGCGTCCCCTGAGCCTCCAATACCTCCTCCTCAAGCTCAGAGCATACAGCCGACACCACAACTCCCTCCTGAAGAATAGGAACCGGGTCATCCGTCTTCCCGGCCCCCGGGAAACTACGAGATAAGGCATCAGCCTTTACATTTTTTGACCCAGGACGATATGTGACGACAAAATTAAACCTGGTAAAAAACAACGACCATCTAGCTTGTCTGGAATTCAGACGTTTTGCAGACTCTAAATACAGCAGGTTCAAATCTGGTTTGCTCCCGGGGGTACAAAACCTTGGATTTAACGTCCGTCAGCTCCATGGACAAACTCTGCAACTGCTGAGCTAAATGGGCTACTGGATCCATGGTGGCTGGGGAGAATCTTTAGATGGCCGGTGAAAATGTCACGACGTAAAACAGATATATTCAAAGATAGCAACCTATATCTAATGTGACATCATTCTAAATTTCATATAATAGAGAAAATCAACATGTATACATAGTATCTGCCAGCAATGTCTTACCTGACATAATATCCTATGTATTGTGGGTCAATACTGTGTACGTGTCACGCTGTCTCTGGATAGAGGTGGACCGGGGTCTATGCTGACCCTGAACTGGGGTCCTGATTAGTCCCTCTACCTGGAGGTACTGTTAATGGTACAGAGGTCCAGGCCGCCAGCGTAACCCTGTCTCCTGTAGATCCCTGACCACTGTAATCTAGTCCTGAGAAGGACCCTGATTACCACCACAGGGAATGGGCAGGTCACAGCTTACACACAGTCTAAGACAAACGAGACAGACAAGGGGTAAAGAAAACACAGCCTTGCATACAACACTTCCACTACAGAGGAACACAAAAGGTTAAGGAGATAAACAATAAGCGAGGAGAGGAAAAACCACAACAGGCACTCTTAGCTTAAGTCTTCTCAGAAACGATCCGCTCTGCTGGTCTGAATGAATGCTTTCACCGGCAACTTCCCCAGCAGACCAGCAGGTATATGAAGGAAGCTAATTAACAAAACATCAATCGCAGCTGGGCGAGGCTGGTCAGCCCAGCACCGAGAGAGAAAGAATTAACTCCCTCAGTGCCGAAAAACACCCAGCACCAGAAACTCAGCTGTGCGAAGTCAGGGTGTGCAATCGCGACGATCTCCGCCGCGACACACCCGTGACATTGATCTATAGCATACTGACATTTTGATACTTTGTGTTTATATAATATTCTATTGCCTGCTACAGGGCCAGTATCAGTACCCAGGCAAGTGCCGGGGCCCTGAGCAGGTGGGGGGCCCACTCGCCATCGGGAACTCCTGCACTATGGTGGTCTGGCGCTTGCGAGTGGGCCCCTTCCTGCTTGCTCAGGGCCTCAGTACTTGCGATACTGGGGCGTCTTCCGTGTCTCCTGACTGTGATGTTCAGGTCAGAGTGTGCAATGACGTGACTAGTGTGCGCCCTCTACCTGAACAGTCACAGTGTAGAGAGCAGGAAGCCGCCGACACTGAGCAGTCCGGAGCAGAACAGCAGCCAGTGAGGAGAGGTGAGTATTTCATTTTTTATTTGTTTGGGACATCTTATTGGGCCAATTATATATGGAGCATCTTATGGGACCAGTTATATATGGAGCATCTTATGGGGCCAATTATATATGGAGCATCATATGGGGACAATTACATATGGAGCATTTTATTGGGCCAATTATATAAGGAGCATCTTATGGGGCCAATTATATATGGATCATCATATGGGGCCAATTATATATGGGGCATCTTATGGGGCCAATTATATATTGCAATATAGAGCAATATATGGGACTCATTATTCTGTATTGAGCAATATACGGGCTCATTATTCTGTATGGAGCACCATGTGGTGCTCATAATACTGTATGAATGACTATACTGTCCAGTTTCTGATCTATTGATATCACTAATGTAATGTAAGAAGTAAGTGAAATCTTTGGCATTGTACTATACCTATATTTCTCTGCTTTATCTATGCACCATGAATTATGGTATGTATTAAAGGGGACCTCTGGCATATTAATGGCATATTGAAATTTGGATATTTGGTGTTCTTATCATATTTCATTACTTGTTATCCTATTTTCTTTATTTTATATAGTTGTGTTATCATACACTAGTTATGGATTATCACTCTTTTATATAAATTATATGGTGAAATTTATCATTTAGGAGCTTGTTAACTTTATTTCTTAAAAGCATACATAGCAGCATGATCTTATCTATTATAATTTTGGCTGTTTTTTGAAGAATGCGGCGCAATCAACTCTACAAAGCTTCTAGCACATTTTAGTTATTTAGCTATATTTTTAGTAAGCAAAAAATGGATCCTTTACAAATGAAAGGAAAATCGATGGCTAATTATCAGATACATTTTCCATAGACTTTAATGTAAGAAAAAATAGATCCAGCAGAGATCAGTTATTTAAAAACAGACTAAAAATTTGTGTTTGCGTAACTTTTTTCCAACAGATTGCTGCTGGATCAGTTGTAACTGATCACTTCAGGACATGTGAACATAGCCTTAGACAATAAACATCGTCTTGCTGCAACACACTTGGCGGCATGTCAATCCTAAAGGCAGGGAATTTCCCATTACTCACATGTGCATGACTCAGGGTCCCGTATTGTGACAGCTGATAGTTTATCTAGAAAACTGGTAACACTACATACCCAACATGGTAATCTCAGATCATGCACCATTATTTGTTAAAGAATGATTCTGCTAAAAGTAGTGAATACAAATTGTGGTTTCTTGTCTTCCAGGTGCCTAACCAGGTGTCCACGATCCGGAAGTGGCATGTTCACTGCGTCCAAAGCACTGCCATCTATTGAACGCAGGTGAATCTGCATGAGTTTCCTGAACTGAGCAGATTCACTGCATCAAATACATTCTATTGGTGAAATTTCTCTTGCGAGATTAGAGTCTTCGCAAGAGAAATTGATATGCTGCATTCTGGAAAGACGTGCCGCATGTCTGTCTTCGCCAGTGACTGCGGGCACATAGTGGACATGGAATTTCTTGAAATGTCAGCCACTATGCTGTAACATCTGGACACTGCGGGTTTGACGTAAATACGCAGAGTCAAACTTGCAGCAACTCCGGATCGTGGGCACATACTCTTAGCTGGGAATGAAAGTTTCCATCAGTTGTTGAGGAACAGTTGAGTAGAGATTCTGCAGGATAATACAGTACACCACAGTGACTCCCAACTCTTATGACAGGGGTGGGTAACCTCTGGCCTGCGGGCCTGTGACTTTTCATGCGGCCCATGGGCAGGTCCCCGGAGTCCACAATGCTCGGGCGGCAGCCGTATCTTGCGAGCTGCCGACCTATTAACCCCCAAGTGCACGGTAGGCAGCGTTCATCTTCCCGGAAGAGGAGCTGCTGCCAGAGAGTCCAGAGCGATTTCTGTGCCGGTAGCTCTTTACCTGTCTGCTAGTGATCATGCCCCTCCGCTATGTGCCCCCTGTGATCTCTGTGCCCTCCTGTGATCTCTGTGCCCCAATAGGATCTCTGTGCCCCAATGTGATCTCTGTGCCCCCTAACTATATGCCCCCTGTGATCTCTGTGCCTCCCAGCTATGTGCCCCATGTGATCTCTGCGCCCCCTGTGATCTCTGTGCCCCAGCTTTGTGCCCCCTGTAAACTCTGTGCCCCATAGCTATATACCCCTGTGATCTCTATGCCCCCAGCTATGTGCACCCCTGTGATCTCTGTGGCTCCCAGTTTGGGCCCCCTGTGATCCCTGTGCCCCTGCCATGTACCCCCCTGTGATATTTGTGCTCCTATGTGATCTCTGTCTTCGCCAGCTATGTGCCCCACAGCTATGTGCCCCTCCGTGATCTTTTTGCCCTCCTGTGATCTTTGTGCCCCCCCCTGTGATTTCTGTGCTGCCCTCGTGATCTCCGTGCCACTCCCTGGTGATCTCTGTACCCCCATGATTTCTGTGCCCTCCAGCTATATGCCCCCCTGTGATCTCTGTGCCTCCCCAGCTATGTGCACCCCTGTGGTCTCTGTGGCTCCCAGCTATGTACCCCCCTGTGATATTTGTGCTCCCATGTGATATCTGTGCCCCCTGTGATCTGTCTCCCCCAGCTATGTGCTCTCCTGTGATCTTTGTGCCCCTGTGATTTCTGTGCCCCCCTGTGATCTTCATGCCACCCCCCCAGTGATCTGTGCCCCCAGCTATGTGCCCCCCAGTGATCTGTGTCCCCCGGTGATCTATGAGCCCCACCCCATGATCTATGTGCCTCCTCAGCGATGCCTGTCCTCCCCAGTGCTGTATATTCCCCCCAGGGCTGTATGTGCCCCCAAGTGATATGTATGTTTCCCAGTGCTGCATTTACCCCAGAAGTGCTGTGTATTCCCCAAGTACTGTATATCCTCCAGTGCTGTATATAGCCTCCAGCGATGTATGTGACCCCACCAGTGATGTAAATTCCCCCCAGGGACATACCGTACATATGGATCGCCCACCAGGGCAGTGGGGTACTCGGTACCAGGCCGGTGTCTTAAAGGGATGTGTCACAGTGGCAGTGACCCAGTCGGTGACCCTGGGCATCCAATAAAAGGGGAATATTTACAGGGGATGATAAAGAGTTTGTATTGAAGTGTTCGTGACGCCACCTGTGGTTTCTGGTCAGAAGTGACCAGCACTGCAGTGAAGATCCTCTGGGACTGATGGTGGGATGCAGCAGCGTTGGAATAGCTCTCCACAGGCAGAGCTTTGGTCCCAGGGCAGGTGTATGTCGTAGAGAATAGATGTAGCAATGCTGAATGAGTGCCGCAGGAAGTACTTAAGAGGACACAGTCAAATTCAGTTTCCAAAGCTTTACTCAAAGTTCTGGTGCATGCAGGTGCCCACTTGGTGCCAAGTCCTCCAGGTAAGGAATCCAGCCAACTTCCAGGTAGATGGAGAACACCTGTCCAGAGCTCCCTGTTAGTATATGCCTTTCCTGGCCATCTCACTGTGCTGATTTCTACTCCTCTTCCTTCCCAGCACCACACAATCAGTGTCCCAGTCTAACAGCTGCGAATCCTGTTTGACAACGTGACCCAGGCGTTTCCTTGATTCTATATAGCTGTTTTCCCGGAGAAGATAATTGTGGTTGTTGGCTGTGACCCCTAAAGTTGCTACAGCTGTCGGCTTGCTAGCTGAGTCCTGTTGTACACTCCACTAGGCTAGGGGCCGAGACCCTTCTGCGACCTAGATTCTCCCAGCTGATGTCCGTCAGCCTGGAACGAGCCCCACGGGTAGCCACTGCTCAGCCGTGCCTCAGAGAAATCCCTTTTCCCTACAGGGAACCTTCTTTCTGTCTTTCTGTCTGTCAGCAGCTCCTCCAGACTAGCAGCCTGCTGCACGGTTCTATCTCTTCCCGCCTTCCCCTATGGGAAGGTTGCCTATGCACGTCTTTCCCCTTCTTCCCTACGAGAAGACTCACTCTTACTTCCCTCTATTCTCCCGCTCTAACCTTCCAGCTCCACCCACCTTCTAACACCCTTTCCTAGCTAGCAGGAATGACACAGAAACTGCTCCTAGTGTGTGAGATGGATGTAGTGTTGTGTCTGAACAGTTCAGGTGTCTCCATCTTACCTGAAAGATGGGATACCACACCTCTGGTTGAGATGCAGTACCTCTGTGGCGACTGGACCCTCAGGGGTGCCACATACATACCCCAGTGATGTCTGTGCTTCCTAGTGATGTATATAGCCCTTCAGTGATGTCTATTCCCCCAGGCTACCCGTGATGAATATGCCCCAGCATCTCCTGTGATGTCTATGCCCCCCCAGCCCCTCCTGTAATTTATATGACCCCATAGTCTCCTGTGATGCATATAGAGCAGTGTAAATGTTTCCTATGTTATGTATGTACAGCAGTCCAAGCATCTTCTATGTGATGTATATACAGCAGTCCAGCGTCTCCTATGTGATGTATATACAGCAGTCCCTGCGTCTCCTATGTGATGATTATACAGCAGTCACAGTGTCTCCTACGTGATGCTTATACAGCGGTCCCATCGTCTCCTATGTGGTGTATATACAGCTGTCTCAGCATCTCCTATGTGATGTATATACAGTAGTCGCAGTGTCTCCTATGTGATGTATATGATTTACAAAACTTATGACGAAAAGTTGACTGATCTACTGGCCAACACAAACCTGGAAAAGCAGCTGGGAGAAGCAACATGATCAGTATCACCTAACATCACAGCTGCACCAAAGAGAAGCAGCTCCAGCCGTCACATTAAGGGTGAGTTGCTGTAATTAATTGTTTGACTAAATATACTGGGGTAATTTTCAAGGTGATCATTTTTGTGTGGCCCCCGAATGATGGTAGAAATTTCCAAATGGCCCCCGACTGGAAAAAGGTTCCCCACCCCTGTATTATGGGAAACTGTGAAAATAATAATGAGAGGACATATCTTGACCTATTCTGTAAAGTGAAAGCTCACAGAAAATAGAAACATACTATGGTAATAGATTCCAGACTGGTTTCTCACCGCAAAAAAATCCCATGATCCCCAGCAAAAGAGGGATATGAATTGAGTGGAGATGGGCGGACCCCTGGATGTTCGGGTGCAGTAGGTTCGGGCCGAACAGTTAAAAAAAGTTCGGATTCGGGTACCAGAACAGTACCCAGACCCAAACCCGAACCCGGACCCCATTCACTTGAGTGGGAGGCCCAAACATCCAGTGTTTGCCATGCTGTCATGTACAGCAGCAGTAAGCAGTAATCAAAGCAAAAGGTGGCTACCTTGAAGAACCTAGAATATAAGACATATTTTCAGTTGTTTCACACTTTTTGTACAGTGTAATGTATAATTCCACATGTGTTAATTCATAGTTTTGATGCCTTCAGTGTGATTCTACAATTTTCATAGTCATGAAAATACAGAAAAATCTTTGAATGAGGTGTGTCCAAACTTTTGGTCTGTACTGTATATCTCAAGGCGAAGTAGAAGAATCGATAAAAAAAACCGGATTACTTACCGGTAATGCTCTTTTATAGAGCCCACGACAGCACCCACTGAGAGAGGGGATCCGCCCCTAGGAACAGGAAACCTACAGAGAGATAAAAGGAGCGGCCCCCCTCGCTCCTCAGTTGGTTTACAGAGAATGAGAGGAACCGCCACACAAGTTTCAGTTAATTTGCACCATAACATGTTTAACATATATATACATATTTACACTGCTAGACTATATATAGCCAATATAATCAATCCTTCACCAAACAGGATGCACCGTGTATACCACAAGTAGGGGAGGGAAGTGAGTGGGTGCTGTCGTGGGCTCTATAAAAGAGCATTACCGGTAAGTAATCCGGTTTTTTTCTCTTCGCCACGACAGCACCCACTGAGAGATTTTCAGAGACAATTATCTGGGAGGGACCACCGTGTCAAGGATCGATCTACAAACACTAAATCTGATGAGGAGGATAGATCTAATCTATAGTGTTCATAGAAGGTAGAAGGTGAAGCCCAGGTTGCGGCCTTACATATAAGGTCTATCGGGACATCTGCTCTTTCTGCCCAAGAAGACGATATGGCCCGTGCGGAATGTGCCTTCACGCCCTGTGGTGGAATTTTCTTTTTTGCCACATACGCCAATGCTATTGCGTCTTTAATCCATCGAGATAGCGTGCTTTTCGTTACTCCTGAACCTTTGCGGCTGCCCTGGAAAGAAACAAAGAGAGCCCTGCTCTTCCTCCAGGGGCTAGTCCTATCTAGATATGCTAAGATTGATCTTTTAACATCTAAAGGGTATGCCACACTAAACAATATCGCTAACGAGATCGCTAAAAAACGTCACTATTTAGCGATCCCGTTAGCGATATTGTTCAGTGCGGCAGCTTCCAGCGACGAGCTTCCTGCTGTGATCTCGCTCGTCGCTGGAATCGTTCCGGACCCTATTTCATCGCTGGCGCTCCCGCTGGGTAAGTATCTTATCGCTGTGTGGCACCTTTTCTTAGCGATTTAGCGGTACTTTTGTACCGCTAAAGTCGTTAAGAAGATCGCTAACGGCGATAGCGTCGTTAACTATATCGCTAAATGTGGCCGCATTTAGCGATATAGAAACGATCCCGCTAGCGATCTCATTAGTATGCAACGCTAACGAGATCGCTAGCGGGATTGCTTAGTGTGGCAGTACCTTAAGGTGTGGAATTTCTCTTCCTGTGGTGATGAGGGGTTGTCATAAAAGGAAGGAAGATAAATTTCTTGAGATCTATGAAATTTAGTTGATACTTTAGGAAGATAAGACGGGTCAGTTTTTAATACTATCCTGTCAGAATATATAGATAAGAAAGGAGGATCTATTGATAAGGCGTGGAGATCACTCACTCTTCTTGCTGAGGTCAAGGCTACTAGTAAAACGGTTTTTAATGAGGCATATTTTATTGGAACTGACTGAATGGGTTCAAATGGACTTTCTGTTAAGGCGTCTAGGACTAAGTTTAAGTCCCAAGATGGCATTTGAGGTATATGGACTGGTTCTGCTCGATGGCATGCTGAGATAAACCGAGCTACCCATTTATTGCCTGCTATGTCATGACTATATAGGGCACCCAGGGCCGATACCTGGACCTTAAGAGTATTTACCGATAGGCCTAATTCATGCCCTTTTTGTAAAAATTCTAGAATAGCTGGGATAGGTACTTCACTAGATAGACGTACTGAATGAAAAGACAGAAATTTCCTCCAGACTCTGGCATATATATTAGTAGTGGACTCCTTCCTGCTATTTAGGAGCGTATTAATCAGTCCGTTCGAAAAACCTCTTAGTTTTAATAACTGCCTTTCAAATTCCAGGCCGTGAGGCGCAATCCTTTGACCTGAGGGTGATAGAAGGGCCCCTGTGAGAGAAGGTCCCGGTCCCAAGGGAGGATCCATGGATCCGAAATCGACATGGCTCTCAGCCAAGAGAACCATGGCCTTTTGGGCCAGAACGGGGCTATCAGGATTACTCTCGCTCTTTCCTCTCTTATTTTCCGGATGACAATCGGTAACAGAATCATTGGAGGAAAGGCATAGGCCAAGTGGAATGTCCACGGGATCTGCAAGGCGTCGAGAATGTCCGGATTGTCCTGCTTGAATAAGGAGGCGAACCTTTTTACCTGCCTGTTGTTTCGTGTAGCAAACAGGTCTATATCTGGTGTGCCCCATTTGAACGTTATTCTTTTGAAGATGCAATGATTGAGTATCCATTCCCCTTGATGTAGGGTATGACGACTTAGAAAATCTGCCTTGACATTGTCTATTCCTCTGACGTGCAGGGCCGACAGGGATAGGAGATGACTTTCTGCCAATGTTAAAATTTTTTCTGCAATAAACATGAGTGGCATTGATCGTGTACCTCCTTGGTGGTTTAGGTACGCTACTGAGGTGCTGTTGTCCGACAAGATCCTTGTATGAGTCCCTTGCAGCTGCGGAAGGAAATTACATATGGCATAATATATAGCTTTTAGCTCTCTCATGTTTGATGAATCCTCTGACTCTGACCTAGACCACTGTCCCTGCACCACATTATCCTCCCAATGAGCCCCCACCCCAAAGGGCTGGCATCTGTGGTTACTATATTTGAGGGAACCACTATCCACGGAACACCTCCCGACAGATTATCTGAATCTAGCCACCAAGTTAGGGAACTGATTACCTCCGGGGTCAGGGATATTTTATTTTCTAACTGTCCCTGTAATCTCTCTTCTTGCTGCAGGATTAATCTTTGCAGTTTCCTGGTATGAAATTGGGCCCACCGAACTGCCGGAATACATGAGGACAAAGAGCCCAGCAAAGACATGCCTTCTCTTAGAGATAGAATAGGATTCTGTATTACCGTTTGTACCTTATTAATTACAGTTAATTTCTTTGCCTCTGGTAGCCGACATTTCTGACTTACTGAGTCTAGATGAAGGCCTAGGAACGTCTGACAG
This sequence comes from Oophaga sylvatica, assembly GCA_033576555.1. NCBI lineage: Eukaryota > Metazoa > Chordata > Amphibia > Anura > Dendrobatidae > Oophaga > Oophaga sylvatica. The sequence goes on along the minus strand of JARQOD010000010.1, from coordinate 83,990,659 downwards.
GTTACCGGCCGTAGCCTTGATTTTTCCCAGTTGATCAGCCAACCTAAGTTCTGTAGGGATGAAATTACGTCAGACAGCCTGTGCTCACATTGTTGGAATGAATTTCCTACTATTAGCAGATCATCCAGGTACGGAATTATTAGTGTGTCTCTTACTCATAAATACGACATCACCTCCAGCATCAGTTTTGTGAAGACGCGTGGTGCCATAGATAGCCCGAATGGCATTGCCGCAAACTGCAGATGACAGATTTGGCCTTCTAATGTGACCGCCACTCGGAGAAAGCGTTGATGCGAGACATGTATTGGTAGATGATAATATGCATCTTTGAGATCCACGACCACCATGTAGCATCTGGGAAATAAGAGTTTTATCGCTGATCTTATAGACTCCATTTTGAAGGTTCGGGTTTTCAAAAAGTTATTCAGTTTTTTTAGATTAACTATGGTTCTAAATTATTATTATTATTATTAATATTTATTTCTATAGCACCATTGATTCCATGGTGCTGTACATGAGAAGGGGTTACATACAAATTACAGGTATCACTTACAGTAAACAAACTAACAATGACAGACTGATACAGAGGGGAGAGGACCCTGCCCTTTCGGGCTTACATTCTACAGGATTGTGAGGCAGGAGACAGTAGGTCGGGGGGTTGCAGCAGTTCCGGTGTTGGTTGAGGCAATAACTCCGGTAGTGGTGAGGAGGCAGCAGGGTCATTGCAGGCTGTAGGCTTTCCTGAAGAGATGGGTTTTCAGGTTCCGTCTGAAGGATCTGAATGAGTTTGATAGTCGGATGTGTTGGGGCAAAGAATTCCAGAGGATGGGGGATATTCGGGAGAAGTCTTGGAGGCGGTTGGGTGAGGAGCGAATAAGTGTGGAGGAGAGAAGGATGTCTTGGGAGGATCGGAGATTACGTGAGGGAAGATATCGGGAGATTAGTTCAGAGATATATGGAGGAGACAGATTATAGATGGCCTTGTAGGTCAGTATTAGTAATTTGAACTGGATACGCTGAGGGAATGGGAGCCAGTGAAGAGATTTGCAGAGGGGAGAAGCGGAGGAGTAGCGAGGAGAGAGGTGAATTAGTCGTGCAGCAGAGTTAAGGATGGACTGGAGAGGTGCGAGGGTGTTAGCAGGGAGGCCAGAGAAAAGGGTGTTGCAGTAGTCGAGGCGGGAGATGATGAGGGCGTGCACAATCATTTTAGTAGATTGAGGGTTGAGGAAAGGACGGATTCTTGAAATATTTTTGAGCTGAAGGCGACAGGAGGTAGAAAGAGCTTGGATGTGCGGTTTGAAGGACAGGGCAGAGTCAAGGGTTACTCCGAGGCAGCGGACTTCTGGTACGGGGGAAAGCGTGATGTCGTTAATTGTGGTAGATAGGTCAGGTAAGGAAGATCTGTGGGATGGGGGAAAGATTATGAGTTCAGATTTGTCCACATTGAGTTTGAGGAAGCGGGAGGAGAAGAAGGAGGATATGGCTGATAGACACTCCGGGATTCTGGATAGCAGAGAAGTGATGTCTGGGCCAGAGAGGTAGATCTGAGTGTCATCAGCGTAAAGTAGGTACTGGAATCCGTGGGACTTTATGAGTTGCCCCAGGCCAAGTGTATAGATTGAGAAGAGTAGGGGTCCTAGAACAGAGCCTTGGGGAACTCCAACAGAGAGAGGGTGGGACGAGGAGGTAGTGTGGGAGTGGGAGACGCTGAATGTGCGGTTGGAAAGGTATGAGGAGATCCAAGATAGGGCGAGGTCTTTGACGCCAAAGGAGGAAAGAATCTGTAGTAGAAGGCAGTGGTCAACTGTGTCAAAAGCAGAGGACAGGTCAAGAAGCAGGAGTATAGAGTATTGTCCGTTTGCTTTGGCTGTAAGTAGGTCATTAGTAATTTTGGTCAGGGCTGTCTCAGTGGAGTGATGGGGGCGGAAACCAGATTGTAGAGTGTCAAAGAGCAAGTTAGAAGAGAAGTGGTAGGAAAGCTCAGCGTGGACATGCAGCTCCAGGAGTTTGGAAGCGAATGGGAGCAGCGATATTGGGCGATAGCTGGACATAGCGGTTGGGTCGAGGGTTGGCTTTTTAAGGATAGGCGTGATTGTGGCATGCTTGAAAGCAGAAGGGAAGGTACCGGAAGTTAGTGATAGGTTGAAGAGGTGGGTTAGGGATGGAATAATAGTGGTGGTGAGGTTGGGGAGGAGGTGGGTTGGGATGGGGTCAAGTGCACAGGTTGTGAGGTGCGATTTGGAGAGAAGACAATTAAGCTCCCCTTCAGTTATATTGGAGAGGGAGGTTATGGGGTTAGGGCATTGGTCTGGTATACAAAGTGGTTGAGGTGGTTGAACAATGAAGACTTGCCTTGTTTGGTCGATCTTATTTTTGAAGTGTGTGGCAAAGTCCTCAGCAGAGATGAGGGAGGTAGGAGGGGGCAGTGGTGGGCGGAGGAGGGAGTTAAAAGTTTTGAATAACTGTTTGGGGTTGTAGGATAGGGAAGATACGAGGGTTGTGAAGTAGGCCTGTTTAGCAGAGGTGAGGGCAGATCTGAAAGAGAGTGTTGCTTGTTTGAATGCAGTGAAGTCGTCTTGCGAATTTGTTTTTTTCCAGCGCCGCTCTGTAATCCTGGACACTTGCCGGAGCTTTTTAGTGGTGTTATTGTGCCAGGGTTGTCTGTTGGTACGTCGCACTCTGCCATGAACGAGAGGGGCGACCGTGTCAATAGCCAATGTGAGAGTGGCATTGTAGAAAGCAGTGGCACTGTCTGTATCGTGGAGTGAGGATATTGATGCCAGTGAAAGAATAGAGTCAGAGAGTGTGTGGATGTCTAGGTGTGCAAGGTGTCTGCGGGGGTGCACGTGTTGCTGGACATGGGTGACAGGAGAGGAGGACAGGGATGAGAAAGTGAGTAGATGGTGGTCGGATAGAGGGAGAGGGGAGGTGGTGAAGTTAGATAGAGAGCAGAGGCGGGTGAAGACCAAGTCTAATGTATGACCATCCGTGTGGGTGGCTGAGGAGGACCACTGAGTAAGTCCAAAGGATGAAGTAAGGAACAGAAGTTTGGAGGCTGCTGACTGAAGGGTATCAGTGGGGATGTTGAAGTCACCCATGATGATGGTGGGGATGTCAGTGGAGAGAAAGTGAAGAAGCCAGGTAGTGAATTGGTCGATGAAGGCAGTGGTCGGGCCTGGAGGTCGGTATATGACGGCCACTTGGAGGTTGGAGGGAGAGTAGATGCGGACAGAGTGGACTTCAAAGGAAGGGAGGATTAGGGAGGGAAGAGGTGGGATTGTGTTAAAGTTGCAGTTAGAGGAAAGGAGAACACCCACTCCTCCACCATGTCTGTTTCCAGGGCGAGGAGTGTGGGTGAATTGGAGGCCACCGTAACACAGCGCAGCAGGGGAGGCGGTGTCAGAGGGTGTCAGCCATGTTTCTGTGAGGGCGAGGAAAGCAAGATTGCGAGAGAGAAAGAGGTCATGAATCACATGAAGCTTATTGCAGATGGAGCGGGCATTCCAGAGTGCTCCAGAGAGAGGGAGCAGGGGGGTGGGTGTCAATGGCACAGGTTTTACGTTGGAAAGATTGCGGTAGTTCCTATTAGATAGGGAGCGGTAGGAAGGAGTACTAATGGTGGGTATGAACTGTGGAGGTCCAGGATTGGGAGATATGTCACCAGCAGTGAGGAGGAGCAGAGAAAGGGAGAGCAGGTGGGAGAAGGAGAGAGGGAAGCTTGTTTTGTGTTTTATTAGGACAGATTTGAGGTTGAGGAGCAGGTCAGCAGAGGAGGATAGGTGGGGAGGAAGGAGGTAAGGGGAGATGATTATTTGATTAGAGGGTGCTGGGGTTTGGGATAGCGAAGGAGAGAGAGGATTAAAGGAGCAAACACTGTGAAGGCATATGTAAACATGGTGAAAGAGTAAGATGGGTAATTAGAAAAGCCAGGTACAAGTAATTAGAAGTGCTTACTCAGCAGACATACCCAAAAGAGACATAGTGTGGGGTCCTGACTCCTGCCGTGACTAACTGCCGTTGAAATAACTGCAGCTTCTCTGTACTTTTGCTGCAGTGGTACTTCTGCTGCAGTTGCGTGCCTGACCCCACACGCGTGCCCCCTTAGACTGCTACTGAATATATAGGACTGAGTAGAGGATCAGGTGGGAGGAGTTATGGTAGCTGCTTTGGGATAAATTAGCAGCTGCCCAGCACACCAGGGGAGGATAGACAATCAAAGGCACAGGGCCTGGCTGCATCCATATGCTGGTAACACCTTGCACCTGATAGCATCTCTACTGGCCCCAGCATGGCTATACAGCAGTAAGTATTGAATACAATGCAACAAATTAATTTAGCAAACATTCAGCAGCCACTGTTATATACCATTTAAAGGAAAAGTTGAACAGTAGTAAGTCAGATCCCAGCAAGCAGAGGTTGTAGAGATTGTACCATTTAAAGGAAAAGTTGAATAGTAGTCAGATCCCAGCAAGCAGAGGTTGTAGAGATTGTACCATTTAAAGGAAAAGTTGAATAGTAGTCAGATCCCAGCAAGCAGAGGTTGTAGAGATTGTACCATTTAAAGGAAAAGTTGAATAGTAGTCAGATCCCAGCAAGCAGAGGTTGTAGAGATTGTACCATTTAAAGGAAAAGTTGAATAGTAGTCAGATCCCAGCAAGCAGAGGTTGTAGAGATTGTACCATTTAAAGGAAAAGTTGAATAGTAGTCAGATCCCAGCAAGCAGAGGTTGTAGAGATTGTACCATTTAAAGGAAAAGTTGAATAGTAGTCAGATTCCAGCAAGCAGAGGTTGTAGAGATTGTACCATTTAAAGGAAAAGTTGAATAGTAGTCAGATCCCAGCAAGCAGAGGTTGTAGAGATTGTACCATTTAAAGGAAAAGTTGAATAGTAGTCAGATCCCAGCAAGCAGAGGTTGTAGAGATTGTACCATTTAAAGGAAAAGTTGAATAGTAGTCAGATCCCAGCAAGCAGAGGTTGTAGAGATTGTACCATTTAAAGGAAAAGTTGAATAGTAGTCAGATCCCAGCAAGCAGAGGTTGTAGAGATTGTACCATTTAAAGGAAAAGTTGAATAGTAGTCAGATCCCAGCAAGCAGAGGTTGTAGAGATTGTACCATTTAAAGGAAAAGTTGAATAGTAGTCAGATCCCAGCAAGCAGAGGTTGTAGAGATTGTACCATTTAAAGGAAAAGTTGAATAGTAGTCAGATCCCAGCAAGCAGAGGTTGTAGAGATTGTACCATTTAAAGGAAAAGTTGAACAGTAGTAAGTCAGATCCCAGCAAGCAGAGGTTGTAGAGATTGTACCATTTAAAGGAAAAGTTGAATAGTAGTCAGATCCCAGCAAGCAGAGGTTGTAGAGATTGTACCATTTAAAGGAAAAGTTGAATAGTAGTCAGATCCCAGCAAGCAGAGGTTGTAGAGATTGTACCTGTGTGAGGAGAGGAGAGGAGATGGATGTTAATTGTCAGCCGTTGAAATAACTGCAGCTTCTCTGTACTTTTGCTGCAGTGGTACTTCTGCTGCAGTTGCGTGCCTGACCCCACACTAAATGAACCGTCTTGTTTAGTTACCAGAAATAAAGGAGAGTAAAAGCCTTTCTCTCTTTGATTTACCGGAACCTCTACTAACACTTTCTTGGATAGTAGGCCTTTAATCTCTAATTCTAAAGCCTCTTGTTGAGCCTGGGATTTTAGAGAAGTCAATAGAAAGGAGTCCGGAGGATTCCGGACAAATTCTAATATTAGTCCTGATTTTATAATGTTAATGGCCCAGGGGTTAGATGTAATTTGCTCCCACTGATAACTGAAGTGTAATAGTCTGCCACCCACCGGTAAGTTGGTACTAGCGGAACTTATCTCCCGATCTGCAGGGACGTTTACCGAATAGGTTTCCCTTTTGTTTGAAATCCCTGTTATTCCAAGAATTCTGGGACTTATAATCCTTCCTTCTGTTAAACGATGTTTTCCTGAATGCCCTCCTGTAGGATGGAACGTATAGATTAGGGAAGCCTTTTTTCCTTTCTCCTGCTTTGGTTAAGATATCATCCAAAACTGCACCAAACAGGTACTCACCCTGACAGGGTATAGCGCAGAGTTTTGATTTAGCCTGCGTATCCCCCTTCCATCCTTTCAACCACAACGCCCTTCGGGCTGCATTGGTTAGTCCTGCTGTTCTTGCCGCTAGGCGGAGAGAATCTACTGAGGTGTCTGAAAGAAATGCTGCTGCACCTCTAATTAAAGGAATGGAGGACCGTAGCTGGTCTCTGGAAAGGCCCTTCTTTATATTTTCCTCCAGCTGATCTAACCATACTAACATGGCCCTGCCTGTACAAGTGGCCGATATTGAAGGTTTAAATGCCCCTATACACGACTCCCAGGACCTTTTTAGGAGTGCATCTGCTTTACGGTCTAGGGGATCTGACAAAATTCCAGCATCCTCTACTGGTAATGATGACTTGCGGGAGGTTGACGCTACAGCAGCATCCACCTTGGGTGCTTTCTCCCAGGAGGCCAGGTCCTTATCATCAAAGGGGTATCGTCGTTTTGACGCGGCCGGCATATAACCTTTCTGCCCTTGTTTTTCCCACTCTTTCTTTACTAATTCCTTAATAGCCGGATCTATTGGGAACACTCACCGTTTGCGTTGGGAGATACCCGCGAACATGATCTCCTGAGGAGTTTTAGGGTCTTTTGTATCCGATAATCCCATAGTGTTCCGAACAGACTTAATCAGATTATTAATACTATCCGTCGGAAAACAGGTGTGCTCCTCCTCCTCTGATGAACCCGATTCACGTGACGCGTCTGAATTGAGTTCCCCGCTGTCCGTGGAGGATCCCACCCTAGGTGGGGTTATCTCACTAAGGGATTTCCTTCCCGTAATACTACTGGCTCCCCCTAGGGCCTGTAACTCCTCTCTGATCATCAGGCGGATATCTTCTGCTCTCACAGAACTTTCCTCCTGCAGCGTATGGCTAATACAATCCTGACACAATCTTTTGGGATAAGTGTCCGGAAGAGGTTGGGAGCATAAGGCACATTCTTTATGTTTGGTCTTTTCCGTCTTTTTGGCCTAGGAACACACAAATCAGGGGGGAGGGGAAAGGGCCATCAGCTTGACAGGTGTGAAATATAACACTCACCCAGTGAAGCTTTTTATCAAGATGGTACCGGTCTTAAGGATGGAGGGTCCGGCTGCGGTATGGAGCGACTTGATTTCCCTCCAGATCTGCTTGTGGAACCACTCTGCTTAGAGTGTCCACTTCCACTTTTTTCTGCCGCTGCTGCTGCCGCTGTGATGTGGCACCACCAGTTCCTCAGGTGGGCGCAACGCAGGATCGCTTGGGGACGACATTGCTGCGCACCGCTATGCACATGATCGGTGCTTTTATGCAGTTTCCCCATTCTCTTTTTTTTTTTTTTTTATCTCAGCGCTGACCCGGAAGTGCTAGGTTCACTTCCGGGTTCTCTGCCTTCCTGCACCTGCGCAGCCGCCTCCTCCAGCAGCGCTCCATGATTTTTTATCAAGCAATTTGCCGGGACCTCTCCTGACCACGCGCTCGCGTTCCTGACCGCTGCGGTCCCATCCCTACCCGGCAAGAGCGGCGATGGGACCTTTCCTGCCGAGGCTCCCAGCGTTATCAGGTAGGGCAGCCTCGGCTCAGTATGTGACACCCGTATTATATGCGAGCCAGAGCAATCCTGCTCCTGGCCTCGCACCTGGGAATATTCTCCTGTGACGGTGGGCTGCGACCCCTGCCGCTGCCGTCCTCCGACCCGTTACCTCCAGGCATGTGCGGTGTCTTTCTTGTCCCAGCTGAGGAGGGATAAACCCCCGACGCTGCTTCTGGTGCTGGAGCCCCTGCCGCTCCAAAAGAAACCGCACAGGCGGCTATCCAGCCCAGGAATCCTCTTCTCACGTAGGTTCCTCTGCTAGGAACAGGAAACAACTGAGGAGCGAGGGGGGCCGCCCCTTTTATCTCTCTGTAGGTTTCCTGTTCCTAGGGGCGGATCCCCTCTCTCAGTGGGTGCTGTCGTGGCGAAGAGAAAACTAAAACTACAGTATGTACTAAAACTAGATGATTATACGGGGACTTTTTAAAAATTCCTGCAAGATGAGGTATACACAAGCTCAACATCTCTATAAAATTTATGCCCAGTTGTTGTAGGTAGGTCATGCAGGCACTTGGTGGCCACACACACTACTGAGCATCATTTCCTTGTCTTGAGGCATTTCCACTGAAGTTGGATCAGCCTGTAATTTGATTTTCCATTTTGATTTTGAGTATCATTCCAAATCCAGGCCTCTATGGGATATTAATTTTGATTTACATTGATCATTTCATGTTTTATTCCACTATGTATTGAATAAAGATTTGCAACTGGAATATTTCATTCAGTGATATCTAGGATGTGGTATTTTAGTGTTTGCTTTATTTTTTGAGCAGTGTATATATATGCATTCCCTCATTCTGGTATTTGTCCTTTATCCTCAACCCCATCCTAATATATATATCTCCCTTCCTGGTATGTATGTCCCTCATCCTTGCCCCATCCTGGTATTTATATATATCCACCATCCTGGTATATATCCTTATCCTAGGCCCCATTCTGAAATGTATATCCCCCATCCTGGTATATGTCCCCCGTTCTTCTGCTGTTGTTTAATGTATAGAATAAAATAAACCATTGTACTCACTTTCACTCCACTCTCCCGCTGCACAGTGTCCTCTTCCGTAGCTGACTGCTGACTTCAGCTTGCAAGCAACAGGAGCGCATTTGCTGGCATAGGCAGGCCCGGTCGCGGTGGCGACTGCGGAAGTTGCGCCCCTGGTGACCTTAATGACAGTGTCTATATCCAGTTTTGTTTTCGATCCAATTGATCTCAATTGCAGTTTAACATAGCTATTAAACCTCTGTCCAGACTCCAGCAATTGGCGACAGATTTATAAGGCATTGAAGTGAAAAATTAGTATTATTTGCAACTAACATTATCGGCTTTCCTGCTGATCCGGTCCCTAACGTGGTTCAGCATTTGGAGAATTTTAGAAAATAAATAAAAAAGTGAACTAGATATAGCACCACCTATATAAATCCAAAGTGGGCTGATCTAACATCTTAGGTTATTCTATCCAACTCTTCTATAAAATACTTGAGTATTCATATTTGGAGAATCCCAGAAACAAATTATAAATTAAACACCACATCATTAAATCTAAAATCTTGTCAGAAATCAAAAATGGTCACATTTTCCTTTATCATAGTGTCATCTCTTAAAAATTAGTTTTTCAAAACTGCTTTATCTTATGCTAACTATCCTACTACTTCCTAAACATCTGGATGTAAACAGCATGTATTTCTTATTATCTGGTCCACTAACGGCCAAGGACAGCACTGGCTAAACTATCGCTATATGTGGGATCAATTTTGCAGATATTCATGAATATAATCTTGCCCACTTGTTAAGACTACAGACCCTTATCTATCATGACCAGCGTTGATTATGCAGATCTTGATGCCGAGGGCAAGGGTGGAGTCTGACGCTCCTGATTCATTAAGAGGGGCACATCTCTTAATGAATCAGGAGTGTGTGACAAGTGGCGTGCGCCACAAATCCTATTCCAATCGGAGAATCACAAGAGTTTCCCAATGTAGATGCACCATTAAAATAACCTGGGATTAGCCTCTACTAATATATAAAGCTTGAAAAAATCTGTGGGGCATAATAAAAGCCCGAACAGCAGACCACAAGTGCTTCTCACTATATTAGAATATCATCAAAAAATTAATTTATTTCAGTTCTTCAATACAAAAAGTGAAACTCCTATATGATATAGAGTCATTACAAACAGAGTGATGGATTTCAAGTGTCTATTGCTGTTAATGTTGATGATTATGGCTTACAGCCAATGAAAACCCAGAAGTCAATATCTCAGTAAATTAGAATACTTTATAACACCAGCTTGAAAATTATTTTAAAATCGAAAATGTTGTCCTACTGAAATGTATGATCAGTAAATGCACTCAATACTTGGTCGGGGCTCCTTTTGCATCAATTACTGCATCAATGCGGTATGGCATGGAGACGATCAGCCTGTGGCACTTGTAGCAATATGTTATATGCTGAGCCGCCTCTAGGGTCTCACTACCTGGATGTATTCAGAGGATAAAGAGGAGGGACTCGTTGGTAAGAGCAGCAGACAGGAAGCATTCATGTAATGTGGCTGAGAGAACGTGCACACAATAAAAGTAACCCGTTACCACAATCGTGTCAGAGGCATAAACAAGAAACAGAACATGGTGGCAGCAGGGCTGAACCTATAAAGAACAAGTGGACAGACAATCCAGGCAGCTTGTGGTACAAAGCTCAACTGTAAGTACAGTGCCCACAGTACAGCATTATGGAGACCGCATTAAAACCTCCTCAGAGACTAGACATCATGTCCTCAAATCTATCGCAGACCTGGAGACATTGGAAGGAGGAGTTTACTCTGTATGTGGATCTTACAGTAGACACCAATGATCAGAAGCGTAAGGTGAAGCTCTTCTACTATCTGATTGGAGAAAAAGGCAGAGAACTTGCTCAGACCCTGATCCAGGACGGTACGGACAGTCTGGCAGACATTGTACAGGCATTTGATAAGCACTGTGACCCCAAGAAGAATGAGACAGTGGAAAGATTTAAGTTTTTCACCAGAAATCAGGAGATGGGAGAGAATATAGACGCATATGTGACTGAGCTGAAAAGACTGGCAGCAACATGCAGCTTTGGAGATATCAGAGATTCTCTTATCAGAGATAGAATAGTGTGCGGCATCAGAGAGCCACAGCTAAGAGAGAGACTGCTGAGAGAGGGGGAGTTAACCCTAGAGAAATGCATGCAAATAAGCAGAGCTGCAGAGCTAACAAGAGACAGCCTGAAGATGATGGCAGACACCACTGAGGAGCCAGTACATGCAGTAACCATGAGAGGAAAAGCAGAGCACCCAGCGAGAACAGTCCAATGCAGATACTGTGGCAGAAGACATGAGAGAGACAAAGAGAAGTGTCCAGCATATGGACAAAGCTGCAGGACCCGTGGTAAGATGAATCATTTCGCAGCTCTCTGCAGACTTAAGCCCTTTAAAAAGCACAGAGAAATTCACAGTGTGACACAGGACAATGACAGTGACAGTGCAGAAGATATTACATGGATACAGCTACAGTCTGCAACAGAGAATGTCAATACAGTCAGACAGCCAGAACCCAAAGATGCAAGACAACTGTTTGCAACTCTTTTATTAAATGACAAACCCATTAGATTTCAGTTGGACTGTGGAGCAAGTTGCAATGTCATACCAGAGGATCTACTAAATGAACAGGTGTTCATTGAACCTACTGATAAGGTACTTATGATGTACAACAAAACGATACTGAAACCTCTTGGGACATGCAAACTGAAGGTTAGTAACCCATGCAACAGAAAGAGTTATAGAGCCCAATTTACAGTGCTGCAGGGTGGTGACCACATACCGTTACTAGGTATAAAAGCAGTTCAGGCAATGGACTTAATAAAGGTACAATTCCATAACATTATGTCTGTGGAAGTCAAACAGAGTATGAAGGATATCCCAAAAGCAGACAGCAATCTAGATTTACAGATTATAAAAACACAGTATGCGGATGTATTTGAGGGTGATGGATGTTTTGAAGGAAAACACAAACTGGAAATTGATAACACAGTACAACCCACCAGATTACCGACAAGAAAAGTGCCTGTAGCGCTACTTCAGCCATTGAAAGAAGAACTACAGGATTTAGAAAAGCGAGGCATGATAGAAGTCGTCCATCAGAGCACAGACTGGATAAGTAGTTTGGTCATAGTGCAGAAACCATCAAGAAAACTAAGAATTTGTATCGATCCCAAACCACTCAACAAAGCTCTCAAAAGGAATCACTATCCGATGCCTACAATAGAGGATGTGCTACCAGATTTATCAAAGGCAAAAATATTTTCAGTTTGTGACGTAAAAAATGGATTTTGGCATGTGGAACTGGATGAAGAATCCAGTTTATTGACAACGTTTTCTTCTCCATTTGGTCGCCGTAAATGGCTGAGAATGCCCATGGGACTGACTGTCACGCTGTATAGCAGATATATATATGTGATGACAATAATCTATATCAAAAGGGCAACATACTATATAACATGCGCATAGCTATATGATAACATAGATTTACCTGACAGAAAGTCCAGTGGGTCAAAACGGAATCCGTTATACGCTGTCTCCGGCTAGAGGGTGACCGGGGTCTAAGCTGACCCTAAACTGGGGTCCTAACTAATCCCTCAACCTGGAGGTACTGTTAAAGGTACAGAGGTCCAGGCCACCAGCGTAAACCCTGTCTCCTATCAATCCCTGCCAACTGTATTCTAGTCCTAAGAAGGACCCTGAATACCACCAAAGGGAATGAACAGGTAACGGTTAATGAACAGAAAGACATACAAGAAAGACAAGAAATAAAGTAAATAAAGTCTTACATACAACACTCACACACAGTAGGAACACCTAAGGTCTCAGAGATAAACTATAAGCTGTAAGAGTAAAAACAACTAAGGAGCTCTTAGCTTAAGTATTCCCAAAACCGATCCAGTCTGCTAAACTATATGAATGCTTTCACCGGCCTCTAACACCCAGACTGGCAGGAATATAAAGGAAACTAATTAGAACATAATCAAAAGCAGCCGGGCGAGGCTGCACCTAGCCTTAGCAAAGAGCTAGGTAAAATTAACTCTCTCATTACCAAAAAACAAAGAACCAGCAACTCAGCTGTGAGAAGTCAGAATGTGCAATCGCGACGATCTTTGTGGCGATGCACCCATGACAGTACCCCCCCTTCTACGAGGGGCCTCCGGACCCTCAGGGCCAGGTCTGCCCGGGTGAGTTGTGTGAAAGGTCCGAACCAATCGATCTGCGTTAACATCAGACGCAGGGACCCACGTCCCCTCCTCAGGACCATACCCCCTCCAATGAACTAAGTACTGAAGGGATCGGCGACTGAGACGTGAGTCAATGATTTTCGACCCATGAATTTCCACGTTATCATTGACCACCACTGAAGGAGGTAGAGGTGACGGTATGACTGGTGCCACATACTTTTTAAGTAATGACTTGTGAAACACATTATGATTTTTAAACGTAGGAGGGAGGTCCAGACGAAATGCCACAGGATTAATTATGGAACTGATCCTGTACGGCCCGATGAATCTGGGACCCAACCTCCAGGAGGAAACTTTAAGTTTTATATTCCTGGTAGACAACCAAACCAGATCGTTCACCTTCAGATCTAGACCAGAAACTCTCCCCCTATCAGCCATCCGTTTGTAACGGTTCCCCGTAACCTTCAGTCTTAAGCGATCTGGAACTATCAGTCTCCCTGGAAGTCCCACAGGGGCGTCCCCCTGAGCCCCCAATACCTCCCCCTCAAGCTCAGAGCATACAGCTGACACTACAACTCCCTCCTGAGGAATAGGAACCGGATCATCCGTCTTCCCGGCCCCTGGGAAAGTACGAGATAAGGCATCAGGAAGCAACTTTATTGAGCAGTCATATGCGCGATGAGGAGGTAACTCTTTACACCCCTCCTCTGAGAACATCTCCCCAAAGTCCTCCAGAAAAGGAGGCAAAGTCCTAGGCACAACCGCACCGATGACCGTGCTCATGCAGTTATTCCTGCAAAATTCACCCCACTGGCTTATCTTTCTGGATTGCCAATCAATCACTGGGTTATGTTTAGCCAACCAAGGAAGTCCCAACACAATAGGAGTAGGTAGACCCTCCAACACATAACAAGACAATTGCTCTTTATGAATTGCCCCTACTCGAAGATCTATGTTATGAACAGCTTGTACCAAGCTACCTTGACCAAGAGGTCTAGAATCAATAGAGAGTATAGGGACCGGTTTGGCCAATACACTCAGTTGCATACCATGCACCTGGGCAAACCGAGCGTCCACCAGATTAGCCCCGGACCCACTATCAAGAAAAACAGAAATCCTCTCAGTTCTAGTACCAATCACCACCTCCGCAGGCACGATAAACTGAGAGGGATTTGGGGACGAAATACACACTCCCAGGTTAACTCCTTGGTTCAAAGAGGTCCGGGATGGACACCCCCCAACAAAATGTCCCTCTCTCCCGCAAAAGAAACACCTTCTAGTCTTGCGGCGCACCGCTGATTCCCTCCTACAAAATGATGTCCCTCCCAACTGCATGGGTTCCTCAGAACAGACCAGGGGAACCTCAGTATAAGGGACTTTAGTAGTAGGTGGAGTCATCACGGGGGGCGGAGTTACCTCGCGTCTTCCCCGAAGACGTCTATCAATGCGAATAGCGAGGGCCATAGCAGCCTCCAGTGATGGAGGAGAATCATACTGAGCCAACACATCTTTTAATTTGTCAGACAACCCTTGACAAAACTGGCTCCTAAGAGCTGGGTCATTCCACTGAGTATCTGTTGCCCATCTACGGAACTCAGAAGAATATTCCTCCGCTGGACGATTTCCTTGCCGTATTTTACGCAACCTTGTTTCAGCAAGGGAGACACGATCCGGATCATCATATACCAGACCCAGGGCAGTAAAAAATCGATCCACTGACTGGAGATCTGGGGAGCCTGGAGGAATAGAGAACGCCCAAGATTGAGGATCCCCTTGTAAGAGCGAGATTACAATTCCCACCCTCTGCTCTTCACTCCCAGATGACCGAGGCCGCAGCCGAAAGTACAATTTACATGCCTCCCGGAAAGTAAAAAATTTGTCCCGCCCACCAGTGAACCTGTCCGGGAGAGCAACCTTAGGTTCAGATCTGGTTTGCTCCGGGGGAGACAAAACCTTGGACTTAATGTCTGCCAACTCCATGGACAATCCCTGCAACTGCCGGGCCAGCTGGGCTACTGGATCCATGATAGCTGGGGAGAATCTTTAGTATGGCCGGTGAAAATGTCACGCTGTATAGCAGATATATATATGTGATGACAATAATCTATATCAAAAGGGCAACATACTATATAACATGCGCATAGCTATATGATAACATAGATTTACCTGACAGAAAGTCCAGTGGGTCAAAACGGAATCCGTTATACGCTGTCTCCGGCTAGAGGGTGACCGGGGTCTAAGCTGACCCTAAACTGGGGTCCTAACTAATCCCTCAACCTGGAGGTACTGTTAAAGGTACAGAGGTCCAGGCCACCAGCGTAAACCCTGTCTCCTATCAATCCCTGCCAACTGTATTCTAGTCCTAAGAAGGACCCTGAATACCACCAAAGGGAATGAACAGGTAACGGTTAATGAACAGAAAGA
>JARQOD010000010.1:83740633-83975221 GCA_033576555.1 Oophaga sylvatica | reverse complement strand
TTTGGAGCACAGGTACCTCCTGCTTAGTAACCGTGTCCCAGTAACATCAGCTGGTACAAGATTGTGCTACAAATACAAGATACGGAACAAGAGACACAAGAACAATAAGCAGAAGATCTAAAAGCAGAAGAACATGAAGTATAAGACCAAAATGAAGAGCAAAATATATGCTCTAAATTCTAAGCAGAAGAAGATTAAGCAGTGTATGGGGGTGAGTCCGTTCCTCCTCGTGGTGCCCCTGGAAAATGCCTGCTGCTGCAGGCTAAACTGAACACGGACAAATACTGTTGTAATTTAAATCTTTTGTGACAGCAAGAACGGAAGGATGAAAAATTCATACTTTGACAGATTACAAGTACAGGATTCTCTGTCACAAATAAGAATATGATGAAGAAGATGAAGCAGAATATGAATAAGAATAATAGTTTAATAAGAAGAATATGAGTAATGTTAACAAAGATGAATAGCAAGAAGTTTAAGAAGAAGATAAAGAAGGTGAAGATGAAGAATAATTTGATGAAAAAGATGATGCTGCAGAAGATTATGAAGGAGAAAGTGTGTGAAAAGTTAAAAAGGTGAAGATGAAGAGCATGGAAGTTGTGTAATATACATATTTGCCAAAATATAAAAAACGTTAACATTGTCAATTTCTTCGTCAATCCGAACATCTTTAAAAAAAAAATATTTATGCTATTCCATTTGATTGGGTTAAACATCTATGCCTTTAATGTCTCCTCAACCTTCCACAATACATTCTACATTACTCTTTCTTGTTTTCCTTCATGTACAATTAACCAACAAGGCAAGAATGGGTTTTTTTTAATTTCGATATTTTGTTCCCATAGACTTACATGGGACTTCCGGTATCGATATCGGGTATCGCCGATATTTTAGTGATATCGGCGATACCATTCCGATTCCGATACTTTAGGATATCGGAAAGTATCGCTCAACTCTATTGTCCACCAAGAATATAAAACTTAAGGTTCCCTCCTGGAAACTCGGTCCCAGATTTATCGGGCCATACAGGATCAGTTCAATAGTTAATCCGGTGGCTTTCCGTCTTGACCTCCCTCCTACATTTAAAATCCACAATGTGTTCCACAAATCGTTGCTTAAGAGGTACGTGGCACCAGTTATACCGTCACCTCTACCTCCTCCTCCAGTGGTGGTCAATGGTAATTTGGAGTTTCAGGTATCGAAGATCATTGACTCACGTCTGAATCGCCGGTCCCTTCAGTACCTTGTTCATTGGAGGGGGTATGGTCCTGAGGAGAGGATGTGGGTTTCTGCGTCGGATATTAACGCAGACCGTTTGGTTCGGGCCTTCCACACTACTCACCCAGATAGACCAGGCCCTGAGGGTCCAGAGGCCCCTCGTAGAAGGGGGGGGTACTGTCACGGGTGTGTCGCGGTGGAGATCGTCGCGATTGCACACCCTGACTTCGCACAGCTGAGTTTCTGGTGCTGGGTGTTTTTCGGCACTGAGGAGTTAATTCTTTCTCTCTCGGTGCTGGGCTGACCAGCCTCGCCCAGCTGCGATTGATGTTTTGTTAATTAGCTTCCTTCATATACCTGCTGGTCTGCTGGGGAAGTTGCCGGTGAAAGCATTCATTCAGACCAGCAGAGCGGATCGTTTCTGAGAAGACTTAAGCTAAGAGTGCCTGTTGTGGTTTTTCCTCTCCTCGCTTATTGTTTATCTCCTTAAGCTTTTGTGTTCCTCTGTAGTGGAAGTGTTGTATGCAAGGCTGTGTTTTCTTTACCCCTTGTCTGTCTCGTTTGTCTTAGACTGTGTGTAAGCTGTGACCTGCCCATTCCCTGTGGTGGTAATCAGGGTCCTTCTCAGGACTAGATTACAGTGGTCAGGGATCTACAGGAGACAGGGTTACGCTGGCGGCCTGGACCTCTGTACCATTAACAGTACCTCCAGGTAGAGGACTAGTCAGGACCCCAGTTCAGGGTCAGCATAGACCCCGGTCCACCTCTATCCAGAGACAGCGTGACACGTACACAGTATTGACCCACAATACATAGGATATTATGTCAGGTAAGACATTGCTGGCAGATACTATGTATACATGTTGATTTTCTCTATTATATGAAATTTAGAATGATGTCACATTAGATATAGGTTGCTATCTTTGAATATATCTGTTTTACGTCGTGACAATCAATCACTACAACACAACATGATATATAAAGCTGTTATGAATGTGCTAGAGATGGTTTCTGAGCAGAGGCTCCCTCTGGTGGTTACAGACAGTACTGTGTTGTGAATGGACTTGAAATGAGTTCTGAGCAGAGGCTCCCTCTGGTGGTTACAAGCGGTACTGGACTGTCCAGTGAAGATTGTGAGGAGTGGGAATCAGGTGTTACTGACTGGTCTTATATAAGGGAGTCGCCTTCCCATCAGGGTTGCCGGTGATCAATTGTTCTGGTCTCAATCCTTGAGTTCTGTTTCCTTTGTAGCCTGCTGTGTCGTGTCTGCATCTCCTGCTAACAGATAAGACATTTTCTTCTTTTTGTTTTTGTGCTTGATTTTTGCATTTTGTCCTGCGCTTCTGTGGGGCCTTCGGGGTCCCCTCCGGGGGCTTTTGCCCTCTCAGTTTAGTTCAGCCACTGATGTTTGTACTTTTGCTTTTTCCAGTTTTTTCAGTGGCTGCTGTTTTGATTTTGTTACACCAGAGAACTAATTTAGGTGGTAGAGGTCGTGTGATCTCAGGTGATTTTGAAATTAGTAGAGTTGGTGCTTTTCAGGGTTTTTTGGGATTGCAGTAAGTGCCCTTCCTATCCTTTTCTATTTAGGTAGTTTGGGCCCCAACGTTTGCTCATACTATTTTCTGTCTGTGTCAGTATTTCATCTTGTCTAACCGCCATTACATGTTTGGGGGCTTCCTATGTTCTTTGGGGATCTGCTCCGGGGCAGATAGCTTTCCTCTTTCTATCTTTAGGTGTAGTTAGTTTCTCAGGCTGTGACGAGGCGTCTAGGACCAACGTAGGAACGCTCCACGGCTGCCTCTAGTTGTGGTGGTTAGTCAGGGTACTGCAATCTCATAGATTCCAACTTCTCTGGTGTATTGCCTTTTTTACCTGCACTCCTCAGCTACCGTAACATAACAGTATCACCGGCCTAAAAATTGAAAATTGTATGTACTCACAGAAGGGAAAAAATATTGTGAAAGAAAAAAGGTTGTCAGAGTTGTCAGAGATATTTTTCTGTTTGTTGCATTTTTTTTCCCTCTGTATCTCTGGGTGCTGGGGAGGATTTTTTTTTTCTCTCTCAATGGAGTTTGCACAGTTGTCTGGCCGTGTGGATCAGCTTGCCACTGAGGTTCGGAGTATTGCTGCCTATCTTGCTAGGTTGCCTGTTGTGGAACCTAGGATCCCATGCCAGATTTGTTTTTAGGGGATCGAGCTAAGTTTCAGAATTTCAAAAATAATTGTAAATTGTTTTTTGCCTTAAAATCTAAGTCCTCAGGGAACGCAGCGCAGCAGGTTCAAATTCTCAATGATTCTATGTCATTAGCGATTCAAATTGACAGACGTTTGCGTGAGCGGAGAAGTATGCGTGGAATGGTGTTGCCTTGTGAACCTGCTTCTGAACCCATGCAGTGTGATAGAGTGGTGTCTGGGGCACAGCGTCATGAGTTTCGAAAGCGCAATGGGTTATGTTTCTACTGTGGTGATGCCTCTCATGCTATTTCAGTCTGCCCTAAGCGGGGAAGACGTTTTGCACGCTCAGTTGTCTTGGGTAGTGTTCAGACTAAGTTTTTATTAACTGTCACTCTGATATGCTCTCTGTCCTCATTTTCTGCTCAGGCTTTCGTTGATTCTGGAGCAGCTATTAACCTGATGGATTATGATTTTGCTAAACGTTGTGGGTTTCCCTTGATACCCCTACAGAAGTCTATTCCCCTACTGGGGATCGATTCTACCCCTTTGGCTGAGAATAAACCTCAGTTCTCTACTCAGGTGATAATGAGGGTTGAACCTGATCATCTGGAGTGCTGTAAATTTTTGGTTCTGTATAATCTGCATGATATTATCGTACTGGGCTTCCCTTGGTTGCAGTCTCATAATCCTGTTTTGGATTGGAAATCTGTGTCTGTAACCAGTTGGGGCTGCCAATGTGTTAATACCAACACTCCTGTTTTTTCTGCCTCCCCCCAGGCTCAGGATGTTCCTGACTTTTTGATTGATTTTTCTGATGTGTTTAGCGAAAGTAAATCTGCATCCTTGCCTCCCCATAGGAGCTATGACTGCGCTATTGAATTAGTGCCTGGTAGTAAATTCCCTAAAGGTCGCCTTTTTAACTTGTCTGTACCTGAACATGACGCTATGCGGTCTTATATCAAGGAATCATTGGAGAAGGGTCATATCAGACCATCCTCTTCACCCTTAGGTGCCGGTTTTTTCTTTGTGGCCAAAAAGGATGGTTCATTAAGGCCGTGTATTGATTATCGTCTTTTGAACAATATTACTGTAAAATATCAATACCCGTTACCTTTGATTTCTGACCTGTTTTCCAGGGTGAAAAACGCTACTTGGTTTACCAAGCTTGACCTCAGGGGGGCATATAACCTTATTCGCATTAAGCACGGGGATGAATGGAAGACGGCATTCAATACCCCTGAGGGGCATTTTGAGTACCTTGTGATGCCCTTTGGGCTCACTAATGCTCCTTCTGTCTTCCAGTCCTTCATGAATGACATTTTCAGGGATTTTGTGGATAAATTTCTGATTGTTTATTTGGATGATATCTTGATTTTTTCTAATGACTGGGACTCTCATGTGAAACATGTTCGAACTGTATTCCAGATTTTGAGAGAGAATGCTCTGTATGTGAAGGGATCAAAGTGTCTTTTTGGCGTACAGAGGATCTCATTTCTGGGATTCATTTTGTCCCCATCTGTTATTGAAATGGACCCGGTCAAGGTTCAGGCCATCTGTGATTGGGTCCAACCTACTTCATTAAAGGCTCTTCAAAGATTTTTGGGTTTTGCCAATTTTTATCGTAAATTTATTGGTAATTTCTCGGTTATTGTTAAACCACTGACTGATTTGACCAGAAAGGGTTCTGATGTGGTGAATTGGCCTCCTGAGGCAGTCTCTGCATTTCAGAAACTTAAGCAGAGATTCACTTCTGCTCCTGTTCTACGGCAGCCTGAGGTTTCTCTGCCATTTCAGGTGGAGGTTGATGCCTCTGAAATTGGGGCAGGTGCCGTTTTGTCCCAAAAAGATCCAGAGACCTCTAAAAGTAACCCTTGTGCCTTTTTCTCTCGAAAATTTTCTCCTACTGAACGTAATTATGACGTGGGTAATCGGGAGTTACTGGCCATGAAGTGGGCTTTTGAAGAGTGGAGACATTGGCTGGAGGGAGCCAAACATCAGGTGGTGGTCCTTACGGACCATAAGAATCTGGTTTATCTGGAATCTGCCAAGCGACTCAATCCTAGACAGGCCAGGTGGGCCTTGTTTTTCACACGTTTTAATTTTGTGGTTTCCTTTCTTCCTGGCACTAAGAATGTTAAGGCGGATGCCCTCTCGAGGAGTTTCCTTGCGGACTCTCCTGAGTTATCTGATCCTTCTGTTGTTTTGAAAGAGGGTGTAGTTCTTTCCGCCATCTCACCCAATTTGAGACTTGCTCTGGAGGGGTGTCAGGAGGATAGGCCCGAGCGCTGCCCTGTTGGAAAATTGTTTGTACCGGACCAGTGGAAAAAGAGTGTGATGTCTGAGATTCATTGTTCCGCGTTGGCTGGGCATCCCGGAATTTTTGGTACCAGAGACTTGGTTAGTCGGTCCTTTTGGTGGCCTACCTTATCTCGTGATGTCAGGGAATTTGTGCAGTCCTGTGGGACTTGCTCTCGCTCCAAGCCTTGCTCTCGCTCTAGTGGTTTGTTGATGCCATTGCCTGTGCCCAAGAGACCATGGACCCATATCTCTATGGATTTCATTTCCGACCTCCCTGTTTCTCAGAGAATGACCGCCATCTGGGTGATTTGTGATAGCTTTTCCAAGATGATACATCTTGTGCCATTACCTAAGTTGCCTTCTTCCTCTGAATTGGTGCCTTTGTTCCTTCAGCACGTGGTTCGTTTACACGGCATTCCTGAGATTATTGTGTCTGACAGAGGAGTCCAGTTTGTTTCCAGATTTTGGATTACCTTTTGTTCTAAAATTGGTGTTCAATTGTCTTTCTCCTCGGCGTTTCATCCTCAGACCAATGGTCAAACTGAGAGAACAAACCAGACATTGGAGACTTATCTAAGATGCTTTGTGTCTGCTGATCAGGATGACTGGGTCTCTTTTTTGCCTTTGGCTGAGTTTGCTCTTAATAATAGGGCTAGCTCTGCCACTTTGATGTCTCCATTTTTCTGTAATTCTGGGTTTCACCCTCGATTTTCTTCAGGACAGACGGAGGCTTCTGTCTGTCCAGGTGTTGACTCTGTTGTGGAGCGTATGCAACAGATTTGGGACCAGGTAGTGGAGAGGTTGTCCCTCTCTCAGGAGAGGGCCCAGCGGTTTGCTAACCGGCATAGGACTGATGGTCCTCGGTTTAAAGTGGGGGACTTGGTCTGGTTGTCGTCAAGAAATATTCCTATGAGAGTGGCATCTCCTAAATTTAAGCCTAGGTTCATTGGACCTTATAAGATCATGGAGATTCTTAATTCTGTTTCTTTTCGTTTGCTTCTTCCAGGGACATTTAAAATCCATAACGTGTTCCACAAGTCCTTGTTGAAGAGGTTTGTTGAGCCAGTGGTTCCTACTGCTTTGCCTCCTGACCCTGTTCTGGTTGAGGGCAATATGGAGTTTGTGGTTGAGAAAATATTGAATTCTCGTTTTTCTAGACGGAAACTCCAGTATTTGGTTAAGTGGAGAGGTTATGGTCAGGAAGACAATTCTTGGGTGTTTGCTTCGGACATCCATGCTAGGAGACTCATCCGTGCGTATCATAGAACTCATCCTGACCGACCTGGTTGCTCAAGTGAGGGTTCGGTGACCCCTCCTCAAGGGGGGGGTACTGTTGTGAATGGACTTGAAATGAGTTCTGAGCAGAGGCTCCCTCTGGTGGTTACAAGCGGTACTGGACTGTCCAGTGAAGATTGTGAGGAGTGGGAATCAGGTGTTACTGACTGGTCTTATATAAGGGAGTCGCCTTCCCATCAGGGTTGCCGGTGATCAATTGTTCTGGTCTCAATCCTTGAGTTCTGTTTCCTTTGTAGCCTGCTGTGTCGTGTCTGCATCTCCTGCTAACAGATAAGACATTTTCTTCTTTTTGTTTTTGTGCTTGATTTTTGCATTTTGTCCGGCGCTTCTGTGGGGGCCTTCGGGGTCCCCTCCGGGGGCTTTTGCCCTCTCAGTTTAGTTCAGCCACTGATGTTTGTACTTTTGCTTTTTCCAGTTTTTTCAGTGGCTGCTGTTTTGATTTTGTTACACCAGAGAACTAATTTAGGTGGTAGAGGTCGTGTGATCTCAGGTGATTTTGAAATTAGTAGAGTTGGTGCTTTTCAGGGTTTTTTGGGATTGCAGTAAGTGCCCTTCCTATCCTTTTCTATTTAGGTAGTTTGGGCCCCAACGTTTGCTTATACTATTTTCTGTCTGTGTCAGTATTTCATCTTGTCTAACCGCCATTACATGTTTGGGGGCTTCCTATGTTCTTTGGGGATCTGCTCCGGGGCAGATAGCTTTCCTCTTTCTATCTTTAGGTGTAGTTAGTTTCTCAGGCTGTGACGAGGCATCTAGGACCAACGTAGGAACGCTCCACGGCTGCCTCTAGTTGCGGTGGTTAGTCAGGGTACTGCAATCTCATAGATTCCAACTTCTCTGGTGTATTGCCTTTTTTACCTGCACTCCTCAGCTACCGTAACATAACAGTACTGAACCTTTCAGCGAGGAGTGGCAATCTGGGTTCACTGACTGGTTTGATATAAGGGAGGTTCCCTCCCATGATGGTTGCCGGTTAACAATTGTTCTTGTCTCAATTGTGGTTCCTGGTTCATTTGGAAGTTTGCTGTAGTCTTGCCTGCATCTCCTGCTTTCAGATAAGATATTTTTTGCTTTTCTTTTTGTGCTTGCGTTTTGCATTGTTTTCTGCACTTTTGTGGAGGTCAGCCAGGTCCCCTCCTGGGGCCTGAGCTCCTCACAGTTTATCTGCAGCCACTGTTATTTGCTCATTTGCTTTTTCCTGTTTTTTCAGCGGCTGCGGCTTGGTTTTTGTTCACACTGAGATCTGATTTAGCGGGTGGCAAGATCGTGTGATCTCAGCATTTTTGTAATCAGAATTGTTGGATTTTTGTAGGGTTTTCTGGGTTGCAGAAAGTAATCTCTCCTGTCCTATCCTATTTAGTCAGCTTGTGGCCCCAGCGTTTGCTCAGTCTATTTTCTGCCTATGTTTGTATTCTCATCTTGTCTAACCGCCATTATATGTTTGGGGGCTTCCTATTTTCTTTTGGGATCTGCTCCGGGGCAGATAGCTTTCATCTTTCTGCCTTTAGGTGTAGTTATCTCTCAGGCTGTGACGAGGCATCTAGGATCAACGTAGGAACGCTCCACGGCTACCTCTAGTTGTGTCGTTAGTTTAGGAATCTGCAACCCATCAGTTACCAACATCTCAGGTGTTCGGCTGCCGTGCTGTTGTTCCTGTCCTCCTCAGCTACCAAAACATAACAGTATCACCGGCCATAACTGAAAATTATATGGTACTCACAGAAGGGAATAATAGTGTGGAAAGAAAAATGTTGTCAGAGTTGTCAGAGATTTTTTTTTTTTTCTGTTGCATTTTTTCCCTCTTTTTCTCTGGGTGCTGAGGAGGATTTTTTTTCTCTCAATGGAGTTTGCACAGTTGTCTGGCCATGTGGATCAGCTTGCCACTGAGGTTCGGAGTATTGCTACCTATCTTGCTGGGTGGCCGGTTGTGGAACCTAGGATTCCCATGCCAGATTTGTTTTTGGGGATCGGGCTAAATTTCTGAATTTCAAAAATAACTGTAAGTTGTTTTTTGCCTTAAAGCCTAAGTCCTCAGGTAACGCAGCACAGCAGGTTCAAATTGTCATCTCTCTCCTGCGCGGCGATCCTCAGGATTGGGCTTTTTCCCTGACACCTGGGGATCCTGTTTTGAATGATATTGATGCATTTTTTTTGGCTCTGGGGTTATTGTACGATGAACCTAATGTCACTGATCAAGCTGAAAAAACCTTGTTGGCATTAAATCAGGATCTTGAAGACGCTGAGATGTACTGTCAGAAATTCCGAAAGTGGGCAGTCCTGACCAAATGGAATGATGATGCTTTGGCAGCCATTTTTCGGAAGGGGTTGTCAGAGAATGTAAAGGATGTTATGGTGGGATTCCCTGCTCCCTCTGGTCTCAATGATTCTATGTCATTGGCTATTCAAATTGACAGATGTTTGCGTGAGCGCAGAGGTATGCGTGAGATAGTGTTGCCTTGTGAGCCAGCTTCTGAGCCCATGCAGTGTGATAGAGTGACTTCTGGGGCTCAGCGTCATGAGTTTCGAAAGCGCAATGGGTTATGTTTCTACTGTGGTGATTCCTCTCATGCTATTTCAGTCTGCCTAAGCGGGGAAGACGTTTTGCACGCTCAGTTGTCTTGGGTAGTGTTCAGACTAAATTTCTGTTGACTGTTACCCTGATTTGCTCGCTGTCCACATTTTCTGCTCAGGCTTTTGTTGATTCAGGAGCAGCTGTTAACCTGATGGATTTTGACTTTGCCAAACTTTGTGGGTTTCCCATGATACCCCTGCGGAAGTCTATTCCCCTACTGGGCATTGATTCCACCCCTTTGGCGGAGAATAAACCCCAGTTTTCTACTCAGGTGATAATGAGGGTTGAACCAGATCATCAGGAGAGTTGCAAATTTCTGGTGCTGTATAATCTGCATGACATTATTGTACTAGGTTTCCCTTGGTTACAGTCTCATAATCCTGTTTTGGATTGAAAATCTGTGTCTGTGACCAGTTGGGGCTGCCAATGTGTTAATGCCGACACTCCTGTTTTTTCTGCCTCTCCCAAGTCTCAGGATGTTCCTGACTTTTTGACTGATTTTTCGGATGTATTTAGTGAAAGTAAATCTGCATCTTTGCCCCCTCACAGGAGCTACGATTGCGCTATTGAATTAGTGTCTGGTGGTAAATTTCCTAAAGGTCGCCTTTTTAACTTGTCTGCACCTGAACACGATGCTATGCGATCTTATATCAAGGAGTCATTGAAGAAGGGTCATATTAGACCATCCTCTTCACCCTTGGGTGCCGGTTTTTTCTTTGTGGCCAAAAAGGATGGTTCATTGAGGCTGTGTATTGATTATCGTCTCTTGAATAAGATCACTGTGAAGTATCAATATCCATTACCCTTGATTTCTGACCTGTTTTCCAGGGTGAAAAGTGCTAGTTGGTTTACAAAGCTTGACGTCAGGGGGGCGTATAACCTTATTCGCATTAAGCACGGGGATGAATGGAAGACGGCGTTTAATACCCCAGAGGGGCATTTTGAGTACCTAGTGATGCCCTTTGGGCTCACTAATGCTCCTTCCGTCTTCCAATCCTTCATGAATGATATTTTCAGGGATTTTGTGGATACATTTCTGATTGTTTATTTGGATGATATCTTGATTTTTTCCAATGACTGGGACTCTCATGTGAAACATGTTCGGACTGTGTTCCAGATTTTGAGAGAGAATGCACTGTATGTGAAGGGATCAAAGTGTCTTTTTGGCGTACAGAAGGTCTCATTTCTGGGATTCATTTTGTCTCCGTCTGTTATTGAAATGGACCCAGTCAAGGTTCAAGCCATCTGTGATTGGGTCCAACCTACTTCATTAAAGGCTCTTCAGAGATTTTTGGGTTTTACCAATTTTTATCGTAAATTTATTGGTAATTTCTCCGGTATTGTTAAACCATTGACTGATTTGACCAAAAAGGGTTCTGATGTGGTGAATTGGCCTCCTGAGGCAGTCTCTGCATTTCAGGAACTTTAGCAGAAATTCACTTCTGCTTCTGTTCTACGGCAGCCTGATGTTTCTCTATCGTTTCAGGTGGAGGTTGATGCCTCTGAAATTGGGGCAGGTGCCGTTTTGTCCCAAAGAGATCCAGAGACCTCTAAGAGTAACCCTTGTGCCTTTTTCTCTCAAAAATTTTCTCCAACTGAACGTAATTATGACGTGGGTAATCGGGAGTTATTGGCCATGAAGTGGGCCTTTGAAGAGTGGAGACATTGGCTGGAAGGAGCCAAACATCAGGTGGTGGTCCTCACGGACCATAAGAATCTGGTTTATCTCGAATCAGCCAAGCGACTTAATCCTAGACAGGCCAGGTGGGCCTTGTTTTTCACACGTTTTAATTTTGTGGTTTCTTTTCTTCCTGGCACTAAGAATGTTAAGGCGGATGCCCTCTCGAGGAGTTTCTTTGCGGACTCTCCTGAGTTATCTGATCCTACTGTTATTTTGAAAGAGGGTGTAGTTCTTTCCGCCATCTCGCCCAATTTGGGACTGGCCTTGGAAGGGTGTCAGGAGGATAAACCTGAGCGCTGCCATTTTAGGAAATTGTTTGTCCCAGACTAGTGGAAGAAGAGTGTGATGTCTGAGATTCATTGTTCCGCGTTGGCTGGTCATCCCGGGATTTTTGGTACCAGAGACTTGGAGAGTCGGTCCTTTTGGTGGCCTACTTTGTCTCGTGACGTCAGGGAATTTGTGCAGTCCTGTGGGACTTGCTCTCGCTCCAAGCCTTGCTCTCGCTCTAGTGGTTTGTTAATGCCATTACCTATGCCCAAGAGGCCATGGACCCATGTCTCTATGGATTTTATTTCCGACCTCCCTGTTTCTCAGAGAGTGACCGTTATCTGGGTAATCTGTGATAGGTTTTCCAAGATGATACATCTTGTGCCATTACCTAAGTTGCCTTCCTCCTCCAAATTGGTGCCTTTGTTCCTTCAGCACGTGGTTTGGTTACATGGCATTCCGGAGAACATTGTGTCTGACATAGGAGTCCAGTTTGTTTCCAGATTTTGGAGGACATTTTGTTCTAAACTTGGTGTTCAATTATCTTTCTCCTCTGCTTTTCATCCTCAGACCAATGGACAAACCGAGAGAACAAACCAGACCTTGGAGACTTATTTGAGATGTTTTGTGTCTGCTGATCAAGATGACTGGGTCTCTTTTTTGCCTTTGGCTGAGTTTGCTCTTAATAATAGGGCTAGCTCTGCCACCTTGATGTCTCCATTTTTCTGCAATTTTGGGTTTCACCCTCGATTTTCTTTTGGACAGGCGGAGGCTTCTGTCTGTCCGGGTGTTGACTCTGTTGTGGAGCGAATGCAGCAGATTTGGGACCAGGTAGTGGAGAGGGTGTCTCTCTCTCAGGAGAAGGCCCAACGGTTTGCCAACCGGCATAGGACTGATGGTCCTCGGTTTAAAGTGGGGGACTTGGTTTGGTTGTCCTCAAGAAATATCCCTATGAGGGTTGCATCTCCAAAGATTAAACCCAGGTTCATTGGACCTTATAAGATCATGGAGATTCTTAATTCTGTTTCTTTTCGTTTGCTTCTTCCAGGGACATTAAAGATCCATAACTTGTTCCACAAGTCCTTGTTGAAGAGGTTTGTTGAGCCAGTGGTTCCTGCTGCTGTGCCTCCTGACCCTGTTTTGGTTGAGGGCAATCTGGAGTATGTGGTTGAGAAAATATTGGATTCTCGTTTTTCTAGACAGAAATTCCAGTATTTGGTTAAGTGGAGAGGTTATGGTCAGGAGGACAATTCTTGGGTGTTTGCTTTGGACATCCATGCTAGGAGACTGATCCGTGCCTATCACCGAGCTCATCCTGATTGGCCTGGTTGCTCAAGTGAGGGTTCGGTGACCCCTCCTCAAGGGGGGGTACTGTTATGAATGTGCTAGAGTTGGTTTCTGAGCAGAGGCTCCCTCTGGTGGTTACAGACAGTACTGAACCTTTCAGCGAGGAGTGGCAATCTGGGTTCACTGACTGGTCTGATATAAGGGAGGTTCACTCCCATGATGGTTGCCGGTTAACAATTGTTCTTGTCTCAATTGTGGTTCCTGGTTCATTTGGAAGTTTGCTGGAGTCTTGCCTGCATCTCCTGCTTTCAGATAAGATATTTTTTGCTTTTCTTTTTGTGCTTGCTTTTTGCATTGTTTTCTGCACTTTTGTGGAGGTCAGCCAGGTCCCCTCCTGGGGCCTGAGCTCCTCACAGTTTATCTGCAGCCACTTTTATTTGCTCATTTGCTTTTTCCTGTTTTTTCAGCGGCTGTGGCTTGGTTTTTGTTCACACTGAGATCTGATTTAGCGGGTGGCGAGATCGTGTTGTCGGGGTCGTTTCGACAACTCCACTCGTCCTCCAGTCACTCCGAATTCAATCTATGAGCATGGGTTAACCATTCAAAGAATGAGTCAGACAACAGGCTGGTTCAAACTCAGAGCATGCTCAGAAGGCTACTAACAGGCAGCAGTCCCAGCAACGTTCTGGCTTTATTTCCTCTTACACAAGGTTAAATACATTGTACATCGGGGTGGAGTAAGGGATGTCTAAAGAGAAAAAGTATAGTCATATATGGATATGTATATAACATTCGTCGTCTGATAGGTCCACGTTTCCAAAGCCTAATCTCTGGGCAGATATCATCTAATGCAACTTCTCAAAAACAGGAAACCGACAGGAAACAGGTGCACTTCTCAAGAACAGGAAATCGTTGGCCGGTACTGGCGCCGTCTTAGAATAAGTTTCAATCTGAGTAATACTTGGCAAGGAAAAAACTTATTGTTTCAACAGACAAAATAATAGCTAGACACACAAGCATATAAAAGTATAGAAACATATATATTGTCCCTGACAATCCCCCCTAAACACTAAGTTTTTCCCTTGACTGCCTTTGAGACTGTCCATGCGTGGGGAGCGGGGAATTGGATTTCTTCGCCAGGGTATCTCAGGAACTGTCCCCTTGTGAGACGCCCCAGACAACCGGGCCCTACTCTGATAGTCACATGGAGTTCTCCCATCTATCCCTAAACTAAATCTCTCAGTTGAACTCTGTCATAGGGGGCGTTGTCGGGCTTACTCAATGGAGTATATTTCTCCATGTCTCCTTTCTGGGTGTCATCGTATAACAGGGACACGGTTTCCTGATGTAAGAAAGTTCCTGACACGGGAGCCGCGCTGGTGATGGCCTTTCTATACAAGGGAATTACACAGCACATGACTATTAGTCCCACCACTAGGAGGCCCCCCACCAACAAACAGGCTTGCTGGAGGAATCCCTTCAATCCTCCTAACCATCCTGAGAAAATGGAGGTATCTACCCCTGCGTTTGATTTTATTCCTTCTGCCAGACCTGTTATCTTTTTTTGAGGGCTATCACCGTTTTCCCATTGACCCCTGAGTTCTGAGGAATATAGGTACAACATTCTTCCCCTATCATCCCACAGACTCCACCTTTTTCAGCAAGAATCATATCTATAGCCAATCTGTTCTGGAGAGTCATCCTTGTGTTGGGCCCCAATTCCTCAACTATACCCTGAAAGGCATCTCTGCTATAATTTACAAATCTCTGTTCCGTATAATATATATAATTTATCCAATCCACATTTCGGTTGATCTGTATAGTTGGGATGAGGGAGAGAAAGCCTGCAGCAATTTGATTTTGGGCTTTGTACTCGTCAGGGACCCCCCTAGGGACTCCTATAGAATCTATATAAACCTTGGGGTCTTCAGTATAGCTGGTATGTAACTGGTCTAAGCTTCTTCTTTTTCTAGTCGGTTCGGGGGCCGTCTCTGGATCCCAGGGCAAAATTTTGAATTGCATTGCCAATTTCACCAGGGTACACTGACCAGTCCAAGTAATCGGAAGTCTGGATCTAAGTCGCCCATCCCCACAGAACCAATAACCATCATATATATATCTGGTATGATTGGTTAACAAGTCAGCCTCTATTATCTGATTACTTTACAAAAATCATCATCAAAGACACCTAGAGAGGGGCCCGTAGAGTTGTCAGGGGAGTAGCAGGTGTAATTTTCTGCGGTGACAATCACATCACCAGGGGTCCGAACTCTAGACCCCTTACTGATCAGGGAACATAATCAGGACAAGAGCTACCATTGGATCCTTTCAATAACCCAAACAAGCAAAGAGTGGTATTATAGTCAGCAGGAAAGCATGCGTATATAGATGGGTAGTGGCAGCAGCGCAGGCTACACATCCTACCGATATGTTTTGGGCTCTAACATTATATCTGACCCATTCGAGCCAGAGATTCTTGCGGGGGTTTACCTGGGTCTCTATGGAGAAGACTTCCTGCCACCTGAGTCCTGGGATAGGGACAACCTTATTGAGGACCCTTTGTAACATTTCACCACCCCGGGGGAACTTGCGGTGTTCGGGACCTGGGTGGGCTTAGTTTTTGTATCCTTCAAACATAGATGCCCGTACTTGTACCCCCCCTCGGAAATTTTTGTAAATCTAAGGGTTGTGGATTCTCTAAATTTAGTATCAATTGTCCAGTTTTCCTATTTGGAGTGTACCTTACTGAGTATAGGGCTAATGGTAAACATTCAGGCCAAGCTTTCCCTGTTTCAGCCATGGCCTTTTGGATTTTTAACTTCAATGTCCCATTTAGTCTTTCTACTTTTCCACTGCTTTGTGGATGATATGGGGTGTGGAAAGCTTGTTGAATTTCCAGAGCTGTCAAGACTTCATTCATTATTTCACCTGTGAAATGTGTACCTCTGTCACTTTCGATCACCTCTGGTACTTCATGCCTGCACACCACCTCCGCAAGCAGCTTCTTTGCGGTTGCCGCAGCCGTAGCCTTGGCAATCGGGAAAGCCACCGGCCAACCTGAGAATAAATCAAAACACACCAACACGTACTCCCATGACCCTGATTTTGGCAGCTGAATATAATCAATCTGCAGTCTCTGGAAAGGATAGAGGGGCCGAGGGGTATGTTTGGGTGGTGTCTTGACTACCCTTCCCTGATTATGTGTAGCACATACCATACATCCCTGGATCAAACCTTCTATACAGGTGGAAAAGCCTGGTGCCACCCAATGCTTCTGCATCACGCTCATTACAGCAGTTTTGGATGGGTGGGTTGGCCCATGTAACATCTGGGCAACCGCAGGGTACAACGCCCTTGGAAGGCATCGACGCATCCCTCTTCCCATACCCCATTTGCTTCATTCAGACATGCACCTTCTTTTTCCCACTTTTCTACTTCCTCCTGGTGCACCTGAGCCTGCATCTGGGATAAGGCATCCTCCGACACAAAGGGATTTTTGGGAGTGCTTACCTGGTGCATCGTTACCCCTTGGAGTGGTCTACTGGCTGCTATTTTTGCTGCTGCATCGGCCATTGCGTTTCCTTTAGTCACCTGATCAGTGCATCTGGTATGTGCTTTAACTTTTATGACAGCTACTTCTTTTGGTAATTGTAATGCATCAATTAACTGCTGGACTGCGTCAGCATTTTTAATGGGATGTCCTGCTGCCGTCAGGAATCCTCTAGATTTCCAAATTGGACCAAAATCATGGGCTATACCGAATGCGTATCTAGAATTTGTGTAGATGTTAACAATTCTACCTTCAGCTATCTTACAGGCCTCGGTCAGAGCCTTAAGTTCAGCCTCCTGGCCGACTGATGTGGGAGCATTGGTTCTGCTTTGATTACTGCATTCAAGGAGACGATGGCATACCAGTATGGAAGGTACCTGAGTCATCTTGGTGGCGAGATCCATCTGCAAAAAATTCAAAATCAGCATTAAGTTTTTCAGTTTCAAACACTGTGGGTAGGCCTGCTGTTTCCTGTACCATAAGCTGAACACAATCATGAGGAATTCCTATCTTGGATCTTCTTTGTACAATACCGTACCTGACCCCTCCTTTAGATCCGAGAGAGGTAACAACGTGGCAGGATTAAGTGTGGTACATCTCTGCAAAGAAACATTTGGAGGCATTAAAAGTGCACATTGCAATCGAAGGTGACGTGCAGCTGAAAGATGTGCCGGCTGCACCTGGTTCAGTATGGTATATACATCATGAGGTGTAAGTACTGTAAGTGGGTGATCAAGAACAATGTCTGACGATTTGTGGAGCAATAGTCCTACAGCATGTACCGCCCGTACACAGGACGGGGCACCCCTAGCCACTGCATCTAGTCTTCCACTGAAATAGGCTACCGGCCTTTGATTGTCACCATGTAACTGAGTCAATACTCCTGCCGCGTGTCCCTGCTGTTCATGGAGATACAGGGTGAATGGTAGTTCATAGTTGGGGGTTCCTAGTGCTGGAGCTGCCACCATCCTGTTTTTGAGAGAATAAAAACAGTCTATACCTTCAGGAGTTAGTTTAAAAGGCACAATGGTGATACAGTCATAGAGAGGCTGCATAAGAATTAATACAGCATGTCCAGAAGATATGAGAGGTATCGACATGGTGCGTCTGGGCATATCCTGGCGCCTGAGCTTGCCGGCATGGATGAGGATTGAACGGACGACCGACCGGAGAGTCGAACGTGCCTCTTCTGGTCGCGCAGGATCATAGAGGGGGCCCACGGCATGAATGACTACATCAGCTGGAAGATCACCAGCCCGCGTGATTATGGGATGATCGGGCAGAAGGGAACCATGTTGAGACAGATGATTCTGACATTCGACAGTGAGACTGGGACCCGCTGCTTGTGCTATTTTGCGGGCCAAGCCACCTGCATTGGTGAGGTGGGTATTACTGGGACTAACCATGGCACCGACATGGTGGGTGAGAATATCACCGTAGCCTATGGACAGGGTGACTGGGTTTCTAGCCGGGTCCTCATAGGTCTGTGAATAACATGGATGCCAGTCCTCGGGTGCTACCGGGTCCGGAAGCCTTTCTAGGAGGGGCCGGGGCTGAGGACGGGGTCTTCCACGCAGGTGGGGGGTCATTTGAGGAACTGGGGATAGAATAGGGGGACTGGGGGTGTGAAAGGGGGCTTGGGCCCAGCCTTCGCCGTGTTCCGAGTCCTCATCATCACCTATGTCCCTTCGGTGGTCTCTCATAGCAGATTTGAAAGCTGCTGACTGGAAATAATTTTCAGGGGTGGGGACGTGGGCAGCTCCCAAAGGAAACAAAGGGAGCGCTGCGGCCTCCGGGTCCGGGGCAGAGGGTTGAGGGGCCTGAGGGTACTGACTTGATTGTCTAGGTATCGGGGACCCGAGTACCGGAAGTAAGGCCTTCTCAGTCGGGGGAGGCTGGTAGTAGGTGCCGGAAGGATTCAGTAGGGGGTATAGGCCGGACTGAGGATTTCCGGGTGTATCAAGATGGCCGCTGGGGGCGGTTCCATTTCCGGGAGTGGGCTGGGTGCTGCGCCAGGGACGGGCCGCCCCACAGACACGACAGACCTCCGCCCAGGGCGGGTTCTGTTCTCCACACACACGACACACCCACCCTTCTGGTGATTTGGTGTCGGCGCCATTATAGGGCGGTGGCTGGGGACTTGGCACAGTGACAGGCATCAAGGGTGTAGTGGCCATTTTAGTTACACCAACAAGATCACATTGTGAACATTTAATATATCCGAACAAGGGTTCAGCACCTTCAGAACCTCCTGCACCATCTACCTCTTTCCAGCCCTCGACTCTCAAATCAGTCGCTACCCTAAGATGCGCCTGGGCTTGGTGCAGAAGTCCTTCATCACTTAACTTTCCCTTCTTCTATGTTACATATTCCTTCCACACTGAAGGCTGGAGTCTGCCTGTACTGGGCAGACCCATAATTTTATATAACTTTCTCACATCTTTGACAGCCTTCTTGCCTTCCCGTGACTCGACTATCGCACCTACTCCCACAGCTCCATCCTCTAACTTATGAGGTTTTTTGGACTTGAATAGACGCAACATGACTTCAGAATGTAATGATCTGTCGCGACTCAGATCACCGGTGCCGCCAGCAGGTCACCACCCGTCAGTGTAGAGCACTCCTCAATACACTGGTAAGACAGAGAGCTTCCCTCAATCTATCCCTTCCCTAACCGCAGATGATGACTTTACAGCTCGACTCACCGTAACACTCTACTTCTCACAGCTGGCCGTCCCCTTGTGGGACTCCCCTGTATTAGACAAAGAGCACTCCTCAATTTGTCAGGTACTTGTGGATTAGACAAAGAGCACTCCTCAATTTGTCAGGTACTTGGGATTAGACAAAGAGCACTCCTCAATTTGTCAGGTACTTGTGGATTAGACAAAGAGCACTCCTCAATTTGTCAGGTACTTGGCTCACATGTGCGTCTTCCACCCCACTAGAGGAAACATCTATATAGAATTTTCACTAACAGTCACGGGAGACAACTATCTAGAAATGGGCACAGCGACTGGAGGAGGAGGAAGTGGTGTTCACACGAGTGTGCGCAGGTACGCGACGTCACTCGGTCTCACGATTGCTGGTTCGGGACGTGGCGCGGGGTCGCCCCCAGTCTCACCACTCGACCGGTCACTCACCCAGACCCAGACAGAAAACACGACAGGACCTACAGTGACTGACACACAGGCAAGTGGGACATATAAATATATGCTCCCAACTTACCGTGCTCGATGGAGGGTGATCAGTCCTCGAATTCAGTCACCGCGGGTACCACCGGGAAATCTATGAGACGGGTCTGGCAAGTAGCGAGCCGCTGGCCACGCCCCACGTTGGGCGCCAATTGTCGGGGTCGTTTCGACAACTCCACTCGTCCTCCAGTCACTCCAAATTCAATCTATGAGCATGGGTTAACCATTCAAAGAATGAGTCAGACAACAGGCTGGTTCAAACTCAGAGCATGCTCAGAAGGCTACTAACAGGCAGCAGTCCCAGCAACGTTCTGGCTTTATATCCTCTTACACAAGGTTAAATACATTGTACATCGGGGTGGAGTAAGGGATGTCTAAAGAGAAACAGTATTGTCACGGGTGTATCGCCACGAAGATCGTCGCGATTTCACATTCTGAATTCTCGCAGCTGAGTTGTTGGTACTTTGTGTCTGTTGGCAGTGAGGGAGTTAATTCTACCTTTCTCTGTGCTTAGACTGGGTCCAGCCTCGCCCGGCTGCTGTGTATTAGGCACTAATTAGCTTCCTTCAAATACCTGCCATTCTGCTCAAGGAGTTGTCGGTGAAAGCATTCATTCAGACCAGCAGAGCGGATCGTTTCTGAGAAGACTTAAGCTAAGAGTGCCTGTTGTGGTTTATCCTCTCCTCGCTTATTGTTTATCTCCTTAACCTTTTGTGTTCCCTCTGTAGTTGAAGTTTTTGTATGCAAGGCAGTATTTACTTTACCCCTTGTCTGTCTCGTTTGTCTTATACTGTTTATAAGCTGTGACCTGCCCATTCCCTGTGGTGGTAATCAGGGTCCTTCTCAGGACTAGATTACAGTGGTCAGGGATCTACAGGAGACAGGGTTACGCTGGCGGCCTGGACCTCTGTACCATTAACAGTACCTCCAGGTAGAGGGACTAGTCAGGACCCCAGTTTAGGGTCAGCATAGACCCCGGTCCACCTCTATCCTGAGACAGCGTGACACGTATACAGTATAGACCCACAATACATAGGATATTATGTCATGTAATACAATGCTGGCAGATATTATGCATACATGTTGATATTTTCTATTATATGAAATATAGAATGTTGTCACACTAGATATGTGTTACTGTCATAAAATATATCTGTTATACAGCGTGACAAGTATAGTCATATATGGATATGTATATAACATTCGTTGTCTGATAGGTCCACGTTTCCAAAGCTTAATCTCTGGGCAGATATCATCTAATGCAACTTCTCAAAAACAGGAAACCGACAGGAAACAGGTGCACTTCTCAAGAACAGGAAACCGTTGGCCGGTACTGGCGCCGTCTTAGAATAAGTTTCAATCTGAGTAATACTTGGCAAGGAAAAAACTTATTGTTTCAACAGACAAAATAATAGCTAGACACACAAGCATATAAAAGTATAGAAACATATATATTGTCCCTGACAGTGTGATCTCAGTATTTTTGTAATCAGAATTGTTGGATTTTTGTAGGGTTTTCTGGGTTGCAGAAAGTAATCTCTCCTGTCCTATCCTATTTAGTCAGCTTGTGGCCCCAGCGTTTGCTCAGTCTATTTTCTGCCTATGTTTGTATTCTCATCTTGTCTAACCGCCATTATATGTTTGGGGGCTTCCTATTTTCTTTGGGGATCTGCTCCGGGGCAGATAGCTTTCATCTTTCTGCCTTTAGGTGTAGTTATCTCTCAGGCTGTGACGAGGCGTCTAGGATCAACGTAGGAACGCTCCACGGCTACCTCTAGTTGTGTCGTTAGTTTAGGAATCTGCAACCCATCAGTTACCAACATCTCAGGTGTTCGGCTGCCCTGCTGTTGTTCCTGTCCTCCTCAGCTACCGAAACATAACATAAAGCTATATGGTTGTGAACAAAAAAAATGCAATTTCACAGTCTGGCTTAAACAGTGGAAACCCACCACAGGTGACCCAATTTTGGAAACTAGACCTCTCAAGAAATGTATCTAGATGTGTGGTGAGCACTTTGAACCCACAGGTATTTAACAGATGTTTATAACATTGAGCTGTGATAATTTTAAAAAACACTTTTTTTCCACAAAAATGTTCTTTTAGCTCCAATTTTTATGTATTTTCACAAGGGTAACAGGAGAAAATGCACCATAAAATTTGTTGTGCAATTTCTGCTGAGCACACTGATGCCCCTTATGTGTTCAAAAACTACTTTTGAGGCACAGTGCAAAGCTCTGAGGAGAAGAAGTGCCATATTGGAGTTCAGATTTTGCTAGAATGATTTGAGGATGCCATATCACATTGGCAGAGCCCCTGAGGTTCCAGAATAGCAGAAACCCCCCCATAAGTGACATCATTTTACAAACTACACCTCTCAATGAATTTATCTAGGGGCACATTGAGCATGTTGATACCACATATGCCTCACATAAATTTATACTACTGGTTGATGAAGAATTGTTTTTATTTAGTTTTTACGCTGTTCCTTGTGCAGTATAAGTGATTAGACGACTTTATTCTTCTGGTTGGTGTGATTACAGCGATACCAGATTTACAGTGGGTACGGAAAGTATTCAGACCCCTTTAAATTTTTCACTCTTTGTTTCATTGCAGCCATTTGATAAATTCAAAAAAGTTATTTTTTTCTCATTACACTCTGCACCCCATCTTGACTGAAAAAAAAGAATGTAGAAATTTTTGCAAATTTATTAAAAAAAGGAAAAATGAAATATCATTTGGTCATAACATAAGTATTCAGACCTGTTATGTTTCGGTAGCTGAGGAGTGCAGGTAAAAAAGGCAATACACCAGAGAAGTTGGAATCTATGAGATTGCAGTACCCTGACTAACCACCACAACTAGAGGCAGCCGTGGAGCGTTCCTACGTTGGTCCTAGACGCCTCGTCACAGCCTGAGAAACTAACTACACCTAAAGATAGAAAGAGGAAAGCTATCTGCCCCGGAGCAGATCCCCAAAGAACATAGAAAGCCCCCAAACATGTAATGGCGGTTAGACAAGAAGAAATACTGACACAGACAGAAAATAGTATGAGCAAACGTTGGGGCCCAAACTACCTAAATAGAAAAGGATAGGAAGGGCACTTACTGCAATCCCAAAAAACCCTGAAAAGCACCAACTTTACTAATTTCAAAATCACCTGAGATCACACGACCTCTACCACCTAAATTAGTTCTCTGGTGTAACAAAATCAAAACAGCAGCCACTGAAAAAACTGGAAAAAGCAAAAGTACAAACATAAGTGGCTGAACTAAACTGAGAGGGCAAAAGCCCCCGGAGGGGACCCTGAAGGCCCCCACAGAAGTGCAGGACAAAATGCAAAAATCAAGCACAAAAACAAAAAGAAGAAAATGTCTTATCTGTTAGCAGGAGATGCAGACACGACACAGCAGGCTACAAAGGAAACAGGACTCAAGGATTGAGACCAGAACAATTGATCACCGGCAACCCTGATGGGAAGGCGACTCCCTTATATAAGACCAGTCAGTAACACCTGATTCCCACTCCTCACAATCTTCACTGGACAGTCCAGTACCGCTTGTAACCACCAGAGGGAGCCTCTGCTCAGAACTCATTTCAAGTCCATTCACAACAGTACCCCCCCTTGAGGAGAGGTCACCGAACCCTCACTTGAGCAACCAGGTCGGTCAGGATGAGTTCTATGATACGCACGGATGAGTCTCCTAGCATGGATGTCCGAAGCAAACACCCAAGAATTGTCTTCCTGACCATAACCTCTCCACTTAACCAAATACTGGAGTTTCCGTCTAGAAAAACGAGAATTCAATATTTTCTCAACCACAAACTCCATATTGCCCTCAACCAGAACAGGGTCAGGAGGCAAAGCAGTAGGAACCACTGGCTCAACAAACCTCTTCAACAAGGACTTATGGAACACGTTATGGATCTTAAATGTCCCTGGAAGAAGCAAACGAAAAGAAACAGGATTAAGAATCTCCATGATCTTATAAGGTCCAATGAACCTAGGCTTAAATTTAGGAGATGCCACTCTCATAGGAATATTTCTTGAGGACAACCAGACCAAGTCCCCCACTTTAAACCGAGGACCATCAGTCCTATGCCGGTTAGCAAACCGCTGGGCCCTCTCCTGAGAGAGGGACAACCTCTCCACTACCTGGTCCCAAATCTGTTGCATACACTCCACAACAGAGTCAACACCTGGACAGACAGAAGCCTCCGTCTGTCCTGAAGAAATTCGAGGGTGAAACCCAGAATAACAGAAAAATGGAGACATCAAAGTGGCAGAGCTAGCCCTATTATTAAGAGCAAACTCAGCCAAAGGCAAAAAAGAGACCCAGTAATCCTGATCAGCAGACACAAAGCATCTTAGATAAGTCTCCAATGTCTGGTTTGTTCTCTCAGTTTGACCATTGGTCTGAGGATGAAACGCCGAGGAGAAACACAATTGAACACCAAGTTTAGAACAAAAGGTCCTCCAAAATCTGGAAACAAACTGGACTCCTCTGTCAGACACAATGTTCTCAGGAATGCCGTGTAAACGAACCACGTGCTGAAGGAACAAAGGCACCAATTCAGAGGAGGAAGGCAACTTAGGCAATGGCACAAGATGTATCATCTTGGAAAACCTATCACAAATCACCCAGATGACGGTCATTCTCTGAGAAACAGGGAGGTCGGAAATGAAATCCATAGAGATATGGGTCCATGGTCTCTTGGGCACAGGCAATGGCATCAACAAACCACTAGAGCGAGAGCAAGGCTTGGAGCGAGAGCAAGTCCCGCAGGACTGCACAAATTCCCTGACATCACGAGACAAGGTAGGCCACCAAAAGGACCGACTAACCAAGTCTCTGGTACCAAAAATTCTGGGATGCCCAGCCAACGCGGAACAATGAATCTCAGACATCACACTCTTTTTCCACTGGTCCGGGACAAACAATTTTCCAACAGGGCAGCGCTCGGGCCTATCCTCCTGACACCCCTCCAGAGCAAGTCTCAAATTGGGTGAGATGGCGGAAAGAACTACACCCTCTTTCAAAATAACAGAAGGATCAGATAACTCAGGAGAGTCCGCAAGGAAACTCCTCGAGAAGGCATCCGCCTTAACATTCTTAGTGCCAGGAAGAAAGGAAACCACAAAATTAAAACGTGTGAAAAACAAGGCCCACCTGGCCTGTCTAGGATTGAGTCGCTTGGCAGATTCCAGATAAACCAGATTCTTATGGTCCGTAAGGACCACCACCTGATGTTTGGCTCCCTCCAGCCAATGTCTCCACTCTTCAAAAGCCCACTTCATGGTCAGTAACTCCCGATTACCCACGTCATAATTACGTTCAGTAGGAGAAAATTTTTGAGAGAAAAAGGCACAAGGGTTACTTTTAGAGGTCTCTGGATCTTTTTGGGACAAAACGGCACCTGCCCCAATTTCAGAGGCATCAACCTCCACCTGAAATGGCAGAGAAACATCAGGCTGCCGTAGAACAGGAGCAGAAGTGAATCTCTGCTTAAGTTCCTGAAATGCAGAGACTGCCTCAGGAGGCCAATTCACCACATCAGAACCCTTTCTGGTCAAATCAGTCAATGGTTTAACAATAACCGAGAAATTACCAATAAATTTACGATAAAAATTGGCAAAACCCAAAAATCTTTGAAGAGCCTTTAATGAAGTAGGTTGGACCCAATCACAGATGGCCTGAACCTTGACTGGGTCCATTTCAATAACAGATGGGGACAAAATGAATCCCAGAAATGAGATCCTCTGTACGCCAAAAAGACACTTTGATCCCTTCACATACAGAGCATTCTCTCTCAAAATCTGGAATACAGTTCGAACATGTTTCACATGAGAGTCCCAGTCATTAGAAAAAATCAAGATATCATCCAAATAAACAATCAGAAATTTATCCACAAAATCCCTGAAAATGTCATTCATGAAGGACTGGAAGACAGAAGGAGCATTAGTGAGCCCAAAGGGCATCACAAGGTACTCAAAATGCCCCTCAGGGGTATTGAATGCCGTCTTCCATTCATCCCCGTGCTTAATGCGAATAAGGTTATATGCCCCCCTGAGGTCAAGCTTGGTAAACCAAGTAGCGTTTTTCACCCTGGAAAACAGGTCAGAAATCAAAGGTAACGGGTATTGATATTTTACAGTAATATTGTTCAAAAGACGATAATCAATACACGGCCTTAATGAACCATCCTTTTTGGCCACAAAGAAAAAACCGGCACCTAAGGGTGAAGAGGATGGTCTGATATGACCCTTCTCCAATGATTCCTTGATATAAGACCGCATAGCGTCATGTTCAGGTACAGACAAGTTAAAAAGGCGACCTTTAGGGAATTTACTACCAGGCACTAATTCAATAGCGCAGTCATAGCTCCTATGGGGAGGCAAGGATGCAGATTTACTTTCGCTAAACACATCAGAAAAATCAATCAAAAAGTCAGGAACATCCTGAGCCTGGGGAGAGGCAGAAAAAACAGGAGTGTTGGTATTAACACATTGGCAGCCCCAACTGGTTACAGACACAGATTTCCAATCCAAAACAGGATTATGAGACTGCAACCAAGGGAAGCCCAGTACGATAATATCATGCAGATTATACAGAACCAAAAATTTACAGCACTCCTGATGATCAGGTTCAACCCTCATTATCACCTGAGTAGAGAACTGAGGTTTATTCTCAGCCAAAGGGGTAGAATCGATCCCCAGTAGGGGAATAGACTTCTGTAGGGGTATCAAGGGAAACCCACAACGTTTAGCAAAATCATAATCCATCAGGTTAATAGCTGCTCCAGAATCAACGAAAGCCTGAGCAGAAAATGAGGACAGAGAGCATATCAGAGTGACAGTTAATAAAAACTTAGTCTGAACACTACCCAAGACAACTGAGCGTGCAAAACGTCTTCCCCGCTTAGGGCAGACTGAAATAGCATGAGAGGCATCACCACAGTAGAAACATAACCCATTGCGCTTTCGAAACTCATGACGCTGTGCCCCAGACACCACTCTATCACACTGCATGGGTTCAGAAGCAGGTTCACAAGGCAACACCATTCCACGCATACTTCTCCGCTCACGCAAACGTCTGTCAATTTGAATCACTAATGACATAGAATCATTGAGACCAGAGGGGACAGAGAATCCCACCATAACATCCTTTACATTATCTGACAGACCCTTCCGAAAAAGGGCGACCAAAGCGTCGTCATTCCACGTGGTCAGGACTGCCCACCTACGGAATCTCTGACAGTATAACTCAGCGTCATCAAGACCCTGATTTAATGCCAACAAGGCTTTTTCAGCTTGATCAGTGACATTAGGCTCATCGTACAATAACCCCAAAGCCTGAAAAAATGCATCAACATCACTCAAAACAGGATCCCCAGGTGTCAGGGAAAAAGCCCAATCCTGAGGATCGCCGCGCAGGAGAGAGATGACAATTTGAACCTGCTGCGCTGCGTTCCCTGAGGACTTAGATTTTAAGGCAAAAAACAATTTACAATTATTTTTGAAATTCTGAAATTTTGAAAACTTAGCTCGATCCCCTAAAAACAAATCTGGCATGGGAATCCTAGGTTCCACAACAGGCAACCTAGCAAGATAGGCAGCAATACTCCGAACCTCAGTGGCAAGCTGATCCACACGGCCAGACAACTGTGCAAACTCCATTGAGAGAAAAAAAAAATCCTCCCCAGCACCCAGAGATACAGAGGGAAAAAAAAAAAAAATGCAACAAACAGAAAAATATCTCTGACAACTCTGACAACCTTTTTTCTTTCACAATATTTTTTCCCTTCTGTGAGTACCATACAATTTTCAATTTTTAGGCCGGTGATACTGTTATGTTTCGGTAGCTGAGGAGTGCAGGTAAAAAAGGCAATACACCAGAGAAGTTGGAATCTATGAGATTGCAGTACCCTGACTAACCACCACAACTAGAGGCAGCCGTGGAGCGTTCCTACGTTGGTCCTAGACGCCTCGTCACAGCCTGAGAAACTAACTACACCTAAAGATAGAAAGAGGAAAGCTATCTGCCCCGGAGCAGATCCCCAAAGAACATAGAAAGCCCCCAAACATGTAATGGCGGTTAGACAAGATGAAATACTGACACAGACAGAAAATAGTATGAGCAAACGTTGGGGCCCAAACTACCTAAATAGAAAAGGATAGCAAGGGCACTTACTGCAATCCCAAAAAACCCTGAAAAGCACCAACTTTACTAATTTCAAAATCACCTGAGATCACACGACCTCTACCACCTAAATTAGTTCTCTGGTGTAACAAAATCAAAACAGCAGCCACTGAAAAAACTGGAAAAAGCAAAAGTACAAACATAACTGAACTAAACTGAGAGGGCAAAAGCCCCCGGAGGGGACCCTGAAGGCCCCCACAGAAGTGCAGGACAAAATGCAAAAATCAAGCACAAAAACAAAAAGAAGAAAATGTGTTATCTGTTAGCAGGAGATGCAGAGACGACACAGCAGGCTACAAAGGAAACAGGACTCAAGGATTGAGACCAGAACAATTGATCACCGGCAACCCTGATGGGAAGGCGACTCCCTTATATAAGACCAGTCAGTAACACCTGATTCCCACTCCTCACAATCTTCACTGGACAGTCCAGTACCGCTTGTAACCACCAGAGGGAGCCTCTGCTCAGAACTCATTTCAAGTCCATTCACAACACAGACCCTTTGCTCAGTATTGAGTAGAAGCACCCTTTTGAGCTAGTACAGCCATGAGTCTGCTTGGGAATGATGCAACAAGTTTTTCACACCTGGATTTGGGGATCCTCTGCCATTCTTCCTTGCAGATCCTCTCCAGTTCCGTCAGGTTGGATGGTGAACGTTGGTGGACAGCCATTTTCAGGTCTCTCCAGAGATGCGCAATTGGCTTTAGGTCAGGGCTCTGGCTGGACCAGTCAGGAATGGTCACAGAGTTGTTCTGAAGCCACTCCTTTGTTATTTTAGCAGGGTGCTTAGTGTCATTATCTTGATGGAAGGTGAACCTTTGGCTAAGTCTGAGGTCCAGAGCACTCTGGAAGAGGTTTTCATCCAAGATATCTCTGTACTTGGCCGCATTCATGTTTCCTTAAATTGCAGCAAGTCGTCCTGTCCCTGCAGGTTGCATGTTGTCCTGACTTGTCAAGTCAAGCAGGAGGAGATGGCAATGGGCGGTAAATAGACATGGAGTGACAGAGGCTTCAGATCTACCAAAGTCCTTTAGACTGATTCACATATCAATTAAATTGCCGATATTTCAATAACGGAGAACTGGACTGGTCTTGTAAAGGTATTGCTGGACTTGTGTTTGAAAGATCTGCATGTGCATATAAATAGTCTGGGATATGAAAAAGATACCTAAAATCAAAACAAAAAAAGTTGTACTTTTAGAGCCATGGAAGTCATAAAGAGTAAAGCCCCTCCTATGCTTTAACTCCTCTTTTTTAGGCCACAGAGACCCACATATTATGTGGTTTCAGTGGATGGTATTGGAATAGATGGCATGTAAAAGCATATTTCATATTTTTAAGATTTTTTACATTAATTTCTCTGTTTTTTTTTGTAAAATTATCTTTGTTAAAAACACTAAAATGTTAGGTAAAAAAATCAGTGAAATCCCCATGTCTGAACACAGTGTTACAGATAATTGCTGCAACAAGTTGTCTACAGAAGGGTTAAATGAAGCTATATATCTTGAATCTACTGTTACTGACGGGAAAGTACTGTCACAAAGCAATTTGACGTATGTTGTGGTTGACAAACGGTAAGGTTTTTAATATTAGAGTTAGGACTGTCCCAATTACGGTCACCGTGACGAGGTGGGATGGCTTACGCATTGTTTTGATCAAAAAA
The DNA here is from genome assembly GCA_033576555.1 of Oophaga sylvatica. Taxonomy (NCBI): domain Eukaryota; kingdom Metazoa; phylum Chordata; class Amphibia; order Anura; family Dendrobatidae; genus Oophaga; species Oophaga sylvatica. The sequence goes on along the minus strand of JARQOD010000010.1, from coordinate 83,945,824 downwards.
ACAATTTAACTAAGTACTGTATATTATTTTCAAGCACTATGATTTTTATTTTTTTACTGCAAGATATTTAATCATTATGTTTCTGTCTTTGATTTTATTTGTGTCTTTAAGAGCAGACATAAATGGTCCATTCTGTAGATGGAAATTCAGTCCTAGTCATCGTGTACATGGCAGAACCATGTACATGAAGCCTGTATGGTGCCAGTGGCTACAATTTCTGAACTACGAATCTATTCAATGGCGCATAACATGTGTTCTTTTTTCAGTGTATGGTCCTCTCTATTACTATGGGTACCCGCACTTGGTTTTCATACCATTAAGAATTTGCTTGAGGCCTGTGAAAGTATTCTTCCTCATTAGACTTCTGTCAGCAGGATTTAGCCCTATAACCTAAGGTCATTGCCATAATGGCGCTGTGATGCTGATTAATCTGATACCTGATCCACTCAGTGGCTGTGGAATACTCACCTTTATGAAGTTCTCATAAAATGACATCTTCTGTGCTTCTGTGTGCTTCGGAGCGGGATGTGGCGGCAGGGTCTTCTTCTGGGTCTCTGACCTCCACCAGCCTCCTCTGCTTCTTGTACAAGAGGTCACTGATTATTCTGTGACCTGCCTCCTTTTTAAAATTCTGCGCTGACGCCATCATTGTGTCTGAGGCACGTGCGCATTATGACTCTGCGTCCTGTGTTCAGGACTTCAATAAAATTGTGTCAGAAGCGGCACGTGCGCAGATCGAGATTTCGAATCAGTAAATTTTTCAACGAGCAAAAATCTCGATCTGCGCATGCATTTTATTGAAGTCCTGCACTCATGACACGACTCACACTGTGCACCATTATGTGGGCGGCGACAGCGCAGAATTTTAAAAAGGAGGCAAATTGCTGAATAATCAGTGACCTGTACAAGAAGCAGATGAGTCTGGTGTGGGGGCAGAGAACCAGAAGATGACCCTGCCCCATGTCCTGTCCCGAAGCACGCAAGACGTCCTTTTATGAAAACTTCACAAGGTGTGTATTCATCAGCCACTGAGCGGATCCCTTTAAATCAGGTATCGGATTAATCAGCATCACAGCGCCATTACGGCCATGGCTTTAGTTTATAGGGCTAAATCCTGCTGACAGGTTCTCCTGAATGTAAGTTGTGGAATTATGTAGTTATACTGTAAGTAATAAGGATAAAAAATATCTATTCTGGAGTTTCCAACTGTGAGTGACAGTCCCTATAGCAGCTCTGATGAGACTGCCTTAGCCACATTCACACATATTGAGCCATCCAACATCAGTTTTAAAAACAGATTGGTGTCTCCGGTCTTTAAGATTCAGAACACGTCCTATTTTCACCCGTTTTGCGAATCAGACTCAGCTATTGATGTCTATGTTGAGCCTTGAGACAAGGATAAAACTAGGAAGACAAACTTTGTACTTCAAAGTTCCAGCCAAGATTCATCTCTTTTTAACTAATCTATTGTCTCTTGTCAATGGATGAAAAAAATATCAGACAGTCTACTGGCTTCAATGAAAAAAAGGATGACAAAACACTGGTGTAACTAGGATGACACCTGAATCTGTCCTTTGGTCAGACATATTGCCTTTGGGCTGTACACCAGGTGCAGTTATCCACTGAGCCATAACTTGAGATTTTATAATGAGTATTGGGTTAATGTTTAGGAAGTAAAATTCTTAGGTTAAATACCTGACTAAGGAGACTGTCTTCGAAATGCGTTGGTCTCCTGCAACTTCAGTAAAGTTCTTCTTGTACCCTGAGACGGGTTTAGTGATTGAGTGCCGACAAACTGCTCCCATTTTCTCTGCTTCACTACTATTACTGTTCACCGAATCCACGGACAAGGGAATTGAACGAGGAGAAGTCTGGACGCCACCCATTTATCTACCCAGGCTACTCATAATGCTATGCTAAGGGAAATACCTAAACAAGATGAGGTAGGACAAGATATCCGTTACTCTGTGTGAGTGCGTGCCCGAATAGTATACCTTTCCAAAAATACAGTGTAAACATAGGGAATCCTGCACTCCAAAATGTGAAAAAAGAATATTAAAGCTTTATTTGTTGTGAAATCCCAAAATAATTTTTTGGTCTTTGAAAAGCAGACTTCATCAGACAGATTACCTAACTGTAGGGAGAAAGCAGAGTGAAGCTCTATATTAGTAACAGGTAACTGCCTGAAACGATGATGTTTCGATCTTGAAATTCAGACTTTCATCAGACTTAAATAAAATGTACAAATAATTATGTATTTATTTTATTCCGATGAAGATCTGATTTTCAGGACTGTAACGTTATTGTTTTATGGCACTTACCTGTTACTAATATAGGGCTTCACTCTGCTTTCTCCCTACAATAGGAAATCCATCTGATGAACGTCTGATTTTCAAAGACCGAATCGTTCTTTTTAGATTGCTCTACAAATAAAGCTTTAATATTTTTTTTTCACATTTTGGAGTGCCAAATGTAAGATTTGACCTTTATACTATATCCTCCTTGCTGCGTGATCTGAAACATTCAACAATATTGCTGTATAGTGCACAAATAATTAGCAGTACAGCAGATACAGAGTTTTTTAGCAGATAAATAAATACCGTATTTTTCGGACTATAAGACGCACCGGACCATAAGACGCACCCCAAATTTTCAGAAGGAAAATAGGGAAAAAAAAAAATGTGTCAAATGGGGGTCCGTCTTACAGTCCGAAGTGCTCTGTGTTGCAGGGGTGCTCTGTGGGGTGGCTGTGCTGTGTGGGGTGGCTGTGCTGTGTGGGGTGGCTGTGCTCTGTGGGGTGGCTGTGCTCTGTGGGGTGGCTGTGCTCTGTGGGGTGGCTGTGTTCTGTGGGGTCGCTGTGTTCTGTGCGGTCGCTGTGCTCTGTGGGGTGGCTGTGCAACATATGGTACTCACATCCCATAGCGGTGGTCCCAATGCAGCCTCCTGTGCTCTGTGGTGTCTGGCCAGCAGCGGGGCTCTGTGCTGCGTGGGGGGCTCCGCCGGCATTTCCCTCTTAGCCGGACAGCCCCCCGCAGCTCCGCTGCTGCGGCCTCCTGATAGATGGCCGCCAGGGGCCTCCGATGGCGGTCCCGATGAAGTCTTCTGTGCGGTGGTGCCGGGGCAGCAGCCGGCTCTGTGCTGCGGGGGGCTCCGTCGGCATTTCGGTCTTAGCCGGAAAGCCCCCCGCAGCTCCGCTCCCTCCTGCAACTCGGTGGTGTCCTCAAACATGGCCGCCAGGGGCCTCCGGTAAGATGGCCACCGAATCTCATTCAAGTCTCGGCAACGAGATCTCTTCTCCCGAGATCTCGTCTCCCGAGATCTCAGGACAAGATCTCGGGAGAAAAGATCTCGTTGCCGAGACTTGAATGAGATTCGGTGGCCATCTTACCGGAGGTCCCTGGCGGCCATGTTTGAGGACACCACCGAGTTGCAGGAGGGAGCGGAGCTGCAAGGGGCTTTCCGGCTAAGACCAAAATGCCGGCGGAGCCCCCCCGCAGCACAGAGCCGGCTGCTGCCTTGGCACCACCGCACAGAAGACTTCGTCGGGACCGCCACCGGAGGCCCCTGGCGGCCATCTATCAGGAGGCCGCAGCAGCGGAGCTGCGGGGGCTGTCCGGCTAAGAGGGAAATGTTGGCGGAGCCCTCCACGCAGCACAGAGCCCCGCTGCTGGCCAGACACCACAGAAAGGCTGCCGCCGCCACCGGGACCGCCGCCACCACCGGATTTTTAGGTATGTTGGGACCATAAGACGCACCCCCATTTTCCCCCAAATTTTGGGGGTAAAAAGCGCGTCTTATGGTCCGAAAAATACGGTAATCAAATCAGTCTCCAGATAAATTAGGGCAACCTCATGCGAATTCACCTGTGTTCAATAGACGACAGCGCTTTGGACGCAGCGGACATTCTACTTCCAGATCGTGTGCACCCGGCCTAAAACATTCCAAACTGACACTAAAATTGCATTTTACAGGAAAAAAAATGTTAAGAAACATTTTACCTGTATAATGATTTGCATATCAGACAAAATGTAAAAAGGATTTAAAAAATACAATTTAAGTGAACTTAAATTGATTTTTTAATTAAAAAATAGGAAATTTCAGTTTTATTTATGAAGGAAGCAAGAACTGCCAAAAATTATGGACTCCGAGGTACTGTACACAGATACACCCTGTATAAACATACAGGAGTGCCTCACACACATTTTAAATTGTCATGTATTGGTACTCCTAGACTCATAAGGGATCTTCTGCACAAATCTGGCGACTTCCACAACAGTGACATCCAGTTTGCGCACCAATAAGGTGCTCTCCCCACTTCCTCCCTGCATAGTCATCGCTACATACACATGGTTCCTAGCAATGACTGTGCAGGGAGGAAGTAGAGAGAGCTCCTTATCGTCATGCACTCTGGAGGTCACCGTGGCTCGCCGATGCCTGCGCAAAAGATCCCTGAGTGCAGTGCCCATAGAAGGGAGGAAAAGGTATGTATTTCTGAAGGAGTGTAGGGTGCAGGCGCAGGTTTCTGGGGCCATAACTGATATGCATGGGAGGGGGGTAGTATTGTAATGAGGAGAGGAAGCAGCTATTTCTTCCAGGCACCACACGCCCCGAAGCCTGGAAGAAATCATTAGCATAAAGACAGAATATAACATTTCCCAGCAACAAGACCATTAATATGAGTCATGCAGGTAGGACTGGTTTAACATTTCTATTACCTGTATGCCCATATTAATAGGTCATATATGACAGATTCCCCTTAACAATAACAAGAGTAAGTGGCAACTGTGTCTCATCATCATTTTCCTCCTTAGTCAAAATTTGCCATTCCTCACCATCATCTTCTTGTGGCTGTGGCTGCTCTAAGTATCGTGCAGCACTAAACAGCATGTCCTCCTCTCCCTCTTGGAGAATGCAGGTTGAGAGGCCACATTCAAGAAATGTTGTTGTAAAGAGCTTCTCGAAGTGTCCTAGTGTGGGATCACTAGTCTACTGGGACTCAACATGGTGGGAGAAAGGAGGATCAGGGTGAGGATTACGTGATCAAGACTGTAGGCTGGTGAGACTGAACCGTGTGGAAGACTGGGTGGTGCTGACAAGCCTCCTGGAAGCATTATCTGCTATCCAACCAACCACCTGTTTGCACTGTTTTGGCTTCAGAAGTGGTGTACAGTGCCTCTCTGCAAAGTGGGACAGGAACCTATGTGTTGTGGATGGGCGTGTTTCTTGTGCTCCACCAACAGGCGTAGTCGCACCTGTCCTGCGTCCTCGGCATCTGTGTGCACCATAATCAGCACATCTAGTAAAAGAGAAAAGAAAAAATTCAGCTCACCCATTCAGAGGATCCTCTATGGCAACTTGTATATTTCAGAGCAGTCTGCTGGAAAACCAGATGGTAGGCATGGGCACCACAGCGTGGTTAATCCCTGTAAAACTCTCTTCTGTGCAATCCTTGGTAGGGAAACCAGTTGTACTGCAGGCCCTTGAGTTGTCCCCTCAGTGTAGAGATGGTCTCCTGGCTGCTTGTTTCGTAATAGACTGTAACCCAGCATAGCTTAGTTGGGATTACCTTATTTCTGAGAGATGTAAGGAAATGATCCATGCAACTTCATCCAGCTATGCTCATTACTGGCCTTGTTCTGAGGAAAACCTATGGGTCCACACCCAGCACACGGAGCTGCTCAGGCAGGAATATGGAATCAAAAATGGTGGATCCGGAGCTCAAAAAGCAAGTATTTTTCTATTTTAAAATTTCAAAATATAGAACTAGAATTTTTTAATATGTATTCAATAAAAAAAAAAAAAATTTAAATTTTAAAATAGAACAATACTTGCTTTTTCGAATGCCGGATCCACCATTTTTGATTCCATAATCAGCACTTCCACTTCCTCGTCCCTTACTGCACAACTTACACATTTTGTAATTGTTAGGTCTTTTGAAACCAAGTTTGTTTTTAATAAAAAATTGGTCACCTGCAGCAATCAAAGAGGTTTTTGGGCATTTAATACCACCATAATCTAACAGAAAGAACACAAAAGTGTATGAATGATAATCAAATTCAATCCAGAAAAATGTTTCAACTGTTTTTTGGAGTCTTATATGCCACAGAAATGTGCTACATGTGAAACTGTATGGCTGAGAAATGTAAAATGCAAACATTTGTAATGCTTTTTTTCAGTTTTATAGATCACAGGAAATGTCCCTCAGACCACGGAATAATGTATGGATGAGAATTCTAATCCAGTTAATTTTTTTAATGCTTTTTTGTAGTGTTAGATAATATCACAGAAATTTATCTCAGACCACGGAATAATGTATGGGTGAAAAATGTAATCCAGCTAATTTTTTTAATGCTTTTTTGGAGTGTTAGATATCACAGAAATGTACCACAGAACAAGTGATCCGATATGGGTGAGAAATTTGAGGAAATGTACCCCAGATCACGTAATACTGTATGAGTGAGAAATTTAACCCTGAAAATTTTGTAAACAGTTTTTTGAAGTGTTATGTGTAAAAAAAATAATCCAGAATGCAGAATAGTGTATGGGTAAAAAAAATTAACCAAGGGAAATTTTTAACAATTTTTTTGAATCTTATATAACACAAAAAAGTAACAAAAATCATGTAATACTCGATGAATCAAAATATATTCAATTTTTTCACCCTCCAAAAAAAACTACAGCTATATATTTGCCAAAGGACTGCACAGCCCTAATCCCTGTCTACTGACTGGATTCTGCCACTGTCCCTGCTCCTGCGACTCTCTCTCCCTCCCTACGCTAAATGCATTTTGTATGTGATACAAACAGCAAACCAAACAATTAGACCTTACAAGGACCGTTAGTATGATGGCTCAGCTTCAGCACCAGTATCAACACTACGGCCTCTGATTCATTATACTGTGCACACACAGGCCTAAACAAGCGCTCTCTCCCTCCAATACGAAGCGTCACAGAAATGTGCAATGGCTTCAGTGTGCCGAGCTGGGTGGCGCCTGTTCTTTTATAACCCCTCATGATGTCACATGGCCAGCCAATCACAGTAATGCCACAACCAAGATGGCTACGGCATTACAGTGACGCACAGGCAATACCTGTATTCTTATTGGCTGTGTAACAAGCGCCAAAAATGCGAGGCGGAGATTCAAGTTTTACATAGGGCACCACCCATTACTCGACAAGTAACGAGCACATCCGAGCACCGTAATACTTGAGTGATAAACGAGTATCACCGAGCACATTCACTCATCCCTAGAAACTACCACTTCTTCAAAGATTTCAAGCTTAACAATATGTGGTTTAGCATTTTCTTTTTGAAATATACATGGGCTTCACTGAAATAGTTGTCTGGATGGAGCATATGTTGATCTAAATCCTGAATGTAATGCTCAGCATTTTCTGTGTCTGTAATGATGTGTAAGCTCCTCATTCCATAGGCACTAACCCCATACCATCAGAGTTGCAGGAACTGTGCGGAGATACCTGATACCAAGCTGAATGTATCCCTCTGCTCTTGAGTCCGCACAACATAGCGTCTGTGGTTTATATTTTGTTTAATCCGACCACATAACAGTTTTTCATTTTGCCTCAGTCCTTTGTAAATGAACATTGGTACAGAGAAGACGGCAGTATTCATGGATTGGTTTTATATACGGCTCATGTGACTGCAATTAACCGGTATGATTACTCCCGGCCACATTACGACTAGATGTGTGTGGCCTCGCTCAATACAAGTCTAGTCCGATTGTGTCCATAAGTATGCATATCACATACTTGTGGTCACATGATCGCCCAGTCTCACTGCTGGCACCGTAGAATCCTGACAGCACGCAGTCTGCAGTGACATAGAGTGACTGCAGACTTTTGTGCCAAACATGAACCCCTTTAAGTTGCATTTGTGGATTGCATGGCACACTGTTCACAGAAAATAATTTCTGGCTGTATTTCTGAGCCCCTGCAGTGATGTGCATAACCAAATCATGCCTATTTTTAATATAGTGCTGTCTAAAGGCCCATAGACCCCAAGTATCCAATATTGACCATCGTCTTTGTTTCATGTGCGCATGGATTTCTCCAGAATCTCGGAATCTTTTGATAATATCATCTACTGTAGGTAGTGGGATATTCAAAGTCTTTGCAATTTTACATTGAGGAACATTTTTCTGAAATTATTCCATAATTTTTTATACACGGTTGTTACAGATCGGTGAACCTCTGACCATCTTTTCTTCTGTGACTCTGCCTCTCTAACATGTTCTTTTTATACACAGTCATGTGACTTAGTTGAAAATTGACCATCTAAGCTGTTTTTCATTAGTGGCACTTACTTTTGCAACCTTTTTTAATCCAGTTCCACTTTTTTGGAGATGCGTTGCTGCCATCACTTTCTAAAAGAATTATTTTTTTCAAATAAAATAGAGAACTGTCTAACTTTCATTTTCTGATCTGTGTTCTATGCTGTGAAGAAAATATGGTTAGAAGAGATTTCCAAATAATTTCATTCTTGTTTTCTTTACATTTTACCAGGGCTGTATTTAGAGTTTATGCTGCCCTAGGCACTTTTCGTTCTGCCTCCCCCATTGGTGAGTATGACTAATGCAGACACTGTTGGCAGTGACTTAGGCTACTTGCACATCAGTGATTTTTGCCATTCGCGGCAGATCCGGCAGTGTTTCCGCATCTGCCACGTAACGGATCACTTATGGCAACACTGCATTCGGCCTCAATCATTCCCTATGCGACTTGCAGACATGTGCGACACTTGCGGTTTTGACGCGATCCCGCAAATCCGATACTTGCAGCAACAGAAAAAAAAAGGCTACTAGCAGTGTTTTTTTTGTCTCACCGCAAGTGCCGCACATGTTTGCAAGTCCCATAGGGAATGAATGAGGCCGAATCTATGTGTGTGCCCATGTAGCTCTTTCAAAGACAGTGGTTTCCTACCACACTCAAAAGACATACAAATAGGATGTTTAGATTGTGAGCCCCAATGGGGACAGTGTTGATGATGTCTGTAAAGTGCTGTGGAGTTAATAGCGCAATATCAATGAATAAATATTATTCTTAATATTAGGTTACAATACCAGGATCTGAGGATTTTATGTTTCGAGGTCAAGAGCTCTCTGGTGTGATGTTGCTGCCTGTCTCGCTGTCTTCCTCTTTTGACACTGCAGTGTGGTGGACAAGAAAACATTAACTGGTTAACAGTAGAGTTGAGCGATACTTTCCGATATCCAAAAGTATCGGAATCGGAATGGTATCGCCGATACACAAAAAATATCGGCGATTACCGATACCGGAAGTCCCATGTAAGTCTATGGGAACAAAATATCGAAATAAAAAAAACCCCATTCTTGCCTTGTAGGTTAATTGTACATGAAGGAAAACAACAAAGAGTAATGTAGAATGTATTGGGGGAGGTTGAGGAGACATTAAAGGCATAGATGTTTAACCCAATCCAATGGAATAGCATTAATTTTTTTTTTTTAGGAAATACGTTCGGATTGACGAAGAAATTCACAATGTTGTTAACCTTTTTTCTATTTTGTCAAATATGTCTGTTTCACAACTTCCATGGTCTTCACCTTTTTAACTTTTCACACACTTTCTCCTTCATAATCTTCAGCAGCATCATCTTTCTCATCAAATTATTCTTCATCTTCACCTTCTTAATCTTCTAAAACTTCTTGCTATTCATCTTTTTGTTAACATTACTTATATTGTTCTTATTAAACAGTTATTATTCTTCATATTCTACTTCTTCATCTTCTTCCTATTCATCCTTTTCATCATATTCTTATTTGTGACAGACATTCCTGTACTTGTAATCTGTAAAACTCTGAATTTTCATCCTTCCGTTCTTGCTGTCACAAAAGATTTTAATTACAACAGTATTTGTCCGCGTTCAGTTTAGCCTGCAGCAGCATCAGCCATTTTCCAGGGGCACCACGAGGAGGAACGGACTCACCCCCATACACTGCTTAGTCTTCTTCTGCTTAGAATTTAGAGCATATATTTTGCTCTTCATTTTGGTCTTATACTTAATGTTCTTCTGCTTTTTGATCTTCTGCTTATTGTTCTTCTGTCTCTTGTTCTGTATCTTGTAGTTTGTCTTAACCTTCTTTGTCCTGTTGGTGATGGTACAAAAGCCAATGGAAGTAACGAGGACCAGCTGACTGTGCTGGAACCCGGAGGGTCAGCAGAAGGAAAAGAGCCAATGGCACAACCGAGGACCAGCTGACGTTACTGGGACACGGTTACTAAGCAGGAGGTACCTGTGCTCCAAAGCACTACCAAGGACCAGCAGACGTTGCTGGAACTCGGATACCGACATGGAGGCACCTAGGCCAAAGGCACTGCGGAGAACCAGCTGACGGTACTGGAACCCGGATGGGTAGCAGAAGGTACAAGAGCCAATGAAAGTAACGAGGACCAGCTACTGTGCTGGAACCCGGAGGGTCAGCAGAAGGAAAAGAGCCAATGGCACAACCGAGGACCAGCTGACGTTACTGGGACAGGGTTACTAAGCAGGAGGTACCTGTGCTCCAAAGCACTACCAAGGACCAGCAGACGTTGCTGGAACTCGGATACCGACATGGAGGCACCTAGGCCAAAGGCACTGCGGAGAAGCAGCTGACGGTACTGGAACCCGGATGGGTAGCAGAAGGTACAAGAGCCAATGAAAGTAACGAGGACCAGCTGACTGTGCTGGAACCCGGAGGGTCAGCAGAAGGAAAAGAGCCAATGGCACAACCGAGGACCAGCTGACGTTACTGGGACACGGTTACTAAGCAGGAGGTACCTGTGCTCCAAAGCACTACCAAGGACCAGCAGACGTTGCTGGAACTCGGATACCGACATGGAGGCACCTAGGCCAAAGGCACTGCGGAGAACCAGCTGACGGTACTGGAACCCGGATGGGTAGCAGAAGGTACAAGAGCCAATGAAAGTAAAGAGGACCAGCTGACTGTGCTGGAACCCGGAGGGTCAGCAGAAGGAAAAGAGCCAATGGCACAACCGAGGACCAGCTGACGTTACTGGGACACGGTTACTAAGCAGGAGGTACCTGTGCTCCAAAGCACTACCAAGGACCAGCAGACGTTGCTGGAACTCGGATACCGACATGGAGGCACCTAGGCCAAAGGCACTGCGGAGAACCAGCTGACGGTACTGGAACCCGGATGGGTAGCAGAAGGTACCCATGGAAATTAAAGTTGAGGCAGCAGGACTGTTTGCCGTTCACACAGCAGGGGAACAGCTGACATTACTGAACCCCAGTAACACAGGAGCAAGTGTAGACTGTGCTAACAGCACTTCCGAGAAACAACTGGCGGTGTTGTAACCCAGGGATGAGAAGAGAACAGGGTGGAGGCAGCAGGACTTTTTGCCGTTCACACAGCAGGGGAACAGCTGACATTACTGAACCCCAGTAACACGGGAGCAAGTGTAGACTGTGCTAACAGCACTTCCGAGAAACAACTGGCGGTGTTGTAGCCCAGGGATGAGAAGAGAACATGGTGGAGGCAGCAGGACTGTTTGCCGTTCACACAGCAGGGGAACAGCTGACATTACTGAACCCCAGTAACACAGGAGCAAGTGTAGACTGTGCTAACAGCACTTCCGAGAAACAACTGGCGGTGTTGTAACCCAGGGATGAGAAGAGAACAGGGTGGAGGCAGCAGGACTTTTTGCCGTTCACACAGCAGGGGAACAGCTGACATTACTGAACCCCAGTAACACAGGAGCAAGTGTAGACTGTGCTAACAGCACTTCCGAGAAACAACTGGCGGTGTTGTAACCAGGGATGAGAAGAGAACAGGGTGGAGGCAGCAGGACTTTTTGCCGTTCACACAGCAGGGGAACAGCTGACATTACTGAACCCCAGTAACACAGGAGCAAGTGTAGACTGTGCTAACAGCACTTCCGAGAAACAACTGGCGGTGTTGTAACCCAGGGATGAGAAGAGAACATGGTGGAGGCAGCAGGACTGTTTGCCGTTCACACAGCAGGGGAACAGCTGAAATTACTGAACCCCAGTAACACAGGAGCAAGTGTAGACTGTGCTAACAGCACTTCCGGAGAAAAACTGGCGGTGTTGTAACCCAGGGATGAGAAGAGAACAGGGTGGAGGCAGCAGGACTTTTTGCCGTTCACACAGCAGGGGAACAGCTGACATTACTGAACCCCAGTAACACAGGAGCAAGTGTAGACTGTGCTAACAGCACTTCCGAGAAACAACTGGCGGTGTTGTAACCCAGGGATGAGAAGAGAACAGGGTGGAGGCAGCAGGACTTTTTGCCGTTCACACAGCAGGGGAACAGCTGACATTACTGAACCCCAGTAACACAGGAGCAAGTGTAGACTGTGCTAACAGCACTTCCGAGAAACAACTGGCGGTGTTGTAACCCAGGGATGAGAAGAGAACATGGTGGAGGCAGCAGGACTTTTTGCCGTTCACACAGCAGGGGAACAGCTGACATTACTGAACCCCAGTAACACAGGAGCAAGTGTAGACTGTGCTAACAGCACTTCCGAGAAACAACTGGCGGTGTTGTAACCCAGGGATGAGAAGAGAACATGGTGGAGGCAGCAGGACTCTTTGCCGTTCACACAGCAGGGGAACAGCTGACATTACTGAACCCCAGTAACACAGGAGCAAGTGTAGACTGTGCTAACAGCACTTCCGAGAAACAACTGGCGGTGTTGTAACCCAGGGATGAGAAGAGAACAGGGTGGAGGCAGCAGGACTTTTTGCCGTTCACACAGCAGGGGAACAGCTGACATTACTGACCCCCAGTAACACAGGAGCAAGTGTAGACTGTGCTAACAGCACTTCCGAGAAACAACTGGCGGTTTTGTAGCCCAGGGATGAGAAGAGAACATGGTGGAGGCAGCAGGAATGTTTGCCGTTCACACAGCAGGGGAACAGCTGACATTACTGAACCCCAGTAACACGGGAGCAAGTGTAGACTGTGCTAACAGCACTTCCGAGAAACAACTGGCGGTGTTGTAACCCAGGGATGAGAAGAGAACAGGGTGGAGGCAGCAGGACTTTTTGCCGTTCACACAGCAGGGGAACAGCTGACATTACTGAACCCCAGTAACACGGGAGCAAGTGTAGACTGTGCTAACAGCACTTCCGAGAAACAACTGGCGGTGTTGTAGCCCAGGGATGAGAAGAGAACATGGTGGAGGCAGCAGGACTGTTTGCCGTTCACACAGCAGGGGAACAGCTGACATTACTGAACCCCAGTAACACAGGAGCAAGTGTAGACTGTGCTAACAGCACTTCCGAGAAACAACTGGCGGTGTTGTAGCCCAGGGTCAAGGAGGATGTTTAAATACTAGATCAAGTATTTTCCTTGTTACGTGTCAATTAAAAATGTCTATACTCCAAACAAGAGAAATATAACCTTTAGTACCATAAGATGATGATTTTACTTTAAAAAATATATGTAAATTAATAACTGACAAACATAAACGCATACATTAACATGTTGAAAAGCAATGCAAACCACAATAAAAATCGGTTAAATAATCTGCTATACGGTTTTAAATAAAAGCATACAAGTACATATCAGAATCCATTAATGATGGATAAGTAACAGTATGTACACCATTTTCATTTGCTGAATAATATCACTAAAAAGTTTTTAAAAATATCTAAAATTTCCATCATGTAATACTGATAATATGTGCCAATCATTTATATTAACAAAAAAAACCTTTAAAAAGTGCATAGTGAAAACAGCTATTTATGCCTGACTGTGGACTTGCAAGCATGACAACGGATAGATAAGGTATATATAGATGAGACTGCATAGCCACAGATGGTGAATGGCCATGTAATACTGTACCTCAATAAAGTGTGCGTTACTACTACATCCTTTTTTTTATATAGCTTTATAAAAGGGTACGTGCATGTATGCTTGCGCCTTTGTTTGGACGCACAGACTGGCTTCCTGCTGTGACGCGTTGGGTATTGGAGCGTCTGTGCGTCTTATGACGCAGACTAACATTCACGGTGCGCATCGTTCATCATCGCAAGCGTACCGACAACACAAAGGCGTTGTCATGACTGCTTTACTCAGTAAACATGCACCTATGATGAAACATACACGCATGTGCCCTATTACATAACAAGCTACAAGAAAAATGCGTGTGAGGTGTGACACAGCTGTTTTGTTAAGGTACAGTATTATATCGACATTGTACAGGTGTCGCTATTCAGTCTGATAAATAGATATCATTCACCTATTCTATCAGTTGTCGTTCTTTCAGCACCACTTACAGGTATATATTTTGCTATTGTGACTATGCACTATTGACTTTACCAAGGTAATGCATGATTTTTGTTAGCGATTATCATGTTTACATGAAGGACCTTTATGATATGGGCTGTTAACTTTCTAATCAAATATGTATTTTTTAAAATGACACAAATATAAGTAATGTTGAAGAGGACTATTCCTACATGCATTGTTTGCACAATATTACAGGTGTACATCACGTCCCTTAATCAACATTGGATATTATATTTACTTGTATGCTTTTATTTCAAAGGCAAGAACACTGAAGTATAACCTTCGCACTGCAGCAGTTGTCAAAGTTCAACCCACATTATGCACTTCCAACATTGCAGTATTTGAGTCATCATGATGTGAGTTGGATTTGTCTAAGCTATGGAGTGACAAGGTTGACCATCAGTATCCTATAGCATAAGTAGGCTTTTGTGTTTGCATTTGTTTTCGACATGTGCATATCTGTAATAATATGTCACAATTATTTTGTTACAGATTTGTGACAAAGACAAATCATTTTATGGTTTGAAAGTTGACGTTTCAAATGTTTACAGCTTAGAAATCATGGTGTAGCCTCATATCTATGTGTAGCACTAGACACTTTGAGATGTCATGTTGTTTTCACCATGATTAGGTAGCTAGCAGTAATTTTTGCCAGACACACAGCAGGGGAACAGCAGGCGTTACTGAACCCCACAAACACATCAGCGATTGTTTTCATCTGTGCATCTAACACTTCTGAGCAGCAACTGGCGCTGTTGAAGCCCAGGGTCAAGGAGGGTGTAGGCAGAGGCCTAGTATGAGACGTTTGAAGTTGAAGTTGTAGTTAGCAGCAGTAATTTTTGCCAGACACACAGCAGGGGAACAGCAGGCGTTACTGAACCCCACAAACACATCAGCGATTGTTTTCATCTGTGCATCTAACACTTCTGAGCAGCAACTGGCGCTGTTGAAGCCCAGGGTCAAGGAGGGTGTAGGCACAAAATATTGAGTTATTGCCTTGTTACGTGGCCATTGCAAATGTATGTACTTCAAACAAGAATAAATGAACTTTTACTACAACAATAAAATGATAAATTTCAATTACAAGAATAGAAAAATATTTATACTTGACAGTCCTCTGTGGTTGATAACGTTTAATGGCTAACTGAAAATATGGTAACAAATTCAAAGCTTTCGAGACTACTCAGGTGTCTTCATCAGGCTAAGAGTAAAGCCAAAAATGAAGAATCACATATTTCTACACACAACAGGACACAGGAATAGCTAAGACAAGTGAGGGAGGGACAAGTGAGGGGAGACCGGCAACAAAAAGGAGAACAAGGATGAATTATCAGCGCCACACAATCACAGATAAATTAATGAATTTACCTGTGGCAAAAGACTTTTGTATGCCCGGTCATAGCATCATGGATATGGAATTACTGGTATTAAAATATAACTTCAAATATGAGAAACGTACAAAGGTTTCAGAATATAAGCTCATCATGACCTTTGACACTGTTAGTGATGGAATGAATAGATCACATGGATTTATGTCATTCTATATCAATTAAGGAATCTGCGTCTATGCCCTTCCAGGGTCATGAAAACCCAAAAAAATACGCCAATGAGAGGGCAATCAAACTTTCTATCCTTATCTAGGAACTGTTCCAATATTTATGTTCATCCCTGTGAGATAATGACAGTTCTGATACACGTCACTTACTTGTCTTACCTATTGCACTATTCCTGTGTCCTGTTGTGTATAGAAATATGTGATGCTTAATTTTTTTAGTTAGTCTTTCCCTGATGAAGAGACGTGAGTAGCCTTGAAAGCTTGCAATTTGTTTCCATCTTTTCAGTTATCCATTAAAAGGTATCAACCACTGCTGACTCTGAAGTCTAAATATTTTTCTATCTACTGGCTAACACGGTACAAAGATACACATGTTTTCTAATTTCAAGAAGGAAAAATAAAGAAAATACAAATATAAACGCATATATGCACATGCCAAAAATAAATGGAACAACACAACACCCAAAAAATTGGTAACAAAATATAGTGTTGTAAATTTAAGAATAAAAGTCAAATTTTTTTTTTATGAATAATGCTTAAGGAACGCTATGTTAAACCATAACATAGTGAAGACAATGGATTTTGTAATAGTCACTCATCATCATCATCGCAAATTTTATGTGACAGTCACAGACATTTCAATTATTTAAGTTCATAAAATCGTAACTTTCTATAGCATGTATGACATGTCCAGCATGGACTCATCAATGTGATTGATGACACAATAATGTACAATAAAAAATAACAATTTAAAAAAACATTAGGCATTGTTTGTCACAATTTAAGTGTGTGCCTGCAAGTGTAGGTGAAACAAAGGCTACGGATAGCAAAGGTATATTCTATGTCTGTATCAGACAGTGGACAGCCTCTGATGGGTAATGCCGATGTTATACTGTACGTCAATAAAGTCTGCGGCTGAAATCATGCATTTTTTGCTTGTAGAGTGTTGAAGAGGGTAAAAGAATGTCTGGTTGCGCAAAGCTTTATCCGTCAACACTACCTTCCTACTGTCACGCGTAGGGTAGGGTAGCGTGTGGCAATTAGCTGACTATCAAATGTGAGGTTAGGCTGCGTTATTGCGCACTAGGGACGCAAAAAAAAATACAGCAGTAATAATTTAATGTGTAATACTCCACCTATGACAAACAAAAAAATTACGTTCCCTCTTTAACAATGTACAAGACTAACAAGCCTAATGGTTGACGCTGACTTAATTGAGATACAGTATTACATCAACATTGTCCATGAGTAACTATGCACTGTGATACCTATATACCAGTATTAATTTATATCTCTTGTGGTTGTTTCAACAGCACTTGCAGGTATAACTACCTATTGTCAGTATGCATGATGCACTTTCTAGATGTAATAATTTATTATTGGACATTATTACCATGTTTACATGCTGGCCATTTCATATATGGTGTTTGAAGTTACAGTTGGCATCAGTATGTGTATTTTATAATGTCTGTCATAAATAAAACTCGTGATGATGATGATGAGGATTTAATGATTCGTACATCCATTGAGTGCATTATCTTACAGGTACAGATAAAGTTCCTTAAAAAGCATTAATTCATAAGTCTGAAATGTACTTTTATGCATTAATTTCAAAATGTGAAGAGTAGACTATGTTTTATTTTTTGTTACCATTTCTAATAGACATGTGCAGATATGCGCTGTGATGACAAATTATTATTTGTCCATATTTGTCATAAAAATTTATCATTCTAGGCCTGCAAAACTTCACAATTTCATGTTTTCAGCATAACAAGCAGGGTGACGGCTCTTCCCTATTTGGAGCATGTTGGTCATGTGTTTTTCTGTCCATGTGTCGGGAACAGGAGACTTCTTGCCGTTGACACAGCAGGGGAACAGCTGGCGTTACTGAACCCCACTAACAGTAGAGCTTGTGTTTTGTTCTGTGGACACGACACTTCTGAGCAGCAACTGGCAGTGTTGGAGCCCAGGGAGTAGAGTTCAGGTGGTAGAAAGATGAACATAACAGGAGACATGGATAACGTTGCGAACCAGTTATTTAATCTGAAAACGGACAGACAAATTCTGGCGAGATCCATGCCTTGTTCATTTTCAGAAAAGTAAGCCGGTCTACATTATCGGAGGATAGTCGCATGCGACGGTCTGTTAGTACACCACCTGCAGCACTAAAGACGCGCTCCGATAATACACTGGCAGCAGGGCAAGCCAGCACCTCCAATGCATACTGGCTAAGCTCTGGCCATGTATCCAGCTTAGAGACCCAAAACTTGAATGGGGAAGAGCCATCTGGGAGTACACTGAGAGGCAAAGCCAAGTAGTCTGTCACCATCTGACGGATACGTTGCCTCCCGCTGACTGGAGCCCTCTCGGATGGTGTAGACATTTGTGGCGCTGCCACAAAACTTTGCCACATTTTTAACATACTGGTCTTTCCCTGTGCAGAGGCACTGCGTGTGCTCCCTCTTGTTGCAGAGCTCTCTACACTGCCTCGACGCACAGAGCTGCTTTGTAAAGCAGTAGCAGCAGCAGTGCTCTCGGCAGTAAGGTAGAACATTAGGGATTGCACCAGTGTGTCTTGGTACTCCCGCATTTTACGCTCCCGGTTCAACGGTGTGATGAGGCTTTTGACGTTGTCCCGGTAGCGAGGGTCTAGGAGGGTGTACACCCAATAATCAGACGTCGTGAGAATGTGGGCGATGCGGCGGTCGTTTCTTAGGCACTGCAGCATGAAATCAACCATGTGCTGCAGACTCCCAACTGGCAAAGAAACGCTGTCCTCTGCAAGAGGCGTTATCTCTGCCTGCTCTGCATCACCCCACCCTCGCTCTACATACTGACTAGAGCGTTGTGTACCTCCCTCTGGAGCGATGTCTTCCTCCTCCATTGACTCCTCCTCCTCATCCTCCTCACAAAGTGAGCCCTGCCCAGCCCTTTGTGAGGAACCACGTTGCGCTGACTTTCCAGAAGGTGATGGAATTTGTGACTCCTCATCCTCCACCTCTTCCAAAACCTCATCCCTTATTGCTTGCAGTGTTTTTTGAAGCAGGCAGATAAGGGGGACAGTCAGGCTGACTAGTGCATCATCTGCACTCGCCATCCGCGTTGACTCATCAAACGCACGCAAAACGTGGCACATGTCCTTCATAGTGGCCCACTCATTAATGGTGAAGTGTGGACGGCGCAAATTGCGTGTTGATTGCGCCTGATGCAGCTGATACTCCATAACTGCTGGCTGCTGCTCACACAACCGCTCCAACATATGTAACGTTGAATTCCACCTGGTTGATACGTCACATATGATGCGATGTTCAGGAAGGCGCAATCTGCGTTGCAGAGCTGCAATGCGCGATCTGGCCATGCTGGAACGTCGCAAGTGAGCGCACTCTAGGCGGACCTTGTGCAGCAGTGCATCAAGATCCGGATAGTCCCTCAAAAAACTCTGCACGACCAAGTTGAGCACATGTGCCAGACATGGTATGTGAGTGAGGTTGCCAAGGCCCAGAGCTGCCACCAGATTTCGGCCATTGTCACACACTACCAAGCCTGGCTGGAGATTCGCTGGCAAAAACCACACGTCGCTCTCCTGCTTGATGGCATTCCAGACCTCCTGCGCTGTGTGGCTTCGATTCCCCATGGGAATTAATTTCAGAATGGCCTGTTGCCGTTTGGCCACGGCTGTGCTCATATCGGTCGCATCAGGTAAGCGTCCACGGGTCCATGTGGAGGTAGACCGTGACGGCTCCTGCAGCGATGATTCTGAGGAACTGGAGTAGGAGGAGGAGTCAATGTGGACAGACTTGATTCCGGCAATCCTTGGAGTTGGCAGAACACGTACAGCGCCACTCGCAAGATCTGTACCCGGCTCCACAACATTCACCCAATGGGCAGTGAGTGAAAGGTATCGTCCCTGGCCATGGGTACTGGTCCACGCATCGGTGGTCAGGTGGACCTTGCTACTGACGGCGTTTAGTAGCGCATGTTTAATTTTTGCCTCAACATGCTTTTGCAGACCAGGGACGGCTTGCCTGCTGAAATAAAATCGGCTGGGCACATTGTATTGTGGGACTGCCAATGCCATTAATTCACGGAAACTGTCAGTCTCCACCAGCCTGAATGACAGCATTTCAAGGGACAGGAGTTTTGCAATGCCAGCATTCAGAGCCTGTGCTCGTGGATGGTTTGCCGAGTATGGCCGTCTTTTATCCCATGCCTGTGCTACCGATGGCTGTTTTGTGGCCTGGGTGTGTGAGGATGACAGGGAACTTGCAGCTGTGGGTGGAATAACACTGTGTCTCTGGACAACAGTGACAGAGGTTCTTCCATGGCGATCCTTTGAGGAAGCCGAACCAGCTGTGTGTGAACTGGAGGAAGAGGCTCCAACACGAGCTGAAGATGTAGGTGCTGCTGTAGGTTGGCCTACATCTCCAGTGTGTCTTTGTAACTCAACAAAGTGCTTTGACCGCACATGTTTCCACATATTTGTTGTATTAAGGTTACTGACACTTTTACCTCTTTTAATTTTTTGATTACACAGCTTGCATTTGACATAGCAAATATCATCTGCAACTGTATCAAAAAAGGACCACGCAGAGCAAGTCCTGGGAGCGCCCGGTTTGGCTGTTGGAAGAGAACTGCTCCGAACGGGTGCCAAACTGGAGGCTACAGGCAAGCGAGTCTGCAGCCTACCTCTCCCTACTGTTTGGACCGTTGGTGCAATCTCTTCCTCAGAGCTGCTCCCACCACCTTCCTGTTCCTCACGCCATGTTGGGTCTTGGACCTCATCATCTCCACCACTACCCTCTTCCAACACCTGCTGTTGTTGGGTGGTCTGGCCAGCACCATGCTCAACAGAAACTGGCAACTGAGTCTCATCATCATCAGATGCGTTCTGCGGTGTGCTGACCATCGGCACTGGCTCACCCGCCTCTTCAGATTCAGAGAGACACAGCTGTTGCGCATCACTGCATACTGCCTCTTCTTCACATTCCAGAATGCTGCTTGGCTGGGCCCCTGTTTCCAAGCCAACAGATTCTGAGAACAGAAGCAGAGACTCAGCTGGCTCCTGTACAGAGCTCTCTGACTGCCTGGGCAATTTGGCAGGCGGTGAAGAGACTGATGGTTGTTCAACAGTGCTGTGGTCCTGAGAGGAGGTGGAAGCTATTGAAGTCGATGCATTGGCTGCCATCCAACCAACAACGGCTTCAATTTGTTCTTCACGCAGCAGGGGGGTACGCTGAGCTCCTACAAAAGTGCGCATAAAGGAACGCTCACGGGGAAAACTGGTGGATGCTGTGTCACTGGGTGCGGCAGCAGCCACAGAATCCCCACGTCCTCTCCCTGCTGCAAATCCACGGCCTCGACCACGACCACGTGCCTTACTCACTGACTTCTTCATCTTGGTAGATTGATAAAGAAAGTCAGAAAAGTTAAGGCCTAAGTGTGGTTATTCCTCACAGACTACAGTGAACCCTGCAGACAACTGTTCAGTATCTGTGAAAGGCCCCTTTGTGTACTTCTATAGTGTTTGCAACCAATGTATTGTATACGGATGGAAGCGCGTCACACTAATAGATTAGATTTTTTTCCACTAAAATGGAGCAGCACCAATTAGAGAAAAATGTGAAGGATGAGGCAGTGACACACGCTCAGCAGACTACAACCGGCAGTGGTTGAAGAACAAACTGGAGCGTAATCTGCACTCACAAAATGAAAAGCTCACAGACTACAGTGAACACTGAAACACAACTGTTCTGTAGCTGTTAAAGGCCCCTTTGTGTACTTCTATAGTGTTTGCAACCAATGTATTGTATACGGATGGAAGCGCGTCACACTAATAGATTAGATTTTTTTCCACTAAAATGGAGCAGCACCAATTAGAGAAAAATGTGAAGGATGAGGCAGTGACACACGCTCAGCAGACTACAACCGGCAGTGGTTGAAGAACAAACTGGAGCGTAATCTGCACTCACAAAATGAAAAGCTCACAGACTACAGTGAACACTGAAACACAACTGTTCTGTAGCTGTTAAAGGCCCCTTTGTGTACTTCTATAGTGTTTGCAACCAATGTATTGTATACGGATGGAAGCGCGTCACACTAATAGATTAGATTTTTTTCCACTAAAATGGAGCAGCACCAATTAGAGAAAAATGTGAAGGATGAGGCAGTGACACACGCTCAGCAGACTACAACCAGCAGTGGTTGAAGAACTAACTGGAGCGTGATCTGTACTCAAAAAATCAAAACCTCACAGACTGCAGTGAACACTGAAACACAACTATTCACTATCTGTGAAAAGCTCCTTTCTGTACTTCTATAGTGTTTGCAACCAATGTATTGTATACGGATGGAAGCACGTCACACTAATAGATTTGATTTTTTTCTAATATAATGGAGCTGCACCAATTCCACTAAATAAAATAAAAAAAAAAAGAGTCAGTGACACGTGCAGATGCCTACAAACAGCGGTGGATGCAGAGCAAACTGCAGCGTCACCTGCACTGTCACACACACACCTTGCACAGAGCTGTTAAAACAACACTGGCAAAATGAAGCTTTACACAGCGGTTGGTAAACTAGCCTGCCTCAAGCACAGTAGTACACAAAATCGCAATATCTAACTGTCCCTCAGAGTCAGCACAGCAGCGTTCTGTCCCTTACTGAGTTCACAGCACAGTGACGCTAAAATGGCTGCGGCGCCTTTTATAGTGCATTCTGACATCATTTCAGCAGCCAATCACAGCCATGCCATTAGTTAAGATGACCGCAGCATTACAGGATGTGCCCACACTTCGTAGGATTCCTCATTGGCTGACTAAAATCACATTGCCTCTCAAAGAATTATGGGAACTTCCGATTCCGGTATACGATATTGAAAAAGTATCGGAATTAAGTATCGGAATTCCGATAACGCGAATATCGGCCGATACCCGATACTTGCGGTATCGGAATGCTCAACACTAGTTAACAGCAAGAAGTCTGGTGTCTGTGTACTAACTGAACTAGAAACTCTCCCCACACCATGTCCAGCAGCCATTGGAGGATGACTAGATGGATTTTATTATTCTATTACTGCCCAGTCTCTGACTAAGGCCTTATTCATATGTCTGGGTGTAAACAGATACCTACATATAAATCTGGACAATTTATCTTATAGATCTCCTGGTATATTATTTATTATAGATCTATAATATATAATGTACAAGGAGACCTATAGTATAAAATGTCCAGAATTATCTGTAATATATGACGTACAGTCTATTATATATAATGTCCAAGGTGATCTATAATATATAATGCTCAGGTAGTAGATTTATAATAATGTTCAGTCCAGGCAAATCTATACTATATAATGTCCAGAGGCTGAGATATATTACGGGTACGTTCCCACATTCAGGAAACGCTGCAGGTTGGACGCTGAGAACAGCCGCAGAGTCCAATCCGCAGCGTCCAGATGTTACAGCATAGTGGAGGGGATTTTATGAAATCCCATATCCACTATGCGTACAAAGATGCAGGTGACAGACCTGCGTATATGCACATGCGGCGCGTCTTTCTAGACCGCAGCATGTCTATTTATCTCGCGCAGATGCTCAGTCTACGCAAGATAAATAACACCGTCCTATGTATAGGATGCGGTGATTTCACACGGTTCAATGACACATGTGGAATCACCGCGCGTACAAAAGCCGGCAAAGCTTTGGACGGAGCTGTGTCCTCTCTGAAGCGTTTCCTGAACGTGAAAAGATAGCCTTAGGGTATGTGCACACGTTGCAGATTTGTCTGCAGAAGTTTCCGTACATAATCCGCATCTCTTGGCAGAAAATGCAGGTGCGTATTTGATGCGTTTTTTACATGCGGATTTGTATGCCTTTTTGTAAGCTAAATAAAGATGTTATTTAACCAAAAAAAAGATTTGTGATGTCATTTTTGTCCAACCGTCTCTTTTACATTAGTCCAGCGCTCATTCCCCCGAGCGCTCATTCCCCCCGAGCGCTCATTCCCCACCTCAGCGCTTATTCCCCACCTCATCGCTCATTCCCCACCTCAGCGCTCATTCCCCCCAAGCGCTCATTCCCCTCAGTGCTCATTCCCCACCTCAGAGCTCATTCCCACCTCAGCGCTCATTCCCCCAGTGCTCATTCCCCACCTCAGCGCTCATTCCTCACCTCAGAGCTCATTCCCCACCTCAGCGCTCATTCCCCCAGCCCTCATTCCCCACCTCAGCGCTCATTCCCCCTGAGCGCTCATTCCCCCCCTCAGCACTCATTCCCCACCTCAGCGCTCATTCCCCACCTCAGACCTCATTCCCCACCTCAGGACTCATACCCCCAGCGCTCATTCCCCACCTTAGAGCTCATTCCCCACCTCAGCGCTCATTCACCCTGCCCTCATTCCCCCCGAGCGCTCATTCCCCCCCTCAGCGCTCATTCCCCCCCTCAGCGCTCATTCCCCACCTCAGCGCTCATTCTCCACCTCAGCACTCATTCCCCACCTCAGCGCTCATTCCCCCAGCGCTCATTCCCCACCTCAGCGCTCATTCCCCACCTCAGCGCTCATTCACCCCAAGCGCTCATTCCCCTCAGTGCTCATTCCCCACCTCAGAGCTCATTCCCACCTCAGCACTTATTCCCCCAGTGCTCATTCCCCACCTCAGCGCTCATTCCTCACCTCAGAGCTCATTCCCCACCTCAGCGCTCATTCCCCCAGCCCTCATTCCCCACCTCAGCGCTCATTCCCCTGAGCGCTCATTCCCCCCCTCAGCACTCATTCCCCACCTCAGCGCTCATTCCCCACCTCAGACCTCATTCCCCACCTCAGCACTCATACCCCCAGCGCTCATTCCCCACCTTAGAGCTCATTCCCCACCTCAGCGCTCATTCACCCTGCCCTCATTCCCCCCGAGCGCTCATTCCCCCCCTCAGCGCTCATTCCCCCCTCAACGCTCATTCCCCACCTCAGCGCTCATTCCCCACCTCAGCGCTCATTCTCCACCTCAGCACTCATTCCCCACCTCAGCGCTCATTCCCCCAGCGCTCATTCCCCACCTCAGCGCTCATTCCCCACCTCAGCGCTCATTCACCCCCAGCGCTCATTCTCCACCTCAGCGCTCATTCTCCACCTCAGCGCTCATTCCCCACCCCAGGGCTCATTCCCCACCCCCCAGCGCTCATTCCCCACCCCAGTGCTCATTCCCCCACAGCACTCACTGCCCCCCCAGCGCTCACTGCCCCACAGCGCTCACTGCCCCCACAGCGCTCACTGCCCGCCAGCACTCACTCCCCCCAGCGCTCACTCCCCCCAGCGCTCACTCCCCCACCACGCTCACTGCCCCACAGCGCTCACTGCCCCCACAGCGTTCACTGCCCCCACAGCGTTCACTGCCCCCACAGCGCTCACTATACCACAGCGCTCACTGCCCCACAGCGCTCACTGCCCCCACAGTGCTCACTGCCCCCACAGCGCTCACTGCCCCACAGTGCTCACTGCCCCCCCAGCCCCAGCATTAACTGCCCCCCCAGCTCCAGCGCTCACTCCTCCCCAGCCCCAGGGCTCACTGCCCCCCCAGCCCCAGCGCTCACTGCCCCCCCAGCCCCAGGGCTCACTGCCCTCCCAGCCCCAGGGCTCACTGCCCCCCAGCCCCAGCGCTCACTGTCCCC
This sequence comes from Oophaga sylvatica, assembly GCA_033576555.1. Lineage (NCBI taxonomy): Eukaryota > Metazoa > Chordata > Amphibia > Anura > Dendrobatidae > Oophaga > Oophaga sylvatica. Next base: position 83,920,310 of record JARQOD010000010.1, on the reverse strand, counting down.
CCCAGCCCCAGCGCTCACTGCCCCCCCCAGTCCCAGAGCTCACTGCCCCCCAGCCGCAGCGTTCACTGTCCCCCCCAGCCCCAGCGCTCACTGCCCCCCCAGCCCTAGCATTCACTGTCCACCCCAGCCCCAGCGTTCACTGTCCCCCTGTCACGCTGTATAACAGATATACTTAATGTCTGTAACCTATATCAAATGTGACAACATTCTATATAACATATAATAGGAAATATAAACATGCACATATAGTATCTGTCAGCATTGTATTACATGACATAATCTCTTATGTATAGTGGGTCTATACTGTATGCGTGTCACGCTGTCTCAGGCTAGAGGTGGACCGGGGTCTATGCTGACCCTAAACTGGGGTCCTGACTAGTCCCTCTACCTGGAGGTACTGTTAATGGTACAGAGGTCCAGGCCGCCAGCGTAACCCTGTCTCCTATAGATCCCTGACCACTGTAATCTAGTCCTTAGAAGGACACTGATTACCACCACAGGGAATGGACAGGTCACCGCTAATAAACAGTAAAGACAAACGAGACAGACAGGGGATAAAGTAAATACTGTCTTGCATAAAACACTTCACTACAGAGGGAACACAAAAGGTCAAGGAGATAAACTATAAGCGAGGAGGGGAGAAACCACAACAGGCGTTCTTAGCTTAAGTCTTCTCAGGACCGATGCAATCTGCTGGTCTGCATGAAAGCTTTCACCGACATCTCCCAAGCAGACTGGCAGGTATATGAAGGGAGCTAATTAGTGCATAATCAACTGCAGCTGGGCGGGGCTGGACCTAGTCTTAGCACAGAGCTAGGTAGAATTAACTCCCTGAGAAAATGAAGGAAAAAGGGATCCAGCTTCAATAAAATCTTCATCTTTATTGATTCATAAAAACATGAATAATGGCATGCTCCTGGACAAGCTCAGGACAAGGCTACGCGTTTCGATCACAGGGATCTTTATCACAGCTGACATATTCAGACAAAGGCACATATTTAAGACAAAGGAAGACCAATCACGATCAGAAAAAATGTCATGTGATTTTTGACAAGTCCTTTAACAATTTTCACATAACGAATAAAGAAAAAAAAAAAAAAAAAAAAAAAAACAAAAACAAAAAAAAAAACCAATATTTGCACAAATAAAATCAATGCAAAGAAATAAAATTAATAATGGAACATCAATTCGTTTCTTTTGTTGAGACCAAATGGATGTCTGGTATGTAGATTAAAGATCCAGAAAGCTTCACGTGTGAGGAGTCGCTGACGTGCATCTCCACCTCGGGCAGACAGGTTAACACTTTCAATACCTGTGACTTGGAAGGAAGAAACATTGCGAGCATGCTGAAAAGTAAAATGTTTAGCAGCAGCAGAAATATTGCGATTCGAAGAAACATTCTTTACATCCTGCAAATGTTCAGCGATCCTGATTTTTAGTTTCCTAGTAGTGCAGCCTATATAAGATAAATTGCAAGTAGTGCACATAATTTTATATACCACATAGCATGAATTACAATTGATATATTTGTTAATGGTATAAATCGCAGTGCTGTCATTATTTTCAAAGGTTTTCGTTACACAAACATATTTGCAAAGTGCACATCTATTGTGGCCACATTTATAAAAACCTTTATGTTCTAACCACGATGTTTTATGAGAAGAGAAATTATTACTGAACATGCTTGGAGAAACTTTGTTACCAATAGATGGCGCTTTCCTTGAAACAACATTAATACCTGATGAAAGAATGTCAGCAAGAGAGGGATCTTCATATAAAATAGGCAGCGATCTCAAAATGATTTTTTTGATGTCCCCAAATTGAGGACTATATTGAGCACAAAAATATGGTTTCACTGCAAGATCATTTTTTTGTTGTCGCCCTCCACTAATGAGATCCTCTCTGTTTTTATTACTTACAATTGTTCGTGCTCTTTTTAATGACCATTTAGGATAATTTCTGTTTTTTAATTTTGTATCCACACAATTAAATTCCGTTTCCAAAGCTGTAGGATCGCTGCAGTTTCTCAAAATTCTGGTTTATTCACCCAAAGGAATCGATTTAATAGTATGTTTGGGGTGACTGCTTGCTGCATGCAAGATAGAATTACCAGCACAAGGTTTGCTGAACGTTTTAGTAATAATAACAGAGTCATGTACCCCATATAAATCAAGATCCAAAAAAGAAATTTTGTTATGATGAAATTTATGAGTAAAATGTATGTTGAATGAATTAGAATTGATATAATCAATAAATCCGGATATGGCAGGTACATCACCACTCCAAATGATGAGTAAATCATCAATATATCTACCATACCAAGCAATCGAGTCAATAAATGGATTAGTAGCTGAAAAATAAAAAAATATTCCCAATATGACATAACAAAATTAGCTAGGGATGGCGTGAATTTCGCACCCATCGCCACGCCAGATTTTTGTAAAAAAAATTTATTGTCAAATGAGAAAAAATTGTGGGTTAATAAAAATTGAATAACTTGTAAAATATAATTAATGAGATCCTGGGAATAATTACTGAATTTCGTTAAGACAAACTGCAGCGCTGTCATGGCAACATTGTAAGGTATACAGGTATATAAAGAAGTCACATCACAACATAACCAAGTATTTTCTTTAGACCAGATTTTCTTGGAAAACATTCTCAGCACTTCTTTAGAATCTTTAATATAACCAGGAGTGATTTGTACTAGTGGTTGAAGTAGTGAGTCAACCCATTCACCCAGATGTTCATTTAAAGATCCAATCCCTGAGACAATAGGTCTCATGGGGGGATTTTCATATCCTTGTGAATTTTTGGGAGACCATGCATGATAGGGATAATAGGATGAGACACTGTGAGATAATCAATTTGTTTTTTGGTTAGAATGCCAAGGCTGAAACCCTCATTGATAATTTGGATAATCTCACTTTTAAATTTATCAGTGGGATTTGTATGGAGTTTTTCATATACATCACTGTCAGACAAGAGAGACATAATTTGAGAATGATAATCCTCTTTATTCAGGATAACTACCATGCCACCCTTGTCCGACATTTTAATTATTATATCTGACATACTTTTGATCTCATCTAATGCAGTTTTCTGGGCTTTTGTTAAATTGGAATGATTTCTGCTGCTGCCCATTTTAACCCTATCATGAAGGATTTTTAAATCCCTCTCTATCACCTCCTGGTATTTAGTCATGCAATCAGGCCTGGATTGAATGGGATAAAAAGAGGGATTTTTTGTTTTAAACACAGGTGCATGAATGGTATCAGATTCATTATCATAGGAATGAGTAGACAAACTAAACAAAGTGTTGAGAGATACCTGTTCTCTGAAAGACAAGTCAGTAAATTCATTATTATATGTCAGCGACTCCTGCAAAGGGGTCTCATCAGAATGATTTAAAAAATGCTTTTTGATGGTAAGGTCTCGCATAAACTTATTGACGTCCAAAATAGTAGAAAAAAGATTGAAATTCTGATCGGGCACAAAATTCAGACCTAAGGACAAAACATCTAATTGCGTTTTGGTAAAGTCTCGTGCAGATAAATTCAAGACATTATCATGGTTTATTATTTGCGATAATTCTTCCTGCGGCGTGTAATCATGACATGATCTTTGTCGGTGTTTTCTGCCACCCCGCCTTTTACGTTTTTTGAATGACGAAAAAACTTTGTGGTGTGAACACTGTCATTAGAGGAAACACTCAGATTATTGTCAGATGAATCCAACTCAGAGGATGTAAAACAGACATGTGGTTTAGATACTGGTTCATTGAGAGCATGGTTGCGTTTTAAAATAGATTTAGGAGTTCTATGACCCCGCTCCCAATGGCCCCAGTCATAGACTTTCTTGGTTGAATAGTCTCTTAGATCACGAGAAAATTTTCTTTTTTTCCGGTCCATGATATCCTTTTCTAGGCGAGAGACATTATCTTGCATTTTAGCCACAAGTGAGTCATACTGAGTCAACGATTTAAATTCAGTGAGCGCAGTATCTGCATCATTCATTTGTTTCTGAATATCCTCCAATTTATTACTCTCATATTTGACTATGAGTTGCATTAGTTTGGAAGAACAATTACTGAGTATCTGATTCCACTCTTCAATGAAAATGTCAGAAAAAATTGTAGTGGGGATTTAGAACTCCTAAATCTATTTTAAAACGCAACCATGCTCTCAATGAACCGGTATCTAAACCACATGTCTGTTTTACATCCTCTGAGTTGGATTCATCTGACAATAATCTGAGTGTTTCCTCTAATGACAGTGTTCACACCACAAAGTTTTTTCGTCATTCAAAAAACGTAAAAGGCGGGGTGGCAGAAAACACCGACAAAGATCATGTCATGATTACACGCCGCAGGAAGAATTATCGCAAATAATAAACCATGATAATGTCTTGAATTTATCTGCACGAGACTTTACCAAAACGCAATTAGATGTTTTGTCCTTAGGTCTGAATTTTGTGCCCGATCAGAATTTCAATCTTTTTTCTACTATTTTGGACGTCAATAAGTTTATGCGAGACCTTACCATCAAAAAGCATTTTTTAAATCATTCTGATGAGACCCCTTTGCAGGAGTCGCTGACATATAATAATGAATTTACTGACTTGTCTTTCAGAGAACAGGTATCTCTCAACACTTTGTTTAGTTTGTCTACTCATTCCTATGATAATGAATCTGATACCATTCATGCACCTGTGTTTAAAACAAAAAATCCCTCTTTTTATCCCTTCAATCCAGGTCTGATTGCATGACTAAATACCAGGAGGTGATAGAGAGGGATTTAAAAATCCTTCATGATAGGGTTAAAATGGGCAGCAGCAGAAATCATTCCAATTTAACAAAAGCCCAGAAAACTGCATTAGATGAGATCAAAAGTATGTCAGATATAATAATTAAAATGTCGGACAAGGGTGGCATGGTAGTTATCCTGAATAAAGAGGATTATCATTCTCAAATTATGTCTCTCTTGTCTGACAGTGATGTATATGAAAAACTCCATACAAATCCCACTGATAAATTTAAAAGTGAGATTATCCAAATTATCAATGAGGGTTTCAGCCTTGGCATTCTAACCAAAAAACAAATTGATTATCTCACAGTGTCTCATCCTATTATCCATATCATGCATGGTCTCCCAAAAATTCACAAGGATATGAAAATCCCCCCCATGAGACCTATTGTCTCAGGGATTGGATCTTTAAATGAACATCTGGGTGAATGGGTTGACTCACTACTTCAACCACTAGTACAAATCACTCCTGGTTATATTAAAGATTCTAAAGAAGTGCTGAGAATGTTTTCCAAGAAAATCTGGTCTAAAGAAAATACTTGGTTATGTTGTGATGTGACTTCTTTATATACCTGTATACCTTACAATGTTGCCATGACAGCGCTGCAGTTTGTCTTAACGAAATTCAGTAATTATTCCCAGGATCTCATTAATTATATTTTACAAGTTATTCAATTTTTATTAACCCACAATTTTTTCTCATTTGACAATAAATTTTTTTTACAAAAATCTGGCGTGGCGATGGGTGCGAAATTCACGCCATCCCTAGCTAATCTTGTTATGTCATATTGGGAATATTTTTTTATTTTTTCAGATACTAATCCATTTATTGACTCGATTGCTTGGTATGGTAGATATATTGATGATTTACTCATCATTTGGAGTGGTGATGTACCTGCCATATCCGGATTTATTGATTATATCAATTCTAATTCACTCAACATACAATTTACTCATAAATTTCATCATAACAAAATTTCTTTTTTGGATCTTGATTTATATGGGGTACATGACTCTGTTATTATTACTAAAACGTTCAGCAAACCTTGTGCTGGTAATTCTATCTTGCATGCAGCAAGCAGTCACCCCAAACATACTATTAAATCGATTCCTTTGGGTGAATATACCAGAATTTTGAGAAACTGCAGCGATCCTACAGCTTTGGAAACGGAATTTAATTGTGTGGATACAAAATTAAAAAACAGAAATTATCCTAAATGGTCATTAAAAAGAGCACGAACAATTGTAAGTAATAAAAACAGAGAGGATCTCATTAGTGGAGGGCGACAACAAAAAAATGATCTTGCAGTGAAACCATATTTTTGTGCTCAATATAGTCCTCAATTTGGGGACATCAAAAAAATCATTTTGAGATCGCTGCCTATTTTATATGAAGATCCCTCTCTTGCTGACATTCTTTCATCAGGTATTAATGTTGTTTCAAGGAAAGCGCCATCTATTGGTAACAAAGTTTCTCCAAGCATGTTCAGTAATAATTTCTCTTCTCATAAAACATCATGGTTAGAACATAAAGGTTTTATAAATGTGGCCACATTAGATGTGCACTTTGCAAATATGTTTGTGTAACGAAAACCTTTGAGAATAATGACAGCACTGCGATTTATACCATTAACAAATATATCAATTGTAATTCATGCTATGTGGTATATAAAATTATGTGCACTACTTGCAATTTATCTTATATAGGCTGCACTACTAGGAAACTAAAAATCAGGATCGCTGAACATTTGCAGGATGTAAAGAATGTTTCTTCGAATCGCAATATTTCTGCTGCTGCTAAACATTTTATTTTTCAGCATGCTGGCAATGTTTCTTCCTTCCAAGTCACAGGTATTGAAAGTGTTAACCTGTCTGCCCGAGGTGGAGATGCACGTCAGCGACTCCTCACACGTGAAGCTTTCTGGATCTTTAATCTACATACCAGACATCCATTTGGTCTCAACAAAAGAAACGAATTGATGTTCCATTATTAATTTTATTTCTTTGCATTGATTTTATTTGTGCAAATATTGGTTTTTTTTTTTGTTTTTGTTTTTTTTGGTTTTTTTTTTTTTTTTTTTCTTTATTCGTTATGTGAAAATTGTTAAAGGACTTGTCAAAAATCACATGACATTTTTTCTGATCGTGATTGGTCTTCCTTTGTCTTAAATATGTGCCTTTGTCTGAATATGTCAGCTGTGATAAAGATCCCTGTGATCGAAACGCGTAGCCTTGTCCTGAGCTTGTCCAGGAGCATGCCATTATTCATGTTTTTATGAATCAATAAAGATGAAGATTTTATTGAAGCTGGATCCCTTTTTCCTTCATTTTCTCATGTATCTTCACGTTTGATCAAGCGGAGGATCCGTGCTTCTACAAACCGGTGAGCTGGTTAGCGTTCTTAGAATTAACTTCCTCACTGCCAAACACAAAGCACCAGCAACTCAGCTGCGAGAAGTCAGAATGTGTAATCGCGACGATCTTCGTGGCGATACACCCATGACAGTACCCCCCCTTCTACGAGGGGCCTCCGGACCCTCAGAGCCAGATCTGTCTGGGTGAGTTGTGTGGAAGGTCTGAACCAAACGATCTGCGTTAATATCAGACGCAGGAACCCACGTCCTCTCCTCAGGACCATACCCCTTCCAATGAACCAAGTACTGAAGGGACCGGCGATTCCGACGTGAGTCAATGATCTTCGACACCTGAAATTCCAAGTTACCATTGACCACCACTGGAGGAGGAGGTAGAGGTGACGGTATAACTGGCGCCACGTACCTTTTAAGCAACGATTTGTGGAACACATTGTGGATTTTAAACGTAGGAGGGAGGTCAAGACGAAATGCCACAGGATTAATTATAGAACTGATCCTGTATGGCCTGATGAACCTGGGACCCAGTTTCCAGGAGGGAACCTTAAGTTTTATATTCTTGGTAGACAACCATACCAGATCGTTCACACTAAGGTCCGGACCAGACACTCTCCTCCTATCAGCCATACGTTTGTATCGGTTCCCCATAGCAGTCAGATTATTCAGCACTCCTCTCCACACTGAAGCAAGTGACGACGAGAATCGTTCCTCCTCAGGAACCCCAGAAGGGCCCCCCCATTGAAAGTACAAAACTGGGGGTGAAAACCATATGCCCCAAAAAATGGGGACTTACCAGTGGACTCGCTCCGCCTATTGTTAAGAGCGAACTCTGCCAGAGGCAAGAAAGAAGACCAGTCCTCCTGGTTCTCTGAGACAAAACACCGAAGATATGTCTCTAAGCTCTGATTCAGACGCTCTGTCTGACCATTGGTCTGCGGATGAAAAGCCAAGGAAAATGACAATTGCATCCCCCGACGTGAACAAAATGCCTTCCAGAACTTGGACACAAACTGAGACCCCGATCTGACACCACATCAGAAGGCAACCCGTGAAGTCTCACAATCTCCCCAATGAACACCTGCGCCAGAGTTTTAGCATTAGGAAGAGCAGGAAGAGCAATAAAATGTGCCATCTTACTGAACCTGTCAACTACAACTAGTATGACAGTTTTCCCTGACGACGGAGGGAGGTCCGTAATGAAGTCCATTGACAGATGAGTCCATGGACGCTCCGGGATTTTCAAAGGTAAGAGGGCCCCAGAAGGACGGGTATGTGGGGTCTTAGAGCGCGCACAAACCCCACAGGACGCGACAAAAGTTACTACCTCTTTATTTAAGTTAGGCCACCAAAACCGGCGTGAAAGGAGATCCACAGTTGCTTTACTCCCTGGGTGTCCTGCCAAAGCAGAATTATGATGTGCCTCGATAACCTTTTGTCTTAACTGATCTGGAACAAACAGTTTCCCTGGAGGTCCTACAGGGGCGTCCCCCTGAGCCTCCAATACCTCCTCCTCAAGCTCAGAGCATACAGCCGACACAACAACTCCCTCCTGAAGACTAGGAACCGGGTCATCCGTCTTCCCGGCCCCTGGGAAACTACGAGATAAGGCATCAGCCTTTACATTTTTTGACCCAGGACGATATGTGACGACAAAATTAAACCTGGTAAAAAACAACGACCATCTAGCTTGTCTGGAATTCAGACGTTTTGCAGATTCTAGATACAGCAGTTCTTATGATCAGTAATGACGGTGACCGGGTGGACTGCCCCCTCCAAAAAGTGACGTCATTCCTCAAAAGCCAACTTAATGGCCAAGAGTTCCCTATTGCCGACATCATAATTCCTCTCGGCGGACGACAATTTTTTAGAGAAGAAAGCGCACGGATGCCATTTACCAGGAGACGGACCTTGAGATAATACCGCACCCACCCCTACGTCAGACGCGTCTACCTCCACAATGAACGGTTGTGATGCATCTGGTTGAATGAGTATGGGTGCCGAAGCAAAACATTTTTTCAAGGAGGAAAATGCTTGACAAGCTTTGTCAGACCACCTAGAAAAATCCGTCCCTTTTTTAGTCATGTCAGTGAGAGGTTTGACAACAGATGAGAAATTACGAATAAACTTCTGGTAGTAGTTAGCAAACCCCAGGAAACGCTGCAGTGCTTTAAGATCCTCTGGCCGATCCCATTCAAGCACAGCTCTTACTTTCCCAGGGTCCATACGGAAACCGGAAGCTGACACCAGGAAACCCAAAAACTGAAGTTCCTGTACGGCGAATACACATTTTTCCCATTTGGCGTACAGTTTATTGTCTCGCAAGATCTGCAACACCTGTCTCACATGCTCCTGATGAGACACAAGATCCGGCGAGTAAATTAAGATGTCATCTAAATAAACGACCACAAACTGTCCCACAAGGTGGCGAAAGATGTCATTAACAAAATGTTGAAACACCGCCGGGGCAGTAGTCAGACCAAAAGGCATGACAAGGTTCTCATAATGTCCCTCCGGAGTGTTAAACGCCGTCTTCCACTCATCCCCCTCCTTTATCCTAATCAGATTATACGCCCCCCTGAGATCCAACTTAGAGAACCATTTGGCGCCCACAATCTGATTGAAGAGATCAGGAATAAGTGGGAGCGGATACGGATCTCGGACCGTAATCCGATTAACCTCACGGAAATCCAGGCAAGGGCGTAGGCCTCCATCTTTTTTCTTCACAAAGAAGAACCCGCGGCCACTGGGGAAGATGAAGGTCTAATATGCCCCTTGGCCAGACTTTCCGAAATATAATCCTTCATAGCCTGCCTCTCAGGACCAGAAAGGTTATATAACCTAGATTTAGGTAACTTAGCATCAGGAAGCAATTTTATAGAACAGTCATACTCGCGATGAGGAGGTAATTCTTGACACCCCTCCTCTGAGAACACATCCTCAAAGTCCTCCAGAAAAGGAGGTAAGGTTCTAGGCACGACCGCACTGATGACCGTGTTCATGCAGTTACTATTGCAAAATTCACCCCACTGGCTTATCTCTCTGGATTGCCAATTAATCACTGGGTTATGTTTAGTTAACCAAGGAAGTCCCAACACAATAGGAGTGGGAAGGCCCTCCAACACATAACAAGACAATAGTTCTTTATGTATTGCCCCCACTCGAAGGTCTATGTTATGAACAGCTTGCAAAAAGCTACCTTGACCGAGAGGCCTGGCGTCAATAGAGAATATAGGGATAGGTTTGGCTAATACACTCAGTTGCATACCTTGCACCTGGGCAAACCGAGCGTCCACCAGATTAGCCCCGGACCCACTATCAAGAAGAACACAAATCCTCTCAGTTCTCGTACCTACCACCACCTCCGCTGGTACGAGAAACTGAGACGGACCTGGGGACGAAATACATACTCCCAGGTTGTCGTCCACCACACAACCTGGATTAACAGTCTTTCCGGCGACTTCTTGCACAGCAAGGCACGGGATGGACACCCCTCAACAAAATGTCCCTTTCTCCCGCAGAAGAAACACTTTCTTGTCTTGCGGCGCACCGCCGATCCCCTCCCTCGAAATGATGTCCCTCCCAACTGCATAGGTCTCTCAGAACAAACCAGGGGAACCTCAATATAAGGGACTTTAGTAGTAGGTGGAGTCATAACAGGGGGCAGAGTTACCTCGCACCTCTCCCGAAGCCGTCTATCGATGCGAATAGCAAGGGCCATAGCAGCCTCCAGTGACAGAGGAGAATCATACTGAGCCAAAACATCTTTTAATTTGTCAGATAACCCTTGACAAAACTGGCTCCTAAGAGCTGGGTCATTCCACTGAGTATCTGTGGTCCATCTACGGAACTCAGAAGAAAATTCCTCCGCCGGACGATTCCCTGCTGTATCTTACGTAACTTCGTTTCAGCAAGGGAGACCCGATCCGGGTCATCATATACCAGACCCAGGGCAGTAAAAAATCGATCTACTGACTGGAGAGCCGGGGAGCCCGGAGGAAGAGAGAACGCCCAGGATTGAGGGTCCCTTTGTAAGAGCGAGATAAAAATTCCCATCCTCTGCTCTTCACTCCCCGATGACCGAGGCCGTAGCCGAAAATATAATTTACATGCCTCCCGGTGTCACGGGTGTGTCGCGGCGGAGATCGTCGCGATTGCACACCCTGACTTCGCACAGCTGAGTTTCTGGTGCTGGGTGTTTTTCAGCACTGAGGGAGTTAATTCTTTCTCTCTCGATGCTGGACAGACCAGCCTCGCCCAGCTGCGATTGATGTTTTGTTAATTAGCTTCCTTCATATACCTGCTGGTCTGCTGGGGAAGTTGCAGGTGAAAGCATTCATTCAGACCAGCAGAGCGGATCGTTTCTGAGAAGACTTAAGCTAAGAGTGCCTGTTGTGGTTTTTCCTCTCATCGCTTATTGTTTATCTTCTTAACCTTTGTGTTCCTCTGTAGTGGAAGTTTTGTATGCAAGGCAGTGTTTTCTTTACCCCCTGTCTGTCTCGTTTGTATTTGACTGTGTGTAAGCTGTTGCCTGCCCATTCCCTGTTGTGGTAATCAGGGTCCTTCTCAGGACTAGATTACAGTGGTCAGGGATCTAAAGGAGACAGGGTTACGCTGGCGGCCTGGACCTCTGTACCATTAACAGTACCTCCAGGTAGAGGGACTAGTCAGGACCCCAGTTCAGGGTCAGCATAGACCCCGGTCCACCTCTATCCTGAGACAGCGTTTCACGTGCACAGTATAGACCCACAATACATTGGTTATTATGTCAGGTAGGACATTGCTGGCAGATTCTACGTATACATGTTGATATTTTCTATAATATGAAATATAGAGTGTTGTCTCATTAGATATTTGTTACTATCATAGAATATATCTGTTATACGTCGTGACATTTTCACCGGCCTCTCTAAAAAGATTCTCCCCAGCTACCATGGATCCAGTAGCCCAGTTAGCTCAGCAGTTGCAGAGTTTGTCCATGGAGCTGACGGACGTTAAGTCCAAGGTTTTGTACCCCCAGGAGCAAACCAGATCTGAACCTAAAGTTGCTCTCCCGGACAGGTTCACTGGTGGGCGGGACAAATTTTTTACCTTCCGGGAGGCTTGTAAATTATATTTTCGGCTACGGCCTCGGTCTTCGGGGAGTGAAGACCAGAGGGTGGGAATTGTCATCTTGCTCTTACAAGGGGACCCTCAATCCTGGGCGTTCTCTCTTCCTCCAGACTCCCCGGCTCTCCAGTCAGTAGATCGATTTTTTACAGCCCTGGGTCTGGTATATGATGACCCGGATCGGGTCTCCCTTGCTGAAATGAAGTTACGTAAGATACAGCAGGGAGATCGTCCGGCGGAGGAATTTTCTTCTGAGTTCCGTAGATGGGCCACAGATACTCAGTGGAATGACCCGTTTTGTCAAGGATTATCTGACAAATTAAAAGATGTGTTGGCTCAGTATGATTCTCCCACGTCACTGGAGGCCGCTATGGCCCTTGCAATTCGCATTGATAGACGGCTTTGAGAGAGGTGCGAGGTAACTCCGCCCCCTGTGATGACTCCACCTTCTACTATAGTCCCTCATATTGAGGTTCCCCTGGTTTGTTCTGAGGAGCCTATGCAGTTAGGAGGGACATCGTTTCGAGGGAGGGGATCGGCGGTGCGCCGCAAGACAGGAAAGTGTTACTTCTGCGGGAGAAAGGGACATTTTGTTGGGGGGTGTCCATCCCGTACTTTGCTGAGCAAGGAGTTGCCGGAAAACTGTTGATCCCAGGTTGTGTGGTGGACGACAATCTGGGAGTATGTATTTCGTCCCCAAGTCCGTCTCAGTTTCTCGTACCAGCGGAGGTGGTGGTAGGTACAAGAACTGAGAGGATTTCTGTTCTTCTGGATAGTGGGGCCGCGGCTAATCTGGTGGACGCTCGGTTTGCCCAGGTGCAAGGTATGCAACTGAGTTTATTGGCCAAACCTATCCCTATATTCTCTATTGACGCCAGGCCTCTCGGTCAAGGTAGCTTTGTGCAAGCCGTGCATAACATAGACCTTCGAGTGGGGGCAATACATAAAGAACTATTGTCTTGTTATGTGTTGGAGGGCCTTCCCACTCCTATTGTGTTGGGACTTCCTTGGTTAACTAAACATAACCCAGTTATTAATTGGCAATCCAGAGAGATAAGCCAGTGGGGTGAATTTTGCCATAGTAACTGCATGAACACGGTCATCGGTGCGGTCGTGCCTAGAACCTTACCTCCTTTTCTGGAGGACTTTGTGGATGTGTTTTCAGAAGAGGGGTGTCAAGAATTACCTCCTCATCGCGCGTATGACTGTGCTATAAATTTGCTTCCTGATGCTAAGTTACCTAAATCTAGGTTATATAACCTTTCTGGTCCTGAGAGGCAAGCTATGAAGGATTATATTTCGGAAAGTCTAGCCAAGGGGCATATTAGACCTTCATCTTCCCCAGTGGCCGCGGGGTTCTTCTTTGTGAAGAAAAAAGATGGAGGCCTACGCCCTTGCTTGGATTTCCGTGAGCTTAATCGGATTACGGTCCGAGATCCGTATCCGCTCCCACTTATTCCTGATCTCTTCAATCAGATTGTGGGCGCCAAATGGTTCTCTAAGTTGGATCTCAGGGGGGCATATAATCTGATTAGGATAAAGGAGGGGGATGAGTGGAAGACGGCATTTAACACTCCGGAGGGACATTATGAGAACCTTGTCATGCCTTTCGGTCTGACTACTGCCCCGGTAGTATTTCAACATTTTGTTAATGACATCTTTCGCCACCTAGTGGGACAGTTTGTTGTCATTTATCTAGATGACATCTTAATTTACTCGCCGGATCTTGTGTCTCATCAGGAGCATGTGAGACAGGTGTTGCAGATCTTGCGAGACAATAAACTGTACGCCAAAAGGGAGAAGTGTGTTTTCGCCGTACAGGAACTTCAGTTTTAGGATTCCTGGTGTCAGCTTCTGGTTTCCGTATGGACCCTGGGAAAGTGAAGGCAGTGCTTGAATGGGATCGGCCAGAGGATCTTAAGGCACTGCAGCGTTTCCTGGGGTTTGCTAACTACTACCGGAAATTTATTCGTAATTTCTCATCCGTTGTCAAACCTCTCACTGACATGACAAAAAAAGGGACGGATTTTTCTAGGTGGTCTGACAAAGCTTGTCAAGCATTTTCCTCCTTGAAAAAATGTTTTGCTTCAGCACCCATACTCATCCAACCTGATGCATCACAACCGTTCATTGTGGAGGTAGACGCATCTGACGTAGGAGTGGGTGCGGTATTATCTCAAGGTCCGTCCCCTGGTAAATGGCATTCGTGCGCTTTCTTCTCTAAAAAATTGTCGTCCGCCGAGAGGAATTATGATGTCGGCAATAGGGAACTCTTGGCCATTAAGTTGGCTTTTGAAGAGTGGAGTCACTTTTTGGAGGGGGCAGTCCACCCGGTCACCGTCATTACTGATCACAAGAACCTGCTGTATTTAGAGTCTGCAAAACGTCTGAATTCCAGACAAGCTAGATGGTCGTTGTTTTTTACCAGGTTTAATTTTGTCGTCACATATCGTCCTGGGTCAAAAAATGTAAAGGCTGATGCCTTGTCTCGTAGTTTCCCGGGGGCCGGGAAGACGGATGACCCGGTTCCTATTCTTCAGGAGGGAGTTGTGGTGTCGGCTGTATGCTCTGAGCTTGAGGAGGAGATATTGGAGGCTCAGGGGGACGCCCCTGTAGGACCTCCAGGGAGACTGTTTGTTCCAGATCAGTTAAGACAAAAGGTTATTGAGGCACATCATAATTCTGCTTTGGCAGGACACCCAGGGAGTAAAGCAACTGTGGATCTCGTTTCTCGCCGGTTTTGGTGGCCTAACTTAAATAAAGAGGTGGTAACTTTTGTCGCGTCCTGTGGGGTATGTGCGTGCTCTAAGACCCCACATACCCGTCCGTCTGGGGCCCTTTTACCGTTGAAAATCCCGGAGCGTCCATGGACCTATCTGTCTATGGACTTCATTACGGACCTCCCTCCGTCTTCAGGTAAAACTGTCATACTAGTTGTAGTTGACAGGTTCAGCAAAATGGCACATTTTATTGCTCTTCCTGCTCTTCCTAATGCTAAAACTCTGGCGCAGGTGTTCATTGGGGAGATTGTGAGACTTCACGGGTTGCCTTCCGATGTGGTGTCGGATCGGGGGTCTCAGTTTGTGTCCAAATTCTGGAGGGCATTTTGTTCTCGTCGGGGGATGCAGTTGTCATTTTCTTCGGCTTTTCATCCTCAGACCAATGGTCAGACAGAGCGTCTGAATCAGAGCTTAGAGACATATCTCCGGTGTTTTGTCTCAGAGAACCAAGAGGACTGGTCTTCTTTCTTGCCTCTGGCAGAGTTCGCTCTTAACAATAGGCGGAGCGAGCCCACTGGTAAGTCCCCGTTTTTTGGGGCATATGGTTTTCACCCCCAGTTTTGTACTTTCAATGGGGGGGGGCTCTTCTGGGGTTCCTGAGGAGGAACGATTTTTGTCGTCACTTGCTTCAGTGGGGAGAGGAGTGCTTAATAATCTGAGCACTATGGGGAACCGATACAAACGTATGGCTGATAGGAGGAGAGTGTCTGGTCCGGACCTAAGTGTGAACGATCTGGTATGGTTGTCTACCAAGAATATAAAATTTAAAGGGTTTCCCCTCCTGGAAACTGGGTCCCAGGTTCATCGGGCCATACAGGATCAGTTCAATAATTAATCCGGTGGCTTTCCGTCTTGACCTCCCTCCTACGTTTAAAATCCACAATGTGTTCCACAAATCGTTGCTTAAGAGGTACGTGCACCAGTTATACCGTCACCTCTACCTCCTCCTCCAGTGGTGGTCAATGGTAATTTGGAGTTTCAGGTATCGAAGATCATTGACTCACGTCTGAATCGCCGGTCCCTTCAGTACCTTGTTCATTGGAGGGGGTATGGTCCTGAGGAGAGGATGTGGGTTTCTGCGTCGGATATTAACGCAGACCGATTGGTTCGGGCCTTCCACACTACTCACCCAGATAGACCAGGCCCTGAGGGTCCAGAGGCCCCTCGTAGAAGGGGGGGTACTGTCACGGGTGTGTCGCGGCGGAGATCATCGCGATTGCACACCCTGACTTTGCACAGCTGAGTTTCTGGTGCTGGGTGTTTTTCAGCACTGAGGGAGTTAATTCTTTCTCTCTCGATGCTGGACAGACCAGCCTCGCCCAGCTGCGATTGATGTTTTGTTAATTAGCTTCCTTCATATACCTGCTGGTCTGCTGGGGAAGTTGCAGGTGAAAGCATTCATTCAGACCAGCAGAGCGGATCGTTTCTGAGAAGACTTAAGCTAAGAGTGCCTGTTGTGGTTTTTCCTCTCCTCGCTTATTGTTTATCTTCTTAACCTTTGTTTTCCTCTGTAGTGGAAGTTTTGTATGCAAGGCAGTGTTTTCTTTACCCCCTGTCTGTCTCGTTTGTATTTGACTGTGTGTAAGCTGTTGCCTGCCCATTCCCTGTGGTGGTAATCAGGGTCCTTCTCAGGACTAGATTACAGTGGTCAGGGATCTACAGGAGACAGGGTTACGCTGGCGGCCTGGACCTCTGTACCATTAACAGTACCTCCAGGTAGAGGGACTAGTCAGGACCCCAGTTCAGGGTCAGCATAGACCCCGGTCCACCTCTATCCTGAGACAGCGTTTCACGTGCACAGTATAGACCCACAATACATTGGTTATTATGTCAGGTAAGACATTGCTGGCAGATTCTACGTATACATGTTGATATTTTCTATAATATGAAATATAGAGTGTTGTCTCATTAGATATTTGTTACTATCATAGAATATATCTGTTATACGTCGTGACACCCGGAAGGTAAAAAATTTGTCCCGCCCACCAGTGAACCTGTCCGGGAGAGCAACTTTAGGTTCAGATCTGGTTTGCTCCGGGGGGGACAAAACCTTGGACTTTACGTCCGTCAGCTCCATGGACAAACTCTGCAACTGCAGGGCTAGCTGGGCTACTGGATCCATGGTAGCTGGGGAGAATCTTTAGTATGGTCGGTGAAAATGTCACGCTGTATAACAGATATACTTAATGTCTGTAACCTATATCAAATGTGACAACATTCTATATAACATATAATAGGAAATATAAACATGCACATATAGTATCTGTCAGCATTGTATTACATGACATAATCTCTTATGTATAGTGGGTCTATACATATGCGTGTCACGCTGTCTCAGGCTAGAGGTGGACCGGGGTCTATGCTGACCCTAAACTGGGGTCCTGACTAGTCCCTCTACCTGGAGGTACTGTTAATGGTACAGAGGTCCAGGCCGCCAGCATAACCCTGTCTCCTATAGATCCCTGACCACTGTAATCTAGTCCTTAGAAGGACACTGATTACCACCACAGGGAATGGACAGGTCACCGCTAATAAACAGTAAAGACAAACGAGACAGACAGGGGATAAAGTAAATACTGTCTTGCATAAAACACTTCACTACAGAGGGAACACAAAAGGTCAAGGAGATAAACTATAAGCGAGGAGGGGAGAAACCACAACAGGCGTTCTTAGCTTAAGTCTTCTCAGGACCGATGCAATCTGCTGGTCTGCATGAAAGCTTTCACCGACATCTCCCAAGCAGACTGGCAGGTATATGAAGGGAGCTAATTAGTGCATAATCAACTGCAGCCGGGCGGGGCTGGACCTAGTCTTAGCACAGAGCTAGGTAGAATTAACTCCCTCACTGCCAAACACAAAGCACCAGCAACTCAGCTGCGAGAAGTCAGAATGTGTAATCGCGACGATCTTCGTGGCGATACACCCATGACACCCCCCCAGCCCTAATGCTCACTGTCCCCCCCGCATTCACTGTCCTCCCAGCCCCAGCATTCACTGTCCCCCCAGCGTTCACTGTCCCCCAGCCCCAGCGTTCACTGTCCCCCCCAGCCCCAGTGTTCACTGTCCCCCCAGCATTCACTGTCCCCCCCAGCGTTCACTGTCCCCCCAGCCCCAGCGTTCACTGTCCCCCAGCGTTCACTGTCCCCCCCAGCGTTCATTGTCCCCCCCAGCGTTCAATGCCCTCCCAGCTTATTCCTCCCCCGTTATCATACTCACCTCCTCCTGCTGCCTGCAGCTCCAATGGTCCAGCGCCGACATCTTCCTGTATGAGTGTGGACCACTGGTGGTCCTGCACATTAAGGTCATGAATATGGACGCCACGCCTATGAGAGTGGAGTGGCATCCATATTCAGGAGCTTAATGAGCGGTACCACCAGTGGACCGCACGCTCATACAGGAAGATGTCAGCGCTGGACCATTGGAGCTGCAGGCAGCAGGAGGAGGTGAGTATGATGAGGGGGGAGGGAAGCAAGGGGAGGGCTGACCCCCGGACTTCAAAAAAAAAAAAAAAATCAGAATCATGCTCAGGTGCCGCCCCCCGCTGAGTCCCGCCCTAGGCACGTGCCCTCAAGTGCCTAGTGGCAAATACGGCCCTGCATTTTACACAGCATTCTACTTTTTTTATTGAGTCAGACGTATATATCTATTCTAGCCTAATATTTTTTTCAGTGTTTTGTGAAGGGGAAAAAAAAAAAATAAAGAAAAAAGAAAAAGAAAAAGAAAACATTGAAAAAAGCAACAATAAGAGGAGGGGTTGATCGAGTGTGACGTAAATGTTTGGCAAGGTGTGGGCTGGGGCCAATGTCTAATGTGTCAGGTTAACTTTTTTGTTTATTTGTGTCCTTGACTAAACTAAACCAGGAAGAATTGGCTTGCTCTGCCTGGCATTCAACGTGATAAATTTTCCGGAAATTTTTTTCATCATTTTCAGTAATGAAATGCGAGGTTGTGATATTTCTTAACTTTGTGTAAGATAAATACGCACAAACTTGTCTCAATAAGCTGACAGTATCTAAGATAAAAATAAATTACTTAGCGAGCAGTTGCATAAATACAGTAATTTTTACTAGGGAATAAATCTGGCCTTAAATCTTCTATATTTTATCTGAAATGTTGCTTGATAGGAAACAATATTTTACTTTGCATAGAATCTAAGGGATAAGGTTTCTCTTTGTGGAGAGTGACATGCCAGGTCTGGCACGCCAGTATGAGGAGACTTAAACACCTTGCATGTTCCTCTGGGAAATTAAATATGCAAATTGTCTCTTCAGAGAAGAAGAGGACTTGAACTCTAGTGCCACCTGTTCGAAGTAGCAATCCTACAAGTGATTATAGACCCTTTAACCGGCCTTGCAATATGACTTAGGATAAAAGCCAAATCATAATCTCAATTTGCAGACACAGTGTTTCGTAGTATTGCTCCTCATCAGTGCAAACTATGAGATCTCATATGGCTAGGTGAGTGGTTAACACTAGAGTTTGAGTCCTCTTCCTTTCTGAAAAGACAATTTGCATAGAAATCTTACTTTCCACTTATATTTATCCCACTCATCTTGATGGTTACAACTTAATTAAAAAAAAATTGAGTAATACCATAAAATTTGCCATCAACAAATGAAAACTTTTGACCCTTTGAGCTATTTAACCTGCAAAAACATGTATAATAATAGGGTTTTCCCACATTACAAACTTTATTGTTTAATACATGAACTAAAGCATAATTCTTGTCTTGACTGGTAAAATACCACATACAAAGACTGCATCAAAGAAAGGCAAACTTGGCCAGAAGCCTAGGCACATTGTGCTTGGGAGGCATAGATGTAGGCATGAAACTTTTAATAAATATACTGTGTTGTTTGTGATAGCAGTCAAACAGAAAAACAATATAAATCCAGTATCGCTGTAAACGTACCGACCCGAAGAATAAAGTCGTCTAATCGCTTATACCGCACAAGAAATGGCGTAAAAAATAAATGAAGGCAATTGTTCACCTCCTGTTGATTTGTTTGTTGATCGCAGTATGCCTGGACTCTCATTTATCCTGTGCACTGCGTTGAGCGCTTACACTGGGATTTCCATGGAAATCTCTGAAATACGTGATTTAGACGGAACCCCATGCATAAAAGCGAGGTTGGTCACAGTTTGTGTTCCTCTGAAAAGAGGGACACAGCTGAACAGAAGCCAGACTGAGTCCAGAGTATCTCTGCTGCCTCATTAGTGAATGGATCCCTTGGGGGTTTAATCAGAATCATGTATTTTGTAGATTTAGATGGAAACCCCAATGTAAGTGCTCAGCTCAGAGCACAAGATAAATGTGAACTGATCCAAAATGTTCTGTACCCCAAAATGCCACCAATAAAAGCGTCTATTAAACCACAAAAAAACAAGTCCTCAGTCAGGTTCATCATCTGTTAACGTAAATATACAGTTGTGGCCAAAAGTATTGGCACCCCTGCAATTCTGTCAGTTAATACTCAGTTTCTTCCTGAAAATGATTGCAATCACAAATTATTTGCTATTTTTATCTTCATTTAATTTGCTTGCAAGGAAAAAACACAAAAGAGAATGAAGCAAAAATCAAATCCTTGATCATTTCACACAAAACTCCAAAAATGGGCCCGATAAAAGTATTGGCACCCTCAGCCTAATACTTGGTTGCACAACCTTTAGCCAAAATAACTGCGAACAACCGCTTCCAGTAACCATAAATGAGTTTCTTACAATGCTCTGCTGGAATTGTAGACCATTCTTCTTTGGCAAACTGCTCCAGGTCCCTGATATTTGAAGGGTGCCTTCTCCAAACTGCCATTTTGAGATCTCTCCACAGGTGTTCTATGGGATTCAGGTCTGGACTCATTGCTGGCCTCCTTAGAAGTCTCCAGTGCTTTCTCTCAAACCATTTTATAGTGCTTTTGGAAGTGTGTTTTGGGTCATTGTCCTGCTGGAAGACCCATGACCTCTGAGGGAGACCCAGCTTTCTCACACTGGGCCCTACATTATGCTGCAAAATTTGTTGGTAGTCTTCAGACTTCATAATGCCATGCACACGGTCAAGCAGCCCAGTGCCAGAGGCAGCAAAGCAACCCCAAAACATCAGGGAACCTCCGCCATGTTTGACTGTAGGGACCGTGTTCTTTTCTTTGAATGCCTCTTTTTTTTTCCTGTACACTCTATGTTGATGGTTTTTCCCAAAAAGCTCGACTTTTGTCTCATCTGACCAGAGAACATTTTTCCAAAACGTTTTAGGCTTTCTCAGGTAAGTTTTGGCAAACTCCAGCCTGGCTTTTTTATGTCTCGGGGTAAGAAGTGGGGTCTTCCTGGGTATCCTACCATACAGTCCCTTTTCACTCAGACGCCGACTGATAGTACGGGTTGACACTGTTGTACCCTCGGGCTGCAGGGCAGCTTGAACTTGTTTGGATGTTAGTCGAGGTTCTTTATCCACCATCCGCACAATCTCGCGTTGAAATCTCTCGTCAATTTTTCTTTTCCTTCCACATCTAGGGAGGTTAGCCACAGTGCCATGGGCTTTAAACTTCTTGATGACACTGTGCACGGAAGACACAGGAACATTCATGTCTTTGGAGATGGACTTGTAGCCTTGAGATTGCTCATGCTTCCTCACAATTTGGTTTCTCAAGTCTTCAGACAGTTCTTTGGTCTTCTTTCTTTTCTCCATGCTCAATGTGGTACACACAAGGACAAAGGACAGAGGTTGAGTCAACTTTAATCCATGTTAACTGGCTGCAAGCGTGATTTAGTTATTGCCAACACCTGTTAGGTGCCACAGGTAAGTTACAGGTGCTGGTGATTACACGAATTAGAGAAGCATCACATGATTTTTCAAACAGTGCCAATACTTTTGTCCACCCCCATTTTTGGGTTTGGTGTGGAATTATATCCAATTTGGCTTTAGGTCAATTCTTTTTGTGTTTTTTCATTGAAGACAAATTAAATGAAGATAATAATACTAAAGAATTTGTGTTTGCAATCATTTTCAGGAAGAAACTGAGTATTATCTGACAGAATTGCAGGGGTGCCAATACTTTTGGCCACCACTGTAGCGCGTGTCCACGTTACTGGTAGCACAAAGGCTCTGGAAATGTGACATGGCTCCCACCAAAAGAAATCCAGAAAAATTTGTGCTCCCACATCTAAATGCCCCCTTACTCCTGAGTTCCTCAAGGTGCTTAAACTGCAGTTAGCATCCACATCTTGGCATTATTGTAGCAAGGAGAGCTTACTTACAGTAAATAACAAGGTGCATGTCTCCAGAAGCAAGAGCTGGGCACAATTTACGGACCCTACAATGTACTAGGCACTACAGTGTACTGGGCACTAGAATGACATCCATTCCTGCTCATTTCTGGAAAACATGTAAGGGGGTGAGATATGTTGTGTTTTATCTTCCCCTTCCCTCTGAATGTCTTCCAGTACTTTAACGTTTACAGATGTGCTTTTGTGATAAATGCCTGCGGTATTGCTACATGTATAATTTTGTATTACTGCTCATTGCTTATGGTATTGCCACTTGAATGTGTTACCATTACATAGAAAGCTGTATATATTGTCTTGTGTTATAATATTGCATGTATCTTATGTGTTCTTTGCATATGTACAGTCAGGGAAAGTTAGTGCATCCTTTTTGGGACATTAGAGGAGGGCACTCTTAGTATATAGTCCTTATAGGTAAGGGTAGACGTAGTTCCTTTGTGGGTCACTAGATGGGAGCATACTAGTGTGCACTGTTAGGAATAGTTTATAGAATGTTGTTAAGGGGGGTTAACTGTAGGAGGGGCTGCCGGGTAGTAATGAGATGGTTCTAGTGAGATTAGCTCAGATGGGGCTAGAGTGCCCAAGTGTCCTCAAGGGCTTAGGCCCGGACAATCGGCAGCCACGCAACGTTTAAGTACAGCAACCCACGTTACCCAGGGCCACTGCATAGCCTAGCAGTGGGACTGTACAGAGAAAGAAGATGTGGCGTCTTACCGCCTGGGCCAATGCTTTTAGAGCGTAAGTTGGCTGGACTAAGGAAATGAAGGGAGCTGGAGCTTCAACGTGCTCAGTACAGACGGGTCGGATGCTTCACCGGGGGCCACCAAACGTAGTGATTGATGAATTCAGTACTGAGGCGAAGCAGTCTGAAGGAAATGTCATTATAGCGAGGTCAGGCCTGGAAGGAACTGGGGAGCAGTCTAGGAGGGTCTGATCCAGGCATGTACTGCACAGAAGTGACAGCAAAGCAGGGAATGATGAGGGAACAAGTGAAACCCATGATGTGCCAACTGTGTTATCCTGGACTGTGTCTCCATTACTGGGGGTCGCCTGAGAGAGGGACCGTTGTTGCCTGGGAATTGCACGGGTGAAGCTGAATCTGGAGATGCAGGTATGCCAAGAAGAATTGTATTGTTTCATGTAGGGAAGGACTGGACACAGCTGCCACCGGAATACAGGTCACGACTACAGTTCTGTCCTCCCTCTACAAACATCCATTGAGTCAAAATCATCACTACACCTGTAGCTAAATTCACAGAGAGGTGTAATTTCCAAATTAGGGTCAATTGAGGCGGATTCTGCTTTTCTGGCACTTAGAGTCTGCAAACTATTCTACAAAAAAGTGTTCTCCAAGAGTCAAATAGCGTTCCTTTCTTCCCGAGTCTCGCCCTGCGGCCAAACTGCTATACAATGGGGTATTGTCTCATTCAGCAGAAATTGTATTAAATTATGTGGTTACTTTTACCTGTTTACCCATGTGAAAATATAAAATCTGCGGCTAATAGTATAACATTTTGTGAAACACAAGTGGTGTCAATATGATCACTGCACTTCTAGAAGATTTCATTAAGAGGTGTAGTTTGTAAAATGTGATATGGCACTAGCAAAGCTATTAAAAAAATTGGGGCTAAAACAACATTTTTGTGGGAAAAATTAGTTTTTTTATTTTCACGGGTCAATGTGTTAAACTTCTGTGAAGCGCCTGTGGGTTCAAGGTGCTCACCACACATCTAGATAAGTTCCTTGAGGGGTCAAGTTTCCAAATTGGGGTCACTTCTGTGGGCTTTCTACTGTGTAGGCACATTGGGGTCTCTCCAAACCCTACATGGTGTCTGTTCTCAGTTCCAAAGAGACTCGGGCCTTTAGGTGTTAAACTTATCTTGTAATCTATATACAACCAAAAAAGCCTAATAGTGATTTAAAAACCAGAACGGGTCATGGTCGATATCATTCAGTTTTATACTTTGTGTTACCATGAGCTTGGAGTAACTGCTGGGTAGCTAAGATAAAGCGTTGTATTTATTAGACTTAGCATTATGCCTGCAATACACTTCACTATTATTCAATTATACCAGACTCACTGCCATAATGATTTTAGAAGATTAGATGCAGACCATCTTGAACTATGGGATGTAGGCAATAGCCATAACGTGAAAGAGATGTGGCAAATGTGCAGCTGGTATAGCCAGCAAGCGAAAATGGGAGACACTCATGTACAGACAGGTTGTTATTAAACAAGATGGCATCCTTTCACTCCTCTGTTCCCACCATGGGAGGTTAAGAATTAGGCTATGTGCACACGTTGCGGTTTCTTAGCCGTTTTGCCGCGGTTTTTCGCGGCGGAAACGCCGCGAAACCGCGGCAAAACCGCTTACACAATACAACTCATTAAGGCCTATGAGATTCCGCAATGCTGTGCACATGCTGCGGGTTTTTCCGCGGCGGAATCGCATCGCGGGAGAATCCGCAGCATGCTCATTCTTTTTTGCGGAACCGCGGCGATTCCGCCGCCATAGGAATGCATTGAACCAATTACTTTCCGCATGTGGCTGTGCCCACCATGCGGAAAGTAAGCAGTTCATGTGTGGATGGTACCCAGGGTCCGGAGGAGAGGAGACTCTCCTCCAGGCCCTGGGTACCATATCCATGTAAAAACAATAATTAAAATAAAAAATAATGATATTCTCACCTTCCGGCGGCCCCGCAGCTTTCCCGCCTCTCAGCGACGCTCCCGCCAATCGCGTTCCCAGTGATGCTTTGCGAGATCACCCAGATGACGTAGCGGTCTCGCGAGATGCTACGTAATCGGGATGATTGTCACAAAGGACTCTTGGGAATTGAACTTGCCGGGAGCGTCGCTGAAGGCAGGAAAGCTGCAGGGGGCCGCCGGAAGGTGAGAATATCATTAATTTTTATTTTTTTTATTATTTTTACATTAGATCTTTTTACTATTGATGCGACATAGGCGGCATCAATAGTAAAAAGTTGGTCACACGAGTCAAACACTTGTTTGACTCGTGTGACCAAGCTGTCAGATCGCTTGTAAAACGCTAGCATTCTGCAAGCTAATTCCGCTTGCAAAACGCTAGTGTTTAGCGG
Source organism: Oophaga sylvatica (assembly GCA_033576555.1). NCBI lineage: Eukaryota > Metazoa > Chordata > Amphibia > Anura > Dendrobatidae > Oophaga > Oophaga sylvatica. Next base: position 83,894,873 of record JARQOD010000010.1, on the reverse strand, counting down.
GAATACGCATACTATTATATATATATGCGGATTTCCCGCGGCAGGGAGGTGCGGAATTGCCGCGGAAATTTCCATGGCAATTCCGCAACGTGTGCACATAGCCTTAAAAACCAGTGCACATCAGTCCTTCCAGGAGTCATAGATCGAAATATGCCAGTACCCCCGGGCTCTGGACTGATGTCCTGTTGCAGCTTATGGGACCAATTCTTGAGGCTCTTGAGTTCTCAAAGGGTGGTCATGGTACTGCAGAATAAAAGATAACTGTTCAGAGGCAGCTTCGTCAGGGGGCGCCCTCTCACCTCTCCCTGGTCCTGGGACTGCTTCCCTCTTATCATGGATACCCCTCACATCTTTGGTTTGACTCCCTGACTGCTCTTTTTAAGTGATATATGCTGATTCACTATAGCCCACACTGGTGCTCTTGCAGTATCTATTACCCATTTATTTTGTTTTAGCCCCACTAATAGGCTATTATACCTTGGACTGTTTACCATCATATTTAACTTTTCTTTTCTCCCACATTACATACATATACTGTATATTGTACACACTCCTTTACTGTTTTTCCCCAACTGTTTCCACCTGCTTATGATTTTTCACGTTGGGCCCAACATTTTGCATGCACTTTATCACCGTTCTTGGGGATGCCCATCTACGGTTACTGATATTGTTTGATATTGTGTATACTGCATACCTTGTATTGGTTGTTTCTCTTTTCTCTGAGTCGCCCTAGCAGAAAAGGTCCCTTTTATATACAACTCTGTATATAGACCCCTATGGTATGTTCATGAGTTTGTTAATCTGTGTCACGGTTCATCAGTGGCGTAGCAACTGTTTGTGGCGCCCGGGGCGGTCGAAAAATTTGCCGCCCCTTTGGTCGTTGATAATCCGGAAGCATCCATCTGGAGTCCACTTTCCTGAAAACCCCTTTAACCACATTTCGCAACATCAAGGGGCGTATCAACAATAATGAAACAGTGCGAGAGGACAGCGCACGGGCGGAGGCGAGAGGGCAGCGCACGGGCAGAGGCGAGAGGGCAGCGCACGGGCGGAGGTGAGAGGGCAGCGCACGGGCGGAATATCCGGGGGCAGCACATTTAGGCTGTATTTCCACCATCAGGAAACACAGCGTATATGACGGAGTGGAAACTCCGCTCCGTCTAAGCCCCGCCCCCTTTCTGACGCACGTTATTTCCGGAGGTGTTCAGGACACCTCCGGAACACCTCCGGAAATAACGCAGGGCTACATAGCCCTGTGTTAAATTCCGTTGCGGCGACGCACCGTCGCCGCAATACGCTAGGACATGCTGCGGTCTGAAAAGACGCGCCGCATGTCCGTAAACGCAGGTCTTCCGCCTGCGTGTTGTTACGCATAGTGGAGACGGGATTTCTTGAAATCCCCTCCACTATGCTGTAACATCTGGACGCTGCGTGTTTGGTGCTGCGCCAGTGCACAGCGCCAAACACGCAGTGTTTCCTGATCGTGGAAACTCACCCTCAGTGTGAAATAGGTAACAGTTTCCCATAGCAATCAATCAGCTGACTTTTCATTTTCCAAGAACTACAATCTGGTTGGTTGCTATGGGAAACTGCTCCAATAATTAGACCTCTCCCCTCACATTCTCACTAGCTAAATAACCTGTCAGAGATCAGCAGGAATCAGCGCCTAGCTCTGGACACCGTAAGCAGGATGCAGCATGAGCCACAGGCAGAGATGGAGGACGGGACGGCCTCCCCTCCATCACATGACCCCGCGCCTCTCACCGCAGTCTCCGTCCTATAACAACAGCAGCGCTTCCTTACCGGCTCCTCAGCACAGCGGCGTCCACAACCGAAGTGTCCGAGCAGGTCCTTCTTATACAGATTCCTGCAGGCCTGCAGCCTCCGCAGTTGTCCCATGTAGGCGCGGGGCTGCTGAATTGTGCCTCCGCGCTTCTCCCACAGAGGATAGGAAGGAAATGCTGCTGCGCTGTGCCGCCCCCACACATGTGCCGCCTGGGGCGGACCGCCCCCCCCCCCCCCCCACGCTACGCCACTGCGGTTCATACTGATTCATATATGGACTCTATATTCCAGGGATGTGATTGTGTTGTTTTGCATTGTTTTTAAATGTTTTTAATCATCTTGGGTGTTTTTGTCTGTCCTTAATAAAGTATTTTGACATTTTTTCTCATCCAAGAGTGCGCTATGTTCATGCATTGATTTTTCTCCCCTTTTTTATACATTTCCTTCCTGCGCATGTTGCAGCACCCACACTTATGCCATTTACACCCATTTATGTAGTGCACCCTATTTCTTTATTGCATATAATGTATTGTCTAGGATGCCCTTACAGTGATTAAATATATAATTTAACCTTGGACTGCTCTTTAATCTCAGTCTACATGTCCGCTTCTCGGTTTAACTTTCCATGCTACCAGGGCTGGTTTCTGGCTTAATATAATCCCATTAATGGATTGGGCTTCTATCTAACGAGGAACTGATGGCAGTCCTACCGAGCTGACCAGGCGCTGTTTCACTGGTGCTAGTGAAAGGGGCCTCTCAGCCTGTCAGGGTTGTGGCCGAGTGTGGTGCCGTGTCAATGACTGCGTTGGCCACGTCTTCTCACTCCCCATGCCTCCCTGGGCTGTGTAAAACTGTTCCAAGCTGACTTATGTGTCTCCAGGGGGTGCGGAACGTCACGTTGGTGAAAGTGGGGAGACTGCATTATGTGATCCTTCTGATTTAATAGTGACGTCAGGCAGGGTGGCGAGGTGCAGGTTCATCACACCAACTCTATCTAAAATCAGGAAATACTTTCCCTTATATTACCGTGCCCTTCCGTAACTGGAGCTGTTGTTATCTATGTTTACTATTATTTTTGCAATACTTAACTACTTCCTGATTCTACTGTTTCCTCCACTCACCTCCCAATCCTAACTATACTTATCACTCTATAATACAGTAACCCATTATCACAGCACATTTGAGTCATCCACGTTAAGTACTTATGACATCCTATAACATTATACATGTGTAAATTATAATAAAACCGTTATGAAATATATAAGCATTCTACAGAATTATTCACATTCTTACGAAAAGAGTACCTGTTTTATTAGGAAAGGACGAAGAACATGCTTGTCTCTGACATACTCTTAGGCTATGTGCACATGTTGCGGATTTGTTGCATTTCCGCAGCGTTTTTTCTGCACGGAAATGCTCCAAAAACGCAATGGATTACTTAAGCAATGTTAATAAATGACATTCCTGAATGTTGTGCTCATGCTGCGGATATTTCTGTCCTTATTTGCAGTGTTTTATTTTCCGCAGCATGTCACTTATTTTTTGTGGATCTGCAGCGTTTTTCACCCATTGACTTCCACTGAGTCAGTCAAAGCAGCAGCAAAACCGCAGTTGTAAAAAGGGCTGCTGATTTGCTGTGGATTTGCTGCCAAAAACGCTGCGGAATTGTCTAACGAAATGATGTCAGAAGGAGGAAGAGTGTGTGGGAAGAGAATATGTGTGTGAGCGGATAATATGTGCGTGTATGTCTGTGGGTGTGTGCAGCTGTCTGCAGGTGTGTGCGGGTGTCTGTGTCTGTCTGCGAGTGTCTGTGTGTATGCACCCATGAGACGAACAGCCTGTAGTGATTGTACTTAGTCGTTGTCTGATGACATAATCACACACAATATACTGTATATTATATATATATTCACTTATATTTGTTTTGTGTGTGTAAATAATATAAATTTGAACATGGTATGTCATGATATTATGGTCTTCAATGGAGAATGAAAAAGAAGAGGTTGAACAAGGAAATTAAATCACAATTCTTTTTTTTAATAATAATACACTGCTCAAAAAAATAAAGGGAACATTCAAATAACACATCCTAGATCTGAATGAATGAAATACAGTTAGGTCCATAAATATTTGGACAGAGACAACATTTATCTAATTTTGGTTCTAGACATTACCACAATGAATTTGAAACAAAACAAATCAGATGCAGTTGAAGTTCAGACTTTCAGCTTTCATTTGAGGGTATCCACATTAAAATTGGATGAAGGGTTTAGGAGTTTCAGCTCCTTAACATGTGCCACCCTGTTTTTAAAGGGACCAAAAGTAATTGGACAAATGACTCCAAGGCTATTTCATGGACAGGTGTGGGCAATCCCTTTGTTATGTCATTCTCAATTAAGCAGATGAAAGGGCCGGAGTTGATTTGAGGTGTGGTGTTTGCATTTGGAAGGTTTTGCTGTGAAGGAAACATGCGGTCACAGGAGCTCTCCATGCAGGTGAAACAAGCCATCCTTAAGATGCAAGAACAGAAAAAAACCCATCCAAGAAATTGCTACAACATTAGAAGTGGCAAAATCTACAATTTGGTACATCCTGAGAAAGAAAAAAAGCACTGGTGAACTCATCAATCCAAAAAGACCTGGGAGCCCACGGAAGACAACAGTGGTGGATGATCCCCGCATACTTTCTTTGGTGAAGAAGAACCCGTTCACAACATCAACTGAAGTCCAGAACACTCTCAGTGAAGTAGGTGTATCTGTCTCTAAGTCAACAGTAAAGAGAAGACTCCATGAAAGTAAATACAAAGGGTTCACATCTAGATGCAAACCATTCATCAATTCCAAAAATAGACAGGCCAGAGTTAATTTTGCTGAAAAACACCTCCAGAAGCCAGCTCAGTTCTGGAAAAGTATTCTATGGACAGATGAGACAAAGATCAACCTGTACCAGAATGATGGGAAGCCAAAAGTTTGGAGAAGAAAGGGAACGGCACATGATCCAAGGCACACCACATCCTCTGTAAAACATGGTGGAGGCAACGTGATGGCATGGGCATGCATGGCTTTCAATGGCACTGGGTCACTTGTGTTTTTGATGACATAACAGCAGACAAGAGTAGCCGGATGAATTCTGAAGTGTACCGGGATATACTTTCAGCCCAGATTCAGCCAAATGCTGCAAACTTGATTGGACGGCGCTTCATAGTACAGATGGATAATGACCCCAAGCATACAGCCAAAGCTACACAGGAGTTCATGAGTGCAAAAAAGTGGAACATTCTTCAATGGCCAAGTCAATCACCAGATCTTAACCCAATTGAGCATGCATTTCACTTGCTCAAATCCAGACTTAAGAGGGAAAGACCCACAAACAAGCAAGACCTGAAGGCTGCGGCTGTAAAGGCCTGGCAAAGCATTAAGAAGGAGGAAACCCAGCGTTTGGTGATGTCCATGGGTTCCAGACTTAAGGCAGTGATTGCCTCCAAAGGATTCGCCACAAAATATTGAAAAAAAAATATTTTGTTTGGGTTATGTTTATTTGTCCAATTACTTTTGACCTCCTAAAATGTGGAGTGTTTGTAAAGAAATGTGTACAATTCCTACATTTTCTAACACATATTTTTGTTCAACCCTTCAAATTAAACGTTACAATCTGCACTTGAATTCTGTTGTAGAGGTTTCATTTCAAATCCAATGTGGTGGCATGCAGAGCCCAACTCGCGAAAATTGTGTCACTGTCCAAATATTTCTGGCCCTGACTGTATTCTCATTGAATACTTTGTTCTGTACAAAATTGAATGTGCTGACAACAAAATCACACAAAAATCATCAATGGAAATCAAATTTATTAACCAATGGAGGCCTGGATTTGGTGTCACACACAAAATTAAAGTGGAATGTAATGTCCTTAAAACAAGTCAAAATGATGCTCAGTAGTGTGTGTGGCCTCCACGTGCCTGTATGACCTCCCTGTGCTGTATGACCTCCCTACAACGCATGGGCATGCTCCTGATGAGGCGGTGGATGGTCTCCTGAGGGATCTCCTCCCAGACCTGTCTAAAGCATCCGCCAACTCCTGGACAGTCTATGGTGCAACGTGGCATTGGTGGATGGAGCGAGACATGATGTCCCAGATGTGCTCAATCAGATTCAGGTCTGGGGAACGGACAGGCCAGTCTATAGCTTCAATACCTTCATCTTGTAGAAACTGCTGACACACTTCAGCCACATGAGGTCTGGCATTGTCCTGCATTAGGAGGAACCCAGGGCCAACCGCACCAGCATATGGTCTCACAAGGGGTCTGAGGATCTCACCTCGGTACCTAATGGCAGTCATGCTACCTCTGGTGAGCACATGGAGGGCTGTGCGGACCTCCAAAGAAATGCCGCCCCACACCATTACTGACCCACTGCCAAACCGGTCATGCTGAAGGATGTTGCAGGCAACAGATCGCTCTCCACGATGTCTCCAGACTCTGTCACGTCTGTCACATGTGCTCAGTGTGAACCTGCTTTCATCTGTGATGAGCACAGGGCACCAGTGGCGAATTTGCCAATCCTGGTGTTCTGTGGCAAATGCCAAATGTCCTGCATGGTGTTGGGCACAACCTCCATCTGTGGACGTCGGGCACGACTTTTGAGCTGAGGCTCCCTCTGGTGGTTGCTGAGGGTATTGAACCTATGTTGAACAGCAAAAGTCCACCACCTGCAATGGATGAATGGTTATCAGGTGGGATGGACTGGCCTGATATAAGTGAGCTGACCTCCCATGATCCTCGCCGGTGATCAATTGTTACTTCCTGGTCTAGGTTGGAATTCAGCCAGCTTTTCTGCTGTCTCCTTCTATCATTCAGATAAGTTACTTTCTGTTTTTTTTCTGTGGTGTGATTTTCCTTGTTTTTGCTGCCTTGCTTTTGAGTTCAGCTGGGTCCCCTTTGGGGGCTTGTGCTGGTCTCTGTTCTCTTTTTGCATTTGTTCATTTGCTCAGTTCTTGTGATATTTTACTGCTGGGTAGCTGCGTGTTCACACCAGAGATCTGATATAGGTGGTCGACACCGTGGTCTCTGCATTTTTGAATTCAGAAGTGTTGGAGTTTTTCCTAGGGTTTTTCTGGGTTGCAGACAGTATTCTCTCCTGTGCTGTCCTATCTAGACAGTTTTGGGCCCCAGCGTTTGCTCATTCTATTTTCTGTCTGTGTTCGTGTTTTCATCTTGTTTAACCATTATATGTTTGGGGGCTTCCTATTCTTTTGGGGCTCTACTCCGGGGCAGTTAGCTTTCCTCTTTCCATCTTCAGGGGTAGCTAATCTCACCGGCTGTGACGAGGCGTCTAGGGCACCGTAGGAACGTCCCACGGCTGCTTCTAGTTGTGATATTAGTTTAGGGGTCTGCAACCTATTAGTTCCAACCTCTCTGGTGTTTGGCTGCCTTTGCGGTTTTTTGCTCCTGCCTCCTCAGCTACCAAAACATAACATCAGACCATCCTCATGGAGTCAGTTTTTAACCGTTTGTGCAGATACATGCACATTTGTGACCTGCTAGAGGTCATTTTGCAGGGCTCTGGCAGTGCTCCTCCTGTTCCTCCTTGCACAAAGACAGGTAGCGGTCCTGTTGCTGTTTTTTTGCCCTCCTAGGGTCCCCTCCATGTCTCCTGGTGTACTGGCCTGTCTCCTGGTAGCGCCTACAGCCTCTAGACACTACACTGACAGACACAACAAACCTTCTTGCCACAGCTCGAATTGATGTGCCATCCTGGATGAGCTGCATTACCTGAGCCACTTGTGTGGGTTGTAGAGTCCGTCTCATGCTACCATGAGTGTGAAAGCACAACCAACATTCATAAGTGACCAAAACATCAGCCAGAGAGCATTGGTACTGAGATGTGGTCTGTGGTCCCCACCTGCAGAACCACTCCTTTATTGTGTCTTGATAATTGCCAATAATTTCCATCTGTTGTCTATTCCATTTGCACAACAGTATGTGAAATTGATTGTCAATCAGTGTTGCTTCCTAAGTGGACAGTTTGATTTCACAGAAGTTTGATTCACTTGGAGTTAAATTCTGTTGTTTAAGTGTTCCCTTTATTTTTTTGAGCAGTGTATATCTTTATTTAGCTTTATGGACTTACAAAAACGCATGAAAATCCGCATGAAAAACTGCATCAAAAACACATAAAAACCGTTGATTTACCACTGCATTTTCTGCCAAGAGATGCAAAAACTGCGCAGAAAATTTCTGCGAGCAAATCCGCAACGTGTGGACATAACCTTACAGTCAGGACATCCCCCCACATTAAAACTATTTATGAACATGAGAGAAACCAAGCAGTAAATGTTTGTGCTTCCCAAATTTCCTTGCTTGAAGTGAGAAAATCTGTCATAAAAGTGACATGTGGTAAAATGCTAATTATTATTACCGTATATTTTTTCAGTTCCGTTGCAACAAATCAATAAAAAAATGGTGGGGTCAAAATACTCACTGCATTCCTAAATAAAAACCTAAAGGGTGCAGTTTTTAAAGTAAGGCTTTTTTGGTGTTTGAAATCATCAAAGGGAAGGAGGTCCATGTACCGTGGTATCATGGACAAATAGCAAAAAATCAAATAGTATGACCTGAAAGCAATCCAACGCCCAGGGCATACAGAGATAACCACTCACACAAATATAATTCTAAAAAATATTACAGCATTTCATTAATTTTAAAATCAAAATAAATAATCATACATATAATTTAGACAGTAATACCAAGATGCCTCATGTGTAAGGCAAGCACGTCAGATGAAACCCGCGTTTGTATTGTCAAGATATAGTATCAAAACAGATCAAATTGGAGGAATCCTATTCACACTTCAATAGGCTTGCGTATAGAATATACATGTCCCGGACTCGTTATGATGTACCTTAGTGGGCATTTTTCAGGACATCCATTTAAAAAAGAAAATGCAAGTGCATCAGTGCATATTAAATGTGTGCCCAGTGGCCGTTTCCCTAACACAATATAAGGATGTAAAAATGAGTAACAAAAGAGGGAAGGAATTTTTTAACTGTTCCTGTAGAGAGCCAAAAAAGATCCACCGTGCTGCTGCTGGCTCTGGCAGTGCTTTCTTCGACCCCAACGCACGTTTCGTATTCAGTTCCTCACACGCCCCCTGAGGAAGTGAATACGAAATTGATCAGCAACACAGTGCCATTATGGCCATGCCTTTAGTTTATAGGGCTAAATCCTGTTGACAGGTTCTCTTTAAATTTCGCCTCCACATTATCCACCCTTATGAACTATAAGTACACTGCTCCCAATTCATGCTTTCGTATCTCTACACTGCACCTCATGCTGTGCCCTCCTGTTTGTTTCCTTCATGTGGGCCATCTCTACACTACCCCATCTATTTTGTGCCCCCTCCCTATACTTTGCCCCATGCCCTATATCATGCCCCCTCTCTATACAGTCCCCCTCCTGCCCTTCTCTATACTGTCCCATGTCTACACTGCATCTCCTCTCTGTACTGCTTCTCTCTATACTATGCCCCTCTCCCTATACTGTTCTACCTGTCTGTACTGATCTCCCTCTTTATACTGCCCATCTATACTATCTGCCCCATACTGCCCCTTTCTATATCGTGCTTCCTCCACTCCTCCTTATACTGCCCTCTCTATACTGTGCCCTCTCCATACCTTCCCCTCACCTATAGTAAATGTCCATTTAGTCATCAGCTCAATAGAGTACGTATTTTTCCCATCATCTTCACTTTTTCCACTGTAACGCCAGCAGCGTGATGTGATAAGGAGACCTCATCACACTACTACATTTTCGGTAAGGGTAGTGACTAGTGCTCCTCTGCTCCTGTGGTGCTGGAGCTCTGCTTGTATCTTCATTTACTTTTGTGTCTTTCAGAAACAAATACAATTGAATACAAAAAGCAGGAGAGGAGCAGACTCTCACTCCTGGGGGGGCTTTGCAAAATGCTGTGCACAAGCGGGCCTGCCTGTAGTATAGATTTTAGTAGTTATGTCACCAAAAAACACCAATTTTTGTTTGCAAATTTGGAGGCTTTGGTGTACCCTTGGCATAGCCAGTGGCTCAGTGCATCATTACGCCTCCTCAATTTGCATACTGATCACTATGTAACATCTTGATTAACAGCACTCAAGTGAGCGCTGCCTGAGCTAAATCAGCTGCTGTGCACTGCGTGGACGTAATGCTATTGTGGGCTCTCATCTCCGGCTCCTGTCTGCAGTATAGTTCAGAGCGGGAGCTGCAGACAGGAGCCAGCGATGAGAGTGCGCACTGACATTGTGTGATTGGCACGTGGTTTGGCTCCTGCAGTGTTGATGCTGACATGCAGAGCCAAATAGTTGTCCATCAAGATATGATAAAGTTCTCAGTATGCAAATTAAGGGGACATAGCGGTACACCGAACTCATGGTCGTGCCAAAGGTGCTCCGAAGTCCCCAATTTTGTATAATAAATAAAAGACTTTTTATGCCAAGTAAACCATTAAAATCTATACTACAGGTAGGATTTTCTTATTCTCCTACATACTTGTATAAGAGGTTTAATTAGTGTTTTGGGGGTGATAAACCCCTTTTTAAGACCTAAAAGTGGCAAGACAAGAAGGGGTTACACTACAATAAATATATCAGTAATGTAATTGAACATAAATATTTGCATGCATGTTGGCCCATGTTTGAATTTGCGTGGATGATTGGAGAAAAGAAAACAGTTCCGGTAAATGATTGCACAAATCTTGCTCCAGGATGTGAGTCTCATTTCTGCACAATAAAAGGTTACACAGCGGGTTTAGAGTTTGTATTGAGAAACTGCTGCATATTCTTCCCAGCATGCATTAAAGAGGTTTTCCATAAATAACTTTTTAGTTTTCATATTTATTACTAAAAATAAATATAATCTTAAATGGGGTTTTCTGCTTATATTATTTTGGCATCTAATAACCGTTGCTGCGTTAAAATAATAACATTAGAAGTTACTGCTCTCCGCCACTATGTGAGGCAGCCAGGGTGGTAGTCGTGGCAACGGGCTGTTCTGTTCCCACACCCTGGTGCCCCACAGATGAAATATTATGTCTTTTCCGCTGCATGTGCAGCATGCACAGCAAAACACTCACATTCACTGCCAGAGCCCTCTCGGATGCGATTACTCCGGTTCCGCATCCATGAACTTCACAAACCACTTCAGAGTCAATGTCTTTTTAAAACGGTTTAATTTTACTGAGCAGTAGGGTATCCATCACACATGCAGCACAATCTACCCAGAGTGCCATTTCCTCAGCTTTCCCTGTTTATCTTGCAGTCTCTCTCTCCTTCTGGCAATCCCTGCCTTGTTTCAGGACAATCTCTGTCCCACTCCTGGACAATCCCTGTCCTGTTTGTGCTACAGGCCCACCAGTTCCTAACATTCCCTGGTCCGGCTTCAATAGGAAAAGGTGCTAGGTTCACCATCTCAGCTTCATCTGCCCTGGTCGTAGACCCCGGATCCTCTTTTGATTGGTCTCTGTTCTAGCTGATGACCGTCCGCACGTTCCTCAGCCTGGTGCCCCTTTCTGCCGTAGCAGCTTTATCCCCACGGCTGGCAGACTGTCCTTTCTCACTGTTCACTGTTCCATTCTGGCTGCACTGAGCCCTAACCAGGAGGTGCCCTCCTATATCTCACTGCTCTGTGTTGCCCTGCTCTGTAACCCCTCCCACCAGGAAAACCCCTATGCTAACTAAATTTAAGCTACTAATCCTAATCCCTGTTTCTAATGTGCCCCACTACTCTAACTCCACTATTATCCTATACTAACCTCTATACTATCCCTACTTCTACACATATTAAATACATCACAATACAATACATAAACAATACAGTACATTACACTAGCATAAGCAAACGACAGAGTGATGCACGTAAAAAAGGTATACAGTATCCACGAGGGGATGACACCTGACGGACTCTGCCACCTCCTTACAATTGTACTAATATCTTTGGCGATTTTCTGACTATAGCATCTGTTATTGCTGAAGCCAATCACTGAGCACAGCTGCTCATGCTGCCTTCATTAGGAAAATGCTGTTCTTAATGATTAGCTGCAGTGGTGACATGTGCAGTAGTTGTGACCTCACAGATGAGACCATATGCTGGTGCGGTTGGCCCTGGGTTCCTTCTAATGCAGGACAATGCCAGACCTCATGTGGCTGGAGTGTGTCAGCAGTTCTGGCAAGATGATGGTATTGAAGCTATGGACTGGCTCGCTCATTCCCCAGAGCTGAATCCGATTGAGCACATCTGGGACATCATGTCTCATGTCTCACTCCATGCACCAACGTCACGTTGCACCACAGACTGTCCAGGAGTTGGCAGATGCTTTAGTCCAGGTCTGGGAGGTGATCCCTCAGGAGACCATCCGCCGCCTCATCAGGAGCATGCCCATGCATTGTAGGGAGGTCATACAGGCACGTGGAGGCCACACACACTACTGAGCATCATTTTGACTTGTTTTAAGGACATTACATTCCACTTTAATTTGGGGTGTGACTCCAAATCAGGCCACGATTGGTTAATAAATTTGATTTCCATTGATGATTTTTGTGTGATTATGTTGACAGCACATTCAACTTTGTACATAACAAAGTATTCAATGAGAATATTTCATTCATTCAGATCTAGGATGTGTTATTTGAATGTTCCCTTTTTTTTTTGAGCAGTGTATATTACCATCCCATATTACACAGTGTACGCTCCTGTTATGTACAGCAACGTACCTTACATATTGGATTATTTATAGTGCCTTGTTCTTTATTACCGTATATATCGTCCTCCCTTGTTAGATATAAACTTGTCCTCTCCCCCACATCCCATCATTGTCCCCTTCTCCACCTCCTCATTGTCAACCCCCCTCAAATCCTTCATTGTTCTCTCCCCAGTGCATTGAAAAAACAAAAAAAACCTCTCCGTCCCTTCCCCCAAGGCATCGCTGCTTCTTTCTTCTTCACCAGCAACTTTCTAAATGACAATGGCACAAGCTGCATGCTGGCATCATCAAGCCGCGTGCTCTTGTGTCACTGACAAAGCGCTGGGCAGGAGGTCGAGGACGGGTTTCTTCAGTAGCCAGGGGAGCTGGAGGAACACTCTATGCCCAGCACGCCACACATGATGATGATGCCCTCATTATTACTGCCCTTCAAAGGCCCCCCCTGTACCTCCGGGCCCCGATGCAGCTGCACTGGCTATATGTCTGCCACTGTATTGCAGTTAGTGTTGAGCGATATTGCTCGATATCTAAAAATATCGTATCGAAATTGTATCGCCGATATCACTAAATATCGTCGATATCCGATTCCGATTGCGGAAGTCCAATGTAAGTCTATGGGAACAAAATATCGACATTAAAAAAACCATTCTTGCCTTGTAAACACTAAATATACACACATAGAATACATATATATATATATATATATATATATATACATGTCATTGTGACATATATATATATATACATATATGTATAGTTTATACACTTCTACATAGTAAAATATCCTCTGATTCAATTGCCGGGTAAAGCCGGCTTCTGTGAAAAGACAGAAGCACCCGACATGAAATGACACTTGGTGTACATAGGGTTAACCATGTCTTTTCATGTCGTTTGCAATCTGATTTGCACAAACAATTACATCAGTCTATGTGTGCAAAATTTCACACCTGTAGGGGTTAATTAAAGGTGTAAATTCGTTGTAAAAAAAACGGACTTTTTTGCTACGAATTTACACCTTTAATTAACCCCTACAGGTGTGAAATTTTGCACACTTACACTCATGTAATTGTTTGTGCAAATCAGATATCAAACTACATGAAAAGACATGGTTAACTCTATGTAAACCAAGTGTCATTTCATGTCGGGTTCTGCATTTTCACAAAAGCCGGCAATTGAATTAGCGGCTATTATACTATGTAGAAGTGTATGAACTATAAATATAAATATATATATATATATATGTGTCACAAATTTAATGACATGTATACATATATATGACGTGTAAAATTGCTGAAAAAAAAGGCGTGGGCTCCCGCCCTATTTTCGCAACCAGACAGACAAAGCCAGTGAGTGGGGGCAGATAATAATAGCCCAGAGAGGGACCATTATTTTTGGCCCCCCCGGCTACTAACATCTGCCCCCAGACACCCCAGAAAGGGCAAATCTCTAATTAGATTTGCCCTTTCTGGCACTTTGCCCGTCTATTCCCATTGCCCTGTAGCGGTGGCGAATGGGTTAATAAGGGGTTAAAATGACCTTGCAATTGAAAGGTCACTTTAAGCCAGGTTAATAATTGAGAGCTGTCAATTAGACAACTATCAATTATTAATCCTATTGTATGAAAGAAAAATCAAACACACACACTTTAATAAAAAAGAAGTTTAATGAAATAATCACACAGTTTTTGACCATATTTTATTTTCCTGCTAAAACCATTTCCTGTAATAAAAATAAAATAATAAAGCAAAATTATTCTTACCAATCCGATGTACAGTCAGGTCCCACGGTGTAATCCTTCAGAAAGGGTTAATGTTTACTGCAGGGACGCAGCTAATGCTGCAGCCTCACAGTAAACCCCCAAATGAATGAGTTCCTCTCCTGGCTGACAGGAGAGGAAGTGGAAAGCTTAATTGATTGCTTTCCACTTTCACTTCAGGTCAGCCAGGGACACAATCAGTGACGTCAGAGGGAACTGGTTAACAAAAATAGGGGATCCCCTCGAAAAAAATTGGCGTGGGGTCCCCCCTATTTTTGTTAACCAGCCAGATGAAGCAGACCGCTGAGGCCTGGATTTTCAGGCTGTTAAGGAGCCAAGATCCATGGACCTTGCCAGCCTGATAATACCAGGCCACAGCAGTCTGCATATCTTAGCTGATTAACAAAAATAGGGGATCCCCTCGAAAAAATTTGGCGTGGGGTCCCCCATATTTTTGTTAACCAGCCAGATGAAGCAGACCGCTGAGGCCTGGATTTTCAGGCTGTTAAGGAGCCAAGATCCATGGACCTTGCCAGCCTGATAATACCAGGCCACAGCAGTCTGCATATCTTGGCTGATTAACAAAAATAGGGGATCCCCTCGAAAAAATTTGGCGTGGGGTCCCCCCTATTTTTGTTAACCAGCCAGATGAAGCAGACCGCTGAGGCCTGGTTTTTCAGGCTGGTAAGGATCCAATATCCATGGACCTTGCAAGCCTGATAATACCAGGCCACAGCAGTCTGCTTAGCTTGGCTGGTTAACAAAAATAGGGGATCCCCTCGAAAAAAAAACGGCTCAGGGGTCCCCCTATTTTTGTTAACCAGCCAAGTAAAATGCAGACTGCTGCGGCCTGGTATTAAAAGACTGTCAAGGCCCATGGATTTTGGCCCTCAACAGCCTGATAATACCAGGCTACAGCAGCCCCACATTTGGCGCATCAAAAGATGTGCCAATTGTGGCACTTTACCCGGCTCTTCCCACTTGCCCTGTAGCGGTGGCAAGCGGGGTAATAAGGGGTTAATGTCACAGTTGATTGCACGGTGACAATAAGCCCGGTTAATAATGGAGAGGCGTCAATAAGACACCGATCCATTATTAATCCCAAAGTTTTTAAATGCATAAAAAAAAGACAAAGCAAGAAAAAAGTATTTTAATGAAATAAAAGAGACAACACACTTTTCATTTCTTTTATTGTACTCTCATTCCTGCGACGCCATCGATCTCCTGTAAAAAAAGAATAAAAACAAACCAACAGTATACCACCTGTCCGACGCAGTCCATAGTAACGACAGTCCCACGACGATCCAGCTCTGCTACATCGCAATGACAGGCAGAGCCTGTCATCCCGGCGCAGCACAGCTGATTACCTGCTTCCCCGGCGGTGACGTCATCGGACTGACTGCTTTACGGCCGGGATTACCCAGCAGTCACTGCAGTTATCGCGAGAAACTGCATGTGACCGCCGGGGAGAAGAGGATGGCGGCCATGAAGCAGTCCAGGCCGTGACCGCCGGAGATCTTCTGCCAGGTAAGTGCCGCTGACTCCTGACAGACCCGACCGACGGACACTCACAGTGACAGTGACAAATCCGATTCCGGTATTCGATAAGACGAAAATATCGAAACGAATTATCGAAAGGCCGATAGAGCTAATATCGGCCGATAGCCGATATTTGCATTATCGTATCGCTCAACACTAATTGCAGTACTTTGCTCTGGCCTCGGCAGGGCAGAGAAGTGCATCTTCACAGAATCGCAAAGGGGGACATTGTGTGGATGACATAGAATGCGTCATTCAGACGAAGCAGAGAACAAGGAGTATCACAAGAAAAGAGGAGGTGCCGGATGAAGACCAGAGACCTTACATTGGACCAGACTGTGCCGCAGGTGAGTATAATGTAAGATTTTTTTTTTGCCTTGCAGGAGTCAAATGTGCAACATTATAGAATGTTGTCACATGGGACTTAAAGGCGGTGGCGATAAGTCATATAGGAAAAACCTAGTGACAAGTTCCCTTTAAGAGGAAAACTTCTTTAAAATAGTGCAGGAGCAGTGACACCACACACCTACTAATAACATTGATGGACTTGGCTGTACGCTGAATAAGAATATAACAATATCTACCAATACCTCATGTTTATTATTATATTTTTTTGCACTCTAAACTTTATCAACATGCACAAGAGACAAATGTAGCATGACAAAAAAAACACACAAAAAGGCGCAGCAAAAACCACAAGAAAAAACAAACAAAAACCTGCAGCTTCTTTCCTGCCAAAAGAACAAGTTTTGCTGCAGAAAAAAAATGCCTGGTGTTAACATAGCCTAATAGTATGGGCATCACTAATAGCCTGTAAACCAGACACAGTGCATTACCGGTATGTGACCAACGACCTACACAAGCCTTTTTTATGTGCAGGTTTAATACTAAGCAATCCCACCCTCCATGAATTGTAGGCTGTGAGTGGTTGTCTCATCAGTATTTTGCACCTGTGTTGCCTCCATCTTTATTACATGGGTCCGCTGCATCCCGATAGTGCATTAGTTCTGTGATCTGAGCAGGTAAATTCTGCTGCCCTTTTTTTTTCTGTGTAAATTCTTGAAATCCTCTGTCAGTAATGTGTACCTGGCCCTTTAAAAGACAGGAACACTTCCTGCAGAGTCAGGGGGGGGAAGTCTTTGTTAGGGACTGGGTGTGCTGTGCTCATTTTGTCTGCAGCAGCAGCCCAGCAGGAAACAAGGTAAATGAGGGATCTCTGCTGTATACAGGGAGGTTTGCACATGATGAATATTGCAAATGCAGTAGATTCTGTTATTGGGGATTGCTATAAATCTTTTAATATGTGATAGGACAGTTGCATTTTTTATATTTAAAGATTAGACACCGCATATATATATATGTATATATATATATATATATATATATATATATTTTTTTTTTTTTTTTTTAATTCCTCTTGCTTAAAAATGGGAAATGAACCCTGAATGAAATGTCTAAAAACAGCTTGAGCTTGGGAATGTATCACTTGAGCCCTATCTGTAAAGTGTGTTTATTTAATTTACTCCTGGTGTCCTTAAATAGATGCAATTGTTGAATTCCCTATATAATTAGTAGGGGCATATTTACTATTATTCACCTTAATTTAAAGGAAGGTGCCATCAAAAATTTTTTTTTTCCAGCAATTGAAAGAAATGCAAAGAATTAATATTTACATTTTCTTACAAACAAATCATAATTTTTTAATTTAGTAAAAAGGTTTGGTATTATCACTTTTAAACACTAGGTGGAGCAGCTACTGAAATTTGACACAAAAACCTAGTGTACAACTAGCTTATATTGCTGCACTGCAGTAATTATGGGCTGAGTGCTGACATGGGTGTTGTTACTCCTCTCCTCCCTGGTGTTTGATAAGAGAGGAGAGAATAACATTTAAGGCCCCATCTCACATAGCGAGATCGCTGCTAAACAGCGATCTCAGCAGCGATCTCGCTATGTCTGACACGTACCAGTGATCAGGCCCCTGCTGTGAATCGCTGGTCGTGTCAGAAATGCCAGGACTTTTTTTTGATCACTGGTCTCCTGCTGGCCAGCATGCATCGCTGCGTGTGGCAGGCAGGAGACCAGCGATCAGCTGGTAACCAAGGTACACTTTGGGTTTCCAGGTGCGGGGCTGTGCCTGGAAACCTGCAGTGTACGTTGGATACCAGCGCGCTGCTGCAGGGGAGCTGGTAACCAAGGTACACATCGGGTTTCAAGGCACCGCGCAGTGCCTGGAAAGCCGATGTGTACCTTGGTTACCAGCTCCCTGCATCAGCGGGCTGGTATCCAACGTACACTGCAGGTAACAAGGCGATGTTACCCGCAGTGTCGCTGTCCTGATCGCTGCCTGTTTGGCAGCTCAGCAGCGATCATGTAGCGACACACCAGCGATCCTGATCGTTGTCGGGATCGCTGGTGTGTCGCTATGTGAGACGGGGCCCTTGTGAGCACTGCAGCCATTTAATTCGTGACTGCAAAGTTATACAGACAAGTAGATTGAGGATTGCAGGCTGCAAGGATTCTCTGAGATATATGGTGGAGGGGGCAGGGGTGGGATTCAAATTTTTAACAGGTTCTGTGTTTGTGTGTAGGAAAACCACACCCATGTTTTAAGCCACACCCTTTTACACGCACCTTTTACTCAGACATATACAAGTAGGGGCGCAGTCAAACAGTTGAAAAAAAATAAATTGGAATGAGATCAGAACAGTGCACATTCTGGCCAGCGGCTCTCCTGACCCAAGTGTGACAGCTGCATATATTTCTATGCAGCTGTCTCACTTGACTGACCGGCTGGCCAGGCTGTGCACTACATTCTGATTCATACGACAGTATGTCTGCATCCTAATGGTAATTAAAAGTAAAAATCACCACATACAAGGGACAAATATCATCGCACCATGACCAGACCGCATATTACCACCACATAGTGACCGAACAATACCACATACAAGGAACAAATACCACCACACCTTGGCCAGACCACATATTACAACCACATAGTGACCGAATAATACCACATACAAGGAACAAATAAAGCCACACCATGGCCAGACCACATATTACAACCACATAGAGACTGAATACTACAATACTGATCATTAATTTTGAGAAAAACCACAATACTAAGTGCCATTGTATACAGGAACTCTGTATTTACTGTCAGTGTACAGGTAATACAGTGATCACTGGTGACACTATATACAGGAGCTCTGTATATAGTGTCAGTGTACAGGTAATACAGGGATCACCAGTGACATTATTCACAGGACTGCTGTATATAGTATACAGTGTATAGTGTCAGTGTACAGGTAGCACACTCACCAGTGACTTCTCTAGCTGAAGTCCTTCATCTTTGCTTTTCTTTTTCATCCAGCGCAGACTGCAATCACTTCTTCCAGCCAGAACTCATCTCTGCATAAAATAAGTTACCTAGAGCACCACTTCCAGAGCACATTCCCCACTTTTTCCCTTTCTTCTACACTACACATCTGATTACAGATATGCACCCACAATCAATATATAGTTGGTTATTATGCAACCCACCATTCCAGATATAAATTATAATTCACCACTGTGCACACACTAACTATAAATAGCCACTTTCCCCATTTAATATATAAATTAGCACTCTTTCCCCAAAATCATTACCAGACACTTCATCTTCAACGCCCCCCACTATGTACCTCCCACTCTAACCCCGATTCATTATATTTACATGCCCCTTCCGCCCCAATTCATTGTCATGTCTTTCTCTCCCACCCTCTTTTCATTATCAACTGCTCTACCCCACATTCAATACATCATTTACTCCCCCACCCTCAAAATTCATTATTTGTTCTCCCCATAGATCCCCAGCCCCCACCTTCAATTCATCATTTGCTCTCCTCACCCCCCACCTTCAATTAAATTGCTGTGCTCCATCACTCACACTGAATTCATCATTTGCAGTCCCTCATCCCTCCCCCACTTAATCATTTGCAAACCACCACTACAATTTGAAGTACCCTTACTTCATCCATTGCAGTCCCCTATCCACCCCCTCACTTCTGCACTGCCCCATTCATTTGCAGCCCCCTATCCCCCTTCCATTTCATCATGTGCAATCCCCCTTACCCCCACTTCATGTGCAGCCCCACTCCCCCATCATGTGCAGTCACTCTCACCCCATCATCATCATATGCAGCCCCACTCCCCCCACTTCATCATGTGCAGCCCAACTCCCCTACTTCATCATGTGCAATCCCCCTTACCCTCCCAGTCATCATGTGCAGCCCCACTCCCCTTCATCATGTGTAATCCCCCTTACCCCGTTATCAAGTGCAGCCCCACTCCCCCTTCATCATGTGCAATCCCCCTTACCCCGTTATCAAGTGCAGCCCCACTCTATCATGTGCAGCCCCTGCACCCCTTCATCATGTACAGCCCCATTCACCCCCCTCCACATGTACAACCCCCTGCAGCCCCTCCACCATGTGCAGCCCCCTCCACATGTACAACCCCCTGCAGGCCCCTCCACCATGTGCAGGTCGCAGCCCCTCAATTCATTTTATAAACAAAAAAAAAAGTTTTCCATACTTACCTCAGACTCCTCACAGCCGCTCCCCAGCAGCGCCTCTCCGCTTCCAGCGTCCCGTACATGTCAGGCCTGTGCGATGACTTCATCGTGCAGGCCCGACACCAGGAAGTAGAGAGGGAGGAAGAAGCAGCGCAGCCATCAAGGTGACGGCTGTGCACAGCTCCCACGCTCCGGCTTGAACACTGTGAGGGTGAGTTTCCACGGTCAGGAAACGCTGCGTGTTTGGCGCTGGCGCAGCGCCAAACACGCAGCGTCCAGATGTTACAGCATAGTGGAGGGGATTTCAAGAAATCCCGTCTCCACTATGCGTAACAATACGCAGGTGGCAGACCTGCGTAAACGGACATGCGGCGCGTCTTTTTAGACCGCAGCATGTCCTCGCGTATTGCGGCGACGGTGCGTCGCCGCAACATAATTAACACAGGGCTATGTAGCCCTGCGCTCTTTCCGGAGGTGTCCTGAACACCTCCGGAAAGATCGCGCGTCATAAAGGGGGCGGGGCTTAGACGGAGCGGAATTTCCGCTCCGTCCAAAGCGCTATGGTTCCGGACCGTGGAACCATAGCCTGACGCGGTCGGCTGTGTCTGCTGCTGGCCGTATCACAGTACAGCAGGCACGGCTACACACAATTTGCTGTGCGGCCGGCCCTGTACATGTGCTGGGGCTGTGGGGCCAGTACCGGATCGCAGCTCTGAATCTCCCCGGTTCGGGGAACCGGCTACTCTTTTAACAAGCGGTTCCATCGAACCGGGGAGAACCGGCTGAATCCCACCCCTGGAGCAGGGTGATAGCAGCACAGAGTATTTCAGGAGTGCAATGTGCTGGTTTATGGGGGGCACCCTGTTCGGTGCCAGGGATTGTACATAGAGCGCTGTCTTTTATACACATGGATGGACCGTCTGATCCACAAACATTCCGGAAACATTTCTGCTGATTGATGGCCTGTTCTGATCCAGACTTTGCATGCAAAGACCCCATTCCCCTCCTCCGATCCTGTCTTCTCCATCCTGTCCTGGCCATGTGTGAAAGCGAGGCGACAGGCGCAGTCCGGGGTGATGCTGGGGGGAAATGTAGCCATATAGTAATGATAAAAATGAGACCCCTCTCTTCAGCTGCCTCACCAGCCCTCCCCTGACTGCACTTAACTGGAGGTCATGCTGCCCCTTTATTACCACAAACCCGTGTAGGTGCTCAGCCAGAACCACCCTAGAATGTGGTAGTGTGCGCACATAATACCGCCATATAGATCACACATAATACCGCCGTAGTGTTCTCAGCTAATACCACCATATAGTTTACAAGCAAGGCCGAAAAAAGATATTTGTCCATCCTATACAGCCTATATTCCGTCAGAATAAATTCCCAGATCTACGTTCTTCTAAAGAAGATAATACTTATAAGATACAATATTGTTACGCTCCAGGAAGACATCCAGGCCTCTCTTGAACCCCTCGACTGAGTTCTCCATCACCACCTCCTCAGGCAAGGAATTCCAGATTAACAGTAAAGAATCTTCTTCTATGTTGGTGGAAAAACCTTCTCTCCTCCAGACGCAGAGAATGCCCCCTTGTGACCGTCACCTTCCTTGGTATAAAAAGATCCTCGGAGAGATATTTGTATTGTCCCCTTATATACTTACTGTATACATGGTTATTAGATCGCCCCTCAGTCGTCTTTTTTCTAGACTAAATAATCCTAATTTTGCTAATCTCTCTGGGAATTGTAGTTCCCCCCCCCATCCCCTTTATTAATTTTGTTGCCCCCCTTTGTACTCGCTCTAGTTCACACATAGTACACACATAATACCGTCATATAGTTCTCACATGATATACTGTCTGCTGAGCCATATCACACAGGTTAGGATTAGATACATGGCTCAGCAGACAGTAACACACAGGATAGGATTAGATACACAGCTCAGCAGACTGTATCGCACAGGTTAGGATTAGATACACGGCTCAGCAGACAGTAACACACAGGAGAGGATTAGATACACTGGCTGCAGGTGCATTGGATGATGGGGGTCGTCCTGGGATATCGAAACCCTTGAGGCTACGCGGTGTGGACAGCTATGCGGCGCTCCGGGCGAACATGAAAAATGCGGTGTCGGGGCTCGGCTGGAGCACGGTGGCGCTGCCCCTGGACATGATCGTCAGTAAATTCCGACTGCCCACACTTAGAGATCATGGCACACACAATGTAACGTGTTGGGCTGCACAGGTGTGTGCAAATAAGAAGTAATTGCTTGTATAGCATTTATTTCTACACCAAACCAGCATATAATGTATAATTGCACGTTTTCATGGTGATTTGGCACATGAGTAGACGTAGGCTATCTGGAACGTGCTTAAGAGGCCAAGAAAACCGCATTCAGCGCACGCACAATATATTTTTTCCTAAAGGGAACCTGTTATAATATTTCCTTTTGTTATTAAAGAGGTTGTCTACTTTCAGGAAAACGATTTCCAAAATCTGTTGTGGGATACCTGTTATAATATTTACACTCCACTCTCCCTGTATGGGAATCTGCGCTGAACGGTCTGATGGGTGGCATTGGACCTACCTCAATGCCTGATGTACGCTTACTGTAAACTTGCTAACCAAGCCTCAATGTCTTTGAATTCATGAAATTATGGCAGAGGTGCTGAAGCTGGGCCATACAGGCAGCAATGGTACACACCAGATCTTTTAGAAGGAATATAATATGCTGGAAGCAGGATAAAGGGGTGGTTCGGTCTAAATCGATAAGTCTTCAGTCCCTCTGTATGACTGTAGACTTATGAATTCCCCAGTGCTCGCACTGTGCGCTGCCGGGATTCTCCAATTTGTGACCTGGGACTGAAGGGTATGTATGTGTTTAGTTCTTCTCTTTTCCATTAGGTCTATGACATCATGTGATTAAAAATTGTCTAGCTGAATCCTTCTACCCTCCTATGTATAAACAGGAAGTCTCTCTTTTCCCTGCATGAGTCATCACTGCAAAAGCCCATGGCAGGGGAAAGAGGGAGCAACTAGGTCAGGAGATGGAAGGTGGATGATAAATGCAGAGAAAATAGACTTTGTTTCTACATAGAGAAGACTAAACTAGGTGGAAAGGCAAAATGAGTAAGTACAGTGCTATATAAAATGACTGCAATATATTAAGAGGACACATTTTTTGATTGGAGACCTCCTTTACGTACATCACTCATGTATGTTCTGCCCACTCCATGTAATTTTTATCTCCAAAAAATACTTATGACCCCATTAATCAGTCCAAATTGAATAGAGAACACACTTTAGAACCACTAAACAAATACCAACCACACACATGCAGAGTCATCAGTCACTGTATACCAGTGATGGCGAACCTAAGGCACACGTGCCAGAGAGGGCACGCAGGGCCCTCTCAGCTGGCACGCGGCCTTGCACCATCATTGTTCTGGACTGCAGCTTCCACTCACACATTGAGCGGCGCGGCCGTGGAGCTGAAAGATGACATCATCCAGCAGCGTCGCTCAATGTGTGAGAGGAAGGAAGCTCCCAGCACGCGGTGAGGTGAGTGTGGCCGCTGTGCCAGTGAAGCTGCAGTGGTGTGTATGTGTGTGTGCGCGCGCTGAGTGTGGCCGCTGTGGAGAGATGATGGGGAGAGGGACAATGATGGCAGTGATGGGGAGAGGGCCAGTGATGGGGAGAGGGCCAGTGATGGGGAGAGGGCCAGTGATGGGGAGAGGGCCAGTGATGGGGAGAGGGCCAATGATGGCAGTGATGGGGAGAGGGCCAATGATGGCAGTGATGGGGAGAGGGCCAATGATGGCAGTGATGGGGAGAGGGCCAATGATGGCAGTGATGGGAAGAGGGCCAATGATGGCAGTGATGGGAAGAGGGCCAATGATGGCAGTGATGGGAAGAGGGCCAATGATGGCAGTGATGGGAAGAGGGCCAATGATGGCAGTGATGGGAAGAAGGCCAATGATGGCAGTGATGGGAAGAGGGCCAATGATGGCAGTGATGGGAAGAGGGCCAATGATGGCAGTGATGGGAAGAGGGCCAATGATGGCAGTGATGGGAAGAGGGCCAATGATGGCAGTGATGGGAAGAGGGCCAATGATGGCAGTGATGGGAAGAGGGCCAATGATGGCAGTGATGGGAAGAGGGCCAATGATGGCAGTGATGGGAAGAGGGCCAATGATGGCAGTGATGGGAAGAGGGCCAATGATGGCAGTGATGGGAAGAGGGCCAGTGATGGGAAGAGGGCCAATGATAGCAGTGATGGGAAGAGGGCCAGTGATGGGGAGAGGGCCAATGATGGGAGTGATGGGAGAGGGCCAGTGATGGGAAAAGGGCCAGTGATGGCAGTGATGGGGAGAGGGCCAATGTTGGCAGTGATGGGGAGAGGGCCAATGATGGCAGTGATGGGTGTAAGAAAAAGTCCTTACTGGGAGCTGGAAGAGCCGGGAAAAATATGTAGACAATCCTCTTATCAAGCTGAGGTTGAAGTTTATTTAGAGATACACGGCAGAACAGGTACAGAGAGTCGGTGAGTTGAAGCATACAGGTACAAAGCAGAGATTCGCTGAGAAGTCTGGCGATGAAAAGGCCCCTAGCCTGGCCATGGTGTGGCTCAGCGGCATAATGACGGTGGAATGGACCCGAGCAACACTTACGGGGCTTTTTATACATAATACAAACAAAGAAAGCTGCTCCTTGCAGCAAAGGGAGTATATGGTTACATCATATTGCAGAGAGAAACATGTGTTTTAGAACAAAGAATATAATGACATAATACGACAACATTAATTAACGTTTCCACGAACAACATTAAAACCCATAAAAGTCATTGTTATCTATAGCTACTGTCCTCTATATTTTCACTGTCTCCAGACTATATCCTTAAATTCAGGCATTTGACATTTTAATGAATTTGTCTTTTACCAACATTATCACGCGTTTACACATGTTGACCATATATCTGTTAACCTCATTCCCTTATTGATCCAATTTTCCTTTATACATGTCGGCTAGGTCTGCTAGCAGACATGATCTCATTTTACATCCTCCATCCATTTTTCCAAAGTACGTCTTATTAGTTTTATTGTAAAAGTTGAATCTTGGTTCCTAACTTTTCACAAGATGGCTGTCTGGTTCATCATGGCAGCTCAGTATATTATAGCTGACCATTCTCTTACAATGGGGAGAGGGCCAATGATGGCAGTGATGGGGAGAGGGCCAATGATGGGGTGATGAGGAGGAATTGATGGAGGTGGTGGAATTTTTACATTTCTGCATGAAGGGGATCATGATGGGGCATATTTCTGCATGAAGGGATCATGATAGGGCATATTTCTGCATGAAGGGGATCATGATGGGGCATATTTCTGCATGAAGGGGATCATGATGGGGCATATTTCTGCATGAAGGGGATCATGATGGGGCATATTTCTGCATGAAGGGGATCATGATGGGTCATATTTCTGCATGAAGGGGATCATGATGGGGTAGGTTACTACATGAAGGGGATCATGATGGGGCATATTTCTGCATAAAGGGGATCATGATGGGGCACATTTCTGCATGAAGGGATCATGATGGGGCATATTTCTGCATGAAGGGGATCATGATGGGGTAGATTACTACATGAAGGAGATCATGATGGGGCATATTTCTGCATGAAGGGGATCATGATGGGGCATATTTCTGCATGAAGGGATCATGATGGGGCACATTTCTGCATGAAGGGGATCATGATGGGGCATTTGGCACGTGTTGGCACTTCGTCATAAATAATTGGGTTTTAGGTTGCAGTTTGGGCGCTAGGTCTCAGAAAGGTTCCCATCACTGCTGTATACTATATTAAGGGAGAGCACTATATAATTAAAAAAGGACACTACTGTATTTAAATATTAAGGGAGAACGCTATATGAAATAAAAGGCAATTCTATAGATACTGCTGGAGAATGCTGTATATAATTAAGGACTATGTTCAGAGGCGGACATATCATTGGGGCAACAGGTGCATTGGCACTGGGGTCCAAGGCTTAAGAGTGCCCACTCGAACTTCCAAACCAGCAATCGGCTTCTGTCACAGACTTATTAAACTGCAAAGGGCTCATATACTGTTGTAGCACAAGGGCCCTCTTCTGTCTGTCAGCCCTTGGCAACGCTATACATTCTACTAGAGGACACAGTATGGACTTGATACCCCTGCGGAAGTCTATTCCCCTGCTGGGGATTGATTCTACCCCTTTGGCTGAGAATAAACCCCAGTTCTCTACTCAGGTGATAATGAGGGTTGAACCTGATCATCAGGAGAGTTGCAAATTTTTATAATCTGCATGACATTATTGTACTAGGTTTCCCTTGGTTACAGTCTCATAATCCTGTTTTGGATTGGAAATCTGTGTCTGTAACCAGTTGGGGCTGCCAATGTGTTAATACCAACACTCCTGTTTTTTTCTGCCTCTCCCCAGGCTCAGGATGTTCCTGACTTTTTGACTGATTTTTCTGATGTGTTTAGCGAAAGTAAATCTGCATCCTTGCCCCCCCATAGGAGTTATGACTGCGCTATTGAATTAGTGCCTGGTAGTAAATTCCCTACAGGTCGCCTTTTTAACTTGTCTGTACCTGAACATGACGCTATGCGGTCTTATATCAAGGAGTCATTGGAGAAGGGTCATATCAGACCATCCTCTTCACCCTTGGGTGCCGGTTTTTTCTTTGTGGCCAAAAAGGATGGTTCATTAAGGCCGTGTATTGATTATCGTCTCTTGAACAATATCACTGTGAAATATCAATATCCGTTACCCTTGATTTCTGACCTGTTTTCCAGGGTGAAAAGTGCTACTTGGTTTACCAAGCTTGACCTCAGGGGGCGTATAACCTTATTCGCATTAAGCACGGGATGAATGGAAGATGGCATTTAATACCCCAGAGGGGCATTTTGAGTACCTAGTGATGCCCTTTGAGCTCACTAATGCTCCTTCTGTCTTCCAGTCCTTCATGAATGACATTTTCAGGGATTTTGTGGATAAATTTCTGATTGTTTATTTGGATGATATCTTGATTTTTTCTAATGACTGGGACTCTCATGTGAAACATGTTCGGACTGTGTTCCAGATTTTGAGAGAGAATGCTCTGTATGTGAAGGGATCAAAGTGTCTTTTTGGCGTACAGAGGATCTCATTTCTGGGATTCATTTTGTCCCCATCTGTTATTGAAATGGACCCAGTCAAGGTTAAGGCCATCTGTGATTGGGTGCAACCTACTTCATTAAAGGCTCTTCAGAGATTCTTGGGTTTTGCCAATTTTTATCGTAAATTTATTGGTAATTTGTCTGTTATTGTTAAACCATTGACTGATTTGACCAAGAAGGGTTCTGATGTGGTGAATTGGCCTCCTGAGGCAGTCTCTGCGTTTCAGGAACTTAAGCAGAGATTCACTTCTGCTCCTGTTCTACGGCAGCCTGATATTTCTCTGCCATTTCAGGTGGAGGTTGATGCCTCTGAAATTGGGGCAGGTGCAGTTTTGTCCCAAAGAGATACAGAGACCTCTAAAAGTAACCCTTGTGCCTTTTTCTCTCAAATTTTCTCCAACTGAACGTAATTATGATGTGGGTAATCGGGAGTTATTGGCCATGAAGTGGGCTTTTGAAGAGTGGAGACATTGGCTGGAGGGAGCCAAACATTAGGTGGTGGTCCTCACGGACCATAAGAATCTGGTTTATCTGGAATCAGCCAAGCGACTTAATCCTAGACAGGCCAGGTGGGCCTTGTTTTTCACACGTTTTAATTTTGTGGTTTCCTTTCTTCCTGGCACTAAGAATGTTAAGGCGGATGCCCTCTCGAGGAGTTTCCTTGAGGACTCTCCTGAGTTATCTGATCCTGCTGTTATTTTGAAAGAGGGTGTAGTTCTTTCCGCCATCTCACCCAATTTGAGACTGGCTCTGGAAGGGTGTCAGGAGGATAAACCCGAGCGCTGCCCTATTGGGAAATTGTTTGTCCCAGACTGGTGGAAAAAGAGTGTGATGTCTGAGATTCATTGTTCCGCGTTGGCCGGTCATCCCGGAATTTTTGGTACCAGAGACTTGGTTAGTCGGTCCTTTTGGTGGCCTACTTTATCTCGTGACGTCAGGGAATTTGTGCAGTCCTGCGGGACTTGCTCTCGCTCCAAGCCTTGCTCTCGCTGTAGTGGTTTGTTGATGCCATTGCCTGTGCCCAAGAGACCATGGACCCATATCTCTATGGATTTCATTTCCGACCTCCCTGTTTCTCAGAGAATGACCGTTATCTGGGTGATTTGTGATAGGTTTTCCAAAATGATACATCTTGTGCCATTACCAAAGTTGCCTTCCTCCTCCGAATTGGTGCCTTTGTTCCTTCAGCAAGTAGTTCGGTTACACGGCATTCCTGAGAACATTGTGTCTGACAGAGGAGTCCAGTTTGTTTCCAGATTTTGGAGGACTTTTTGTTCTAAACTTGGTGTTCAATTGTCTTTCTCCTCGGCTTTTCATCCTCAGACCAATGGACAAACTGAGAGAACAAACCAGACATTGGAGACTTATCTGAGATGCTTTGTGTCTGCTGATCAGGATGACTGGGTCTCTTTTTTGCCTTTGGCTGAGTTTGCTCTTAATAATAGGGCTAGCTCTGCCACTTTGATGTCTCCATTTTTCTGCAATTTTGGCTTTCACCCTCGATTTTCTTCAGGACAGACGGAGGCTTCTGTCTGTCCGGGTGTTGACTCTGTTGTGGAGCGTATGCAGCAGATTTGGGACCAGGTAGTGGAGAGGTTGTCCCTCTCTCAGGAGAGGGCCCAGCGGTTTGCCAACCGGCATAGGACTGATGGTCCTCGGTTTGAAGTGGGGGACTTGGTCTGGTTGTCCTCAAGAAATATCCCTATGAGAGTTCTATCTCCTAAGTTTAAGCCTAGGTTCATTGGACCTTATAAGATCATGGAGATTCTTAATCCTGTTTCCTTTCGTTTACTTCTTCCAGGGACATTTAAGATCCATAACGTGTTCCACAAGTCCTTATTGAAGAGGTTTGTCGAGCCAGTGGTTCCTATGGCTGCGCCTCCTGACCCTGTTTGGGTTGAGGGCAATCTGGAGTATGTGGTTGAGAAAATATTGGATTCTCGTTTTTCTAGATGGAAACTCCAGTATTTGGTTAAGTGGAGAGGTTATGGTCAGGAGGACAATTCTTGGGTGTTTGCTTCGGACATCCATGCTAGGAGACTGATCCGTGCGTATCACAGAGCTCATCCTGACCGACCTGGTTGCCCAAATGAGGGTTCGGTGACCCCTCCTCAAGGGGGGGGTACTGTTGTGAATGTGTTAGAAATGAATTCTGAGCAGAAGCTCCCTCTGGTGGTTACAAACTGTACTGAAGTATTCAATGAAGATTGTGAAGATTGGCAATCAGGTGTTACAGACTGGTCTTATATAAGGAGGTTCCCTCCCATCAGGGTTGCCGGTGATCAATTGTTCTTGTCTCAACTTTGGTTCCTGGTTCACTTGGAAGCTAGCTGTGTCTTGCCTGCATCTTCTGCTAACAGATAAGATATTTTCTGCTTTTATTTTTGTGCTTGCTTTTTGCATTTTGTCCTGCACTTCTGTGGAGGTCAGCCAGGTCCCCTCCGGGGGCTTGTGCTCCTCTCAATTTATCTGAGCCACTGTTATTTGTTCATTTGCCTGTTCCAGTTTTTACAGTGGCTGCTGCTTAGTTTTGTTACACCAGAGAACTAATTTAGGTGGTAGAGGTCGTGTGATCTCAGGTGTTTTTGCAATTAGTGTGTTGGTATTTTTTTTAGGGTTTTTTGGATTGCAGTAAGTGTCCTTCCTATCCTTTTCTTTCTAGGAAGATTGGGCCCCAACGTTTGCTCATACTATTTTCTGTCTGTGTCTGTATTTCCTCTTGTCTAACCGCCATTACATGTTTGGGGGCTTCCTATGTTCTTTGGGGATCTGCTCCGGGGCAGATAGTTTTCCTCTTTCTATCTTTAGGTGTAGTTAGCTTCTCAGGCTGTGACGAGGCGTCTAGGACCAACGTAGGTACGCTCCACGGCTGCCTTTAGTTGTGGTGGTTAGTCAGGGTACTGCAGTTCAGTAGATTCCAACCTCTCTGGTGTATTGCCTTTTTTGCCTGCTCTCCTCAGCCTACCAAATCATAACACATCTGATTTTTTTTTTCCCATGTATTAGAAAATCTGACTGATTATTCTGATCAGAGTATGAAGGGTGTTTAATCAGCGTGTGATGAGTGTACTTCCATTATTCTCAAACATGGAGAAATTTTAAAAAATCCTTCACCTTCTCCTGATGTCGTCTGACCAAATACGACACCCTGATGTCGTCTGACCAAATACTAAACGTGAAAATAGCTTTAGGGAGCTCAAATTCTCCAATGCTAAAATTCTCTCAAATGCTAAAGCTACTGCCTGCCATGCTAGAGGTTGCGAGTTTGAATCCTGTTCAAGACCATACTTCAGGAGAAGCAAATGATGAATTTTAATTTAACTGCATGTATCAGAAAGTTTAAGGACTGTTTAACATGTCCTGATATTTCCGGTCCCGAGATGACTCTGTCCGTGTGTAATACATTTTTGGCACACGTGTGACAACTGTGTGCCATATCAATACCTCACGAATGGGCGCCAGGGAAGAAGTGCTACAGTAAGCGATGTTCCAGGTGCTGAAGACGCTCTCATCATTCTCCCCTGTTAGCGCTGCGATTAGCGGGAGAATGATGAGGGTTCTATTCAAATGATAACAATGACAGCAGGCGGCAGCTGATGGGACTATTGCTCCTATCAGCCTACACCTGCTGAAACTAATAACAGTGACAGCAGGAGCAGCCGATGATAGTATCCCTCACCTGCCGCCTGTGCTGTAAATGAATGAGAAAACCCGGCATGGCTTCCCCTCTATTTTCTTTAACCAGCCATGCAAAACTGGCTTCAACCCTCAGCTGTCAGCTTCAGCAAGGCTAGTTATCAAGAATAGAGGGGTTGCCACCCTTTTTTATTTTTTTTTTATTTAAAAAATTAAAAAAGCGTGGTGTGCCCCCCCCCCCCCCCATTTTTGGCAACCAGCCAAGCTATAGCTGAGGGCTGGTATTCTCAGGCTGGTAAGGGTCCATTGATATAGCTCCGCCACCCCCAGCCTAAAATCTAATAGATGTGCCAATTCTGGCACTTTGTCCGGCATTTCCACTTGCCCTGTAGTGGTGGCAAGTGTGGCTCATATTTGTGTGGTTGTCACCTTTGTATTGTCAGGTGACATCAAGTCTTAGTAATGAAGATGCATCTATAAGACACCTATCGATTACTAATCCTTTAGTTACATAGTAAATAAAGACACGGCCAGAATAAAGTCTTTTATTAGAAATAAAACAAAACAAATTTCCATTTTTATTTAAAAATAAGTTATGCTGAATCCCTCGTCTGCTATAATAAAACAAAAGTAAAAAATCAATAATATCCCTCACCTGTCCGTCTTTCTGTCCCACACCGTAATCCATGTCTGGTTGATTAATATTTTTCAACCTGGGCAGTGCCAAGATGCAACCGTCCAGACTGAGAACCACAGGTGAATGAGCTGCTGCGAGCGCAGCATCATTGACCAGTGGTGACTTCATCATGGTTATGGCCGGTCAGTGAGGCTGCATTCCCAGCATTTAAATAACTAAAAAAACAGCGTGGGGACCCCTCTATTCTTGATAACCAACCTTGCTGAGGGTTGCAGTCCCCAGCTGTGAGTTTTGCTTGGCTGGTTATAGAAAATACAGGGGAACCCACGCCGGATTTTTTTTTTTTTTTGTTAATATTTATAGTGCAAGCGGCGGCTGATGAATACTCCCACCAACCGCTCCTGCTGTCACTGTTATTAGCGGCAGCATGTGTAGGCTGATGGGAGTAATAGTCTCATCAGCCGCTGCCTGCTGTTATTGTGATCATCTGAATACAACGGTCATCATTCTCCCCTGCTTGTGCCGATCGCCAGCAGAGCAGGGGAGAATGATGAGAGCGTCTTCAGCACCCGGCGCCAGTTAACAGTGCTTACTGTAGCGCTACTTCTCAGGCTCCGATGCATGTCACACGGATGACATCCATGTGTGTTCTCCGTGTGCACGTGTGAGGGACGTTTTGCGGCCTGTGCTGACAGTAAAAAAAAGACATTTTGGCGTGTTTTTGCCCACAGACGCACGGTCCATGGACACAGACATGTGCACAGACTCACTCACTTGAATGGGTCTAGGTGTGTCATTGTCTCCGGTACGTGTGAAAACTGTCACCACACGTACCAGAGACATGGACATGTGAAAGAGCCCTAGGATGACTGTACTGTACATCATAGCCAAGAGACCTGATGTTCTGCCCCCCCATCTGTGGGATATTTCCAGCTGTCAGCTGGAGATGCATCTTGCCTTATGGCAGATGTGGCCCTAGTCTATAGGTTACATATTTGTTTAGGGGTAGTTGGGAGTAATGAAATGGTTACATGTACGATCTTCAATTCAGAAACATTGCTAATTTTTATAGGGCACCTCTCAAAGAAAAGTATAAAACCGAGATTATGGATGGAGGTCCCCGTTTTGTATGCCACTTTTCAGAATCTCCCTGATGTCTCTTCTCAAAAATTGTCAATGTCCGAAGTACGCCGGTGTGAAAGGGGCCTATTCCTGTTCCTTTTCCTACTAAACGATGCCGGCCGCACGATAACCTTTTTGAATTGGGTGTCTTCATAAAGAAGATGGTGACTGGCGAGGCAATAA
The DNA here is from genome assembly GCA_033576555.1 of Oophaga sylvatica. NCBI lineage: Eukaryota > Metazoa > Chordata > Amphibia > Anura > Dendrobatidae > Oophaga > Oophaga sylvatica. The sequence continues at coordinate 83,861,720 of JARQOD010000010.1, read as the reverse complement.
GTCGATCGTAGGTTTCTGCTGTACCATGACTATATTCATCCAAAAATAGGCCAATTTGTAAGCGCTCATTCATATATATTATTAAATCAAATACCCAAGAAAGTATATGAAAACCAGAGCCAGTTTATAGAAAAATACAAAAACAATTTTATTGAATTACAGAACAATTTAAAAAGACATAACAATCATCGTATATGATATTAATGACAAAGAAGAAGGCAAAAAAAACCCTAAAAACCGTTATTCAAAAATGTAAATGCATGAAAAAATACATAAAGGATACTGGTATAATGTCAAGAAAAAATGATGACTATGCTGTGGTATACATATATAGATCTGTCAAAGTGAAGTGCTTAGTGCACATCTCAAAGGGATTATAAATATAGTGTTTTGACATTTGTCCTGCTGTACCATGACTATATTCAGTTGTCAGCGTTTTAGTTAAACTGATTTCTGGGGGCATGCTCCCTGGTAATTTAAGCAATTGGCCCTGACTTGAATAGGCTTTGAATAGGCTTTTAATGTTTTATGGCAGAAAGTCTATATCTCCGCAAAATATCTTATGTTCAATACTGGGAACAACTGGAAATTATTATTTTTTTTTTTGATCAATGTATAAATTGCCATAAGTAGTATCCAGATCTCCAGACAGGTTGCGTCAAATATGGCACCCATGGTTTAGTGCTCAAACAGCCATTCCTTCAATTCTAGACTGGAGCAGATAATCTATTGTTTGGCTTAGCAAATTAGCCCTTGTATTAAGGCTTTTTTTCCCCATAGATAAAAGATGTCAATGTCGCTAATTTGCTGCAATGTTTTTACTTTCAACAGTAAAAATAAAAACTTTAAAAATAAACTTGGATGGAATTGAATATAGGTGTCATCGCAGTAATCCATGATTGGCTAACTTCCTCCCTAATCAGTGATGTGCAACAAAAAAAAAATTAAGAAAAATCAGACTCTCCATCTCCCTCATCGGTGTACCCCTGTTCTTGTATGCTCTTTCCACTTCCTGTGAACTAAAATGTTCTAATTTGCTTATGAAGAATTAGATTGAAAGTTACAAAGTGTTTCTTGGGGACTCCTAAATGTTGCACACTCTTCAAATGAACACCAGTGCCTCTTGGTAAATGCGAAGTTCTTGCATCAACAGTTCTATGCAGACTGCCCTATGATGTTGGCGTATTTTGCAGGAAAGTTCTTAAGGTACTGCCACACTTAGCGATCTCGTTAGTGATCACGATAACGACGCAAGCTAACGAGATCGTTGGTGTGATCGCTTTTAGGTCGCTAGTAGCTGCCAAACAGGAGATCTCATAAACGACTCCTCAGCGGTCAGCGATCTCTTTAACGACTTTGGCGGTCGTTAGGATCTGTCATTAGCATGTACTGAGCGCTTCTGATTCATAGGAATTTCCAGCATCGCTCCTGCTCTCTGCGTCCTGCTAGCCTGCTTTGCAACTTCTGCGATCCTCTCTGTGACGCAAAAGAGAACTTACAGATATTGCGATCCACTCCGTGACGCTAAAACCCATATGCGTCACAAACGAGGTCGTTCGCAAAAGGTGCCAAACAGTGATATATGCTCACCAGCGGGACGCCAACGATCAAAAAACAGTCCAGAACGCTAATGAACGATCAGCGACATCACAGCAGGGGCCACATCGTTGCTACATGCCACACACAACGAGGTCGCTAAAGAGATTGCTAAATAGTGACGTTTTAGTGATCTCGTTAGCGATCTCGTTAGCGCTCTCGCTTAGTGTGGCATACCCTTTAGGAATGCTGCGTGAAAAGCTGGTGTGGCCTTTTCTTAGACTTTGTCAATGTTTGCCGGCTGCACGTGTGTTCGTTACAGGATATGTACTCCTTCAACTAACACTTCCTCGTGGAGAAGACTAGTTAGTCCAGTAATTGTGTTTCTTTTATGTGTATTGACACGTGTGTGTTCATGCTCGTGTAGGCAAAGGTTTATTAGTCACTGGAAGTGGCCGGGGAGAAGCCAGGGACCCACCTGTACAACTAGTGCAGTCTCAGTCCTCAGAAGTTGGCAAAAAGTATATTTTTCTCTAATACAGCACACAGGAGGATGCGCCTCACCCTAATAGGGACAAGCAACGTAAAAGAGGTCATATGGCCCCTCGCACATCCTCTCTCCAGTGTTTTTTCCTGTCTCTATGGGGATGAAGCTATTGTCCTAGAGTGCACTGTGCCAGCAGCAGACACTGGGGGAAGATTACTAGCCAGGCAGCTGAGATCACTTGATCCTACCTCTAATTTCCAGATGCTTCTCCTGTGGACTCTCCCCTCCAGTCCGTGCCTTTGGGACTTGAGAAGCTTGGGATGCCGCGTACTGAGGCTTCCAGCTTGTACCTCGCTGGAGCGCATGAGACGCAGTCCGGTCACCGGAAGTGACGTCAAGACAACGGGCGTCTTTTGATGAGGTCCGTTCCGGTTTCTTTGTTTCACAGTGGAACGCAGATGTGCAAGACCCGAGGGGGCCAGCAGTATAACTGCTTGTGATCGCTGCTTTGCCCTCTCACCTAGATGATAAGGGGAGGAGTCCTTCTAATGTAGAGGAGGCACTGGGTCCGGTTGCCTGTATAAGAGCCCCAGACAGGAGACAGACTAAAGGTAGGGCAAATCGTGGGCAGCATGCAGAATTTAGGTGCTCTCCACCAACTACCTGCATCTGCGGAGCCCAGCACTGTTCCAGTAAGTAGTCCGGCATTGGGAGTCCTCCTCATGATGCAGGTACTGGATATGATGGCTTATTCCTTCTCCCCTTTCTTTCAGGGGGACAAGGAACCTGCAGCGAGGAGCAAATCTAAGGCTGCAAGTGTGTAATCTGTACAAAAAACTGATCTCATCAGGTGTCAAGAGTGCAGTGAGAAAATTGTATGAGGAGTAACCCTCCTTAATGGAGGAGATTAAAGGGATAGTCCACCGGAAATCAGTCTTCCCTGGCCTCGTTCTCCCAGTCGGCACCTGCTCCCAGTATCCCTCTAGAGGCAAAAAAGAGAAAGGTTAACCAGGAAGAGGACTCGACTCCCAAGAAGAAATGTCCATACCAGAGAAACTTCTGGAAGAGAGCTAGTTAAACCCTCGCCTTGAAGCCCTCCAGGATATGTAATACTATTTTTCCTCTAAAAACATGGAAGCGCTTCTTATGGTGGTAAGGAGAACCATGGAGCTAGAAGAGGAAAAGGCTACCTATACAGTACAAGAGGAGATGTTCGATAGTCTCCTCCGGAAACCTGCAGCAGAGATAAAAGAAGGGGGGCGGTACCTCTCCCTCAGTTTTGGTTTCCTGTTCCTGCAGTTGGATGCCTGTAGCGTACGGAGTACCTGTAGGGGATCTCCCCCTGGATGGCCGGTCCAGGACCGAGGTCTGTGAGGGGCATTGCAGCTGAGCGCGGCGGTGCGCGCTCTTCATCCCGGAACATGGGGGCTGCCTGGCAGCGTCTCGCTCCCTCATGGACTCCCCGGCAGTCACTCTGGACAGGAGGCAGAGCCGGGGGAGGCGTGTTCACCACGACGCTGGCGCAGACTGAGTGGAAGCGACTTCCGGTCGCACCGGAAGTGACGTTACACGCCGGGGGAAGCGGTGTGCTGGACACTTCCGGGAGGAAGCCGCTCCAGAGGCGCGCATACCGATCTCCCCCCTGAACCCCCCCTCACATATATAAACTGCCCGAGGGCAGGAAAACGGCGGCGACAGCTCCCAGGGTGAAGATGGACAGGAGCGTGTGCTGGAGGACAAGGGCCAGCAGACCGCTGCGGTACCAGGGGGCCGGTGGTTGAGTGCCTTCGTAAGGCAGAAAAACGTAGATAATGATGGCCTTTCCCTGTTCCCCTCTCCCTAGGGTAGGAAAGCCACGGCCAAACAAAAAAGCAAAGCATGTGCTTTGTGCAAGAAAACACTTCCCAGAGGGTACGACAAGCGACTGTGTCGCTCATGTGTGCAAAAAACGGTGGCAGAAGAATCACCGTCCCTGTTGCAAAATATTAAAGCCATCATCCGTCAGGAAGTAAAGACAACAGTAAAACAGGAATTAAAACAGCACATGCTAGTCAGTTTGGGGCCCTCCCCCCCCCCCCCTCCTATGGGACAAAGTGATGTAGAGTCGGATGGCGAGCCGACGGAGTTAAGGCCCTCTGGAAGTTCAGACATGGATTCCTCGGATGAGGAATATGGCCACCCTTATTTTTTATCCGAGGACATTGGAAAATTATTGAAATTGGTCAGTTCTACCATGGGGGTTAAGACGCCAAGAGAACAACGGTCAGTACAGTATTCTATGTCCAGTAATTTGGAGGGGAAAAAACGTAAAGTTTTTCCCTTCCATGATAATCTACTAAACTTGATAAAAAAAAAAAAAAAAAAAAAAAGGGGGAAGAAACCCAATAAAAAAAAAAATGTCCATTCCACAAGCATTAAAACGAAAATATCCTTTCGATGAGGAAATCTGTGGGGAATGTGAAAAGGCGCCTAAACTGGACGCCGCCATTGCTAGCACATCCAAAGGAATAGCATTACCATTCAAAGATATGGGTGCGTTAAAAGACCCCCTTGATAAAAAAAAGCTGATGTCTTTCTAAAATCAGCCTGGGAAGCATCTGCATGGTCAATTAAACCTGGGTAGCCGACACTTGCACCGCTCGGGCCATGGTCAAGTGGCTGGAAGAGCTCAGTGAACAAATAAAAAATAAGTGCCCAAGGGAAAAACTATTGGAAGCAATACTGTCACTGCAAAAGGCGGCAGGGTTCTTGGCAGATGCGGCGGTGGATTGTGCGAGGTGCCGCCCGTGCATGAGCTCTCTAATTCAGGTCGCAGAGCACTGTGGTTGAAGAATTGGGCGGCAGATTTCCAATCGAAGGTAAAACTCTGCGCAATTCCCTGTGAGGGGCAATACCGGTTTGGAAAAACACTAGACGAAATATTGGAGAAAGCGTCGGATAAGAAGAAACAATTTCCGCCACCGCCTATGACAAGACGCCGTTGGAGTGATGCTCGCTTGTCCTTTCGTGGAGCAAGGAATAGAGGGGGCAGAAGTCGACCAGATGATAGATCTATGCGAGGCAGACCTTGGGGAGAGAGGAAGGAGAAAGGATTCCTCTTCAGTAAAGGTCCTCCCAGATCGGATACTAAACGTCAATGACGCCAAGACATCGGTGGGAGGAAGACTGCGAAAATTTGTACATCAATGGTCAGCGTTGCCCGCCTCACGGTGGGTAACCAATCTGTTATCCGAAGACCTGCGATTAAGTTTCCTCAACCTCCCGCCACAACGAATAATGATGGCTCAAGTGGAAAAAAAGAACCAAGCCACAATGGAGAAAGAAGTCACTCTCCTCATGCTGAAAAAAGTGTTAGTTGAAGTACCAAGCAGGAGAAGGGTTATACAGTACCCTGTTCCTTACTCCAAAACCAGACGGCTCACTAAGAGCGATATTCAACTTGAAAGCACTAAACCAGTACATTCGAGTGGAAAAATTCAAAATGGAGACGTTAAGATCAACAGTGAAGCTGCTCAAACCAAGCTGCTACATGGCGGTGATCGATCTAACCGATGCCTACTACCATGTACCGATCTGGGAAGAACACCAAAAATATCTAAGACTGGTGGTAGAGATTGCGCAGGTCCCTACTCATCTGCAGTATCAATGTCTTCCCTTCGGGGTGTCTGTGGCACCTCGTATATTCACAAAACTAATTTCGGAAGTGGCATCTTTTGTGAGAAAAGAAGACATATTACTAGTGCCCTACTTGGACAACTTCCTTGTGATAGCAAATACCGAAGGAGAATGCAGGAAAGCAGTAGCAAGGGTACTGGAAGTCTTAACCAGCTTAGGCTGGCTAATAAACGAGAAAAAATCAAAACTAATCCCAGCCCAAAAACAAGAATTTTTGGGAATACTGTTAGACTCCGGCAAGCAGCAATCTGTCCTCCCAGACAGGAAAATATGCTCGATTCAGCACAAGATACGACAGTTGAGACAGAGCCAGGCCATAAGAATCCGACAAGCAATGTCGCTGTTGGGTACATTGACGGCAACAATGCCGGCGGTCCGGTGGGCACAAAGCCACACAAGAGAACTGCAGTGCCAAATCTTGGCCGAGCAGGCAAAAGACCCGGCCAGCTTAAATCGACGGTTCACCCTAACGACACAGGTCCACAGCTCATTGGAATGGTGGCTAGAACCTGAAAACCTAAAAAGAGCAGTACCCTGGTCAAGTCACAACCAAGTGGTATTAACCACGGATGCGAGTCCGTCAGGATAGGGAGCACATCTAACGGGCCGTCTTGTGCAGGGCCAATGGGAACCCTCAATGAGGGAAACATCCACCAATTTGAAAGAGCTAACAGCAGTGAAGCGGGCACTTCATCAGGTGGAAGAAGTACGGGGAAGACATGTGACAATACTGTCAGACAACAACACGACGGTAGCCTACATAAATCGACAGGGAGGCACAAGATCACCATTCCTGATGGCGGAAGCAAGAGCTGTTCACATGGGCGGAAAACAATCTGTTATCCCTATCGAGCACACACTTAAAAGGGACAGACAATACGGTGGCAGATTTCTTAAGTTGACATGTGCTGCACCAAGGAGAATGGTCCCTAAATCAGGACATATTTGGAAAGATTTGTGCCAGCTGGGGCAGGCCAGAATTAGACCTGTTTGCCACAAAAGAGAACCGGAAAGTAAACAGGTTCTACTCCCTGAATCCAAGAGAACACCTGGAAGGAATAATGCACTGCTACACCGCTGGAGGTTCAACCTGGCATATGCCTTTCCCCCGTTTCCCCTGATACCAATAGTCCTGAAAAAAAATACAGGAGGACAAAGCCTGTGTAATTCTTATCGCGCCCTTCTGGCCGAAGAGAGCGTGGTTCACATGGCTCACACGCGTGTCTGCCTCGGACCCATGGATCTTACCCGATGTTCCGAATCTACTACACCAGGGACCAGTGGAACATCATCAGGTGCACAGCCTACATCTCACTGCCTGGAACTTGAGAGGGGACTCCTATTAGCCAAAGGATTCTCAGGGCCCTTGGTGACCACCTTGCTCACTAGTAGGAAAACAGTCACCTCGGCCAAGTATCCTCAGATCTGGCGAAAGAACATTATCGGAAACAGTCCAGAAGGTCCCGATGGCGGAAATCCTAGAATTCCTACAGAAAGGCCTGGAAAGAGGATTGTCTACAAGCACCCTAAAGGTGCAAGTCTCTGCACTAGGTGCGTTATTTGACAAAAAACTGGCTGACCACCCTTGGGTCTATAGGTTAATTCGAGCCTCCTTTACAGCCAGACCCTTGAAATTAGTACCTAAGGTGGCTCCCTGGGATCTCAATTTAGTACTGAGCCTATCTCATCCATTTTGGTAAAAGAGTTGACCCTAAAGACAGTGCTCTTGGTTGCCCTGACGTCAGCTCGGCGAGTCAGCGAGCTGCAAGCCATCTCTGTAAATCCCCCATATACTACCTTTATGGATGACAGAATGATTATAAGAACTGACCCAGCCTTCCTACCGAAGGTTAATACAAAATTTCACAGGGACCAAGAAATAATTTTACCCTCATTTTGTGCCAACCCAAAATCCCAGGGAGAGCAAACCTTTCATTGTTTAGACGTAAGACGTTGCCTACTTCAATATATAGAAGTCTCAAAATCTTGGCAACAGTCTTAGGCCCTTTTTGTCTCCTTCCAGGGACAAACGGGGAAAAAAGTAAAAGCTTCCAAAGCTACAATTGCACGGTGGCTACGCATGGCTATCTCGCTTTCCTATTCTTCATCAGGTCAGACTCTCCCCACTGGGTGTAACTGCTCACTTCTCAAGGGCTGTTGCGACATCTTGGGCCAAACGGGCAAATGCATCAATAGAGCAGATTTGCAGAGCAGCGGTATGGTCGTCACCCTCCACCTTTTTTTCATCATTATAGGCTAGATTTAGGTCTCTCGAATTTAGCCTTTGTTAGGAAGGTGTTATCTGCTGTTGTCCCACCCTAGGAGTCTCTTCTATTTCTTCCTCTCATGTCGGTGCTGTCATGGGGAAGGGAAAAAATGATAATTACTTACCGGTAATTTGATTTTCCAGAGTCATGACAGCACCTTATTAATTCCTGCCCTATCTTGGTGATGGTTGTGTGATTCACAGAAAAAAAAAAGTGTGTATAAATTTATATATAAAGAAGGCAGATGTCGTAACTATGGTAGCATATGTATGTGTGTGTGTATGTATATATATATATATATATATATATATATATATATATATATATATATATATATATATATATATATATATATATAATATATATATATATCTAATTTTGTTACATTTTCGCATACCTTTACAAACAAACTGAGGGAGAGGAACCGCCCCCCTTCTTTTATCTCTGCTGCAGGTTTCCTGTTCCTGGGGCGGATACCATACTCTCATGTCAGTGCTGTCATGGCTCTGGAAAATCAAATTACCGGTAAGTAATTATCATTTTTCCTATACATAAGAATATCTGAGAGTTAGTCTTGGAAGAATGGGATTCTCTGAGGAAGTAGTTAAGCACCTCCGCTGAACTAAGAGACAGATTTCCAGTGGATGAAGAAACTCGGAATGCTGGTCTGAGGTACCGAAGATAGATATTCAGGTTGCATGTGTAGCTAAGAAGACAATCTTGCCACTTGAGGATTTCTACCAGCTGAAGGATCTCTCTAGAGTACAAAATGGAGGGCCTTCTGAAGAACTCTTAGGAGACTTCAGCAGCACTGATGAACACTAATGCTTTCTCCACATGCATAACTAGATCAATGTCTTGTTGGCTTGCTCAGCTAGAGGAACATCTTTCTATCGTTGCCTCTCCAAAAAGCTACGGGATTTCTAGCAAATGTATCAGCGAAATCGCTAAGGGTGGCAGCACAGCAAGATCATCAGCATTAAGAAATTCAGTGAGATGTGCACTCTAGTTAAAGTCATGGGGTGGTAATGTAACATCAAAAATGGAGCTGTTCTCTTTAAGGGAAGGTACAGGTTTGGATCAGCTCTAAACTTGCTAGAGAAGGCTTCGGACAAAAAAATTCCTGCCTGAGACGAGAGGCTGTACTGAAAGAAGAAGGGGGGAATTCTTGCCTCCTCAGTACTGCAGACGAAAAGGGAAGTGGAGCTACCCAAAAGGCGGCTGGGGCAGAAATGTATTTCTCTCCCAGGGTTAATGTCAGAACAAACCATGATGCCAAGAAGAAAGTTGAGTAGTTGCATTTCCAGATTCCTTCCCCCCCCCAATGGCACAGATTGTGTACAAGCCCGTGGATCCTAAAATCCATCCAAGTAGTGGTAAAAATATAGGTTGCCTTCTGTCCCCCACAGAGAGTGTGAATAACCTGATTCCCTTCACAAAAATTTCAGGATGTCTTAAGTTCCGGTCTAAAAAAAAAAAAAAAAAAAAAAACCTGCTATCATGTGAGGTGATCTCCCTAGTTTCAGGGATGGAGATAAAAAGGAACGCTACGCTCGTCTTTGATTTATAATCGGGGCCCCACTGAATTGTAAACTTGAAACCCCTGAACCAGCACATTGCATACAGGAGGTTCAAGATGGAGTCCGTCAGATAAACAGTTCCCCCGATGGGTTGTAGTCATGGCAAAATTTTGTCCTATTGGAAGTTGGGGTTCACAGTTATTCAAGGGAAACAGTGCAGTCCATTTTTTCCCGTTCAGGATAACTTCTGTCATAATCTTCGTGAAGATTTGTGGTGCCGAAGTCATGGCTCACATCAGAGGTCGGAGTATCTGTAAAATACCATACCTTGACGACTTCCTGCTGGGGGGGCCCCTTCTATACCATTACTCCAGGAGCATCTGCAGACGATCCAGATTCTAACATCTTTGGGATGGCTAGTGAACCACCAGAGGTCGGATATTGTTCCATCTACAAAAGACGTTCCTAGGGGTTCTACTGGATTCTCACAGGCAGATATTCAATTTTTTTTTTTTTTTACCTAAGCAAAAACCGATCCAGTTATGATTAAGGATAGGCATCCTACAAAGCAAAAGATTGAGGATATCAGTCCTCGGCTCCATGACATCTTGCATCCTGACAGTAGCCTGGGCCCAAGTGCATACTAGAACCCTCAAGACCTGTATTCTTACAAATTGTGATGGATCCCCAGAATCCATGGACATACAAGAAAATCACAATACCTGCCCAGGTAAAAACCTCTCTATCATGGTGCCTCAGCCCACGAAACCTAAACGGGGAAGTCCCTTGCATCCAGGACCCTCTGGAGACAATACTGGTAGATGCCATCAAAAGAGGATGAGGAGCCATTGTCTCCCAAACTTCCTTCCAGGGACTTTGGTCTGGAGAGATCAGCCAGCAATTATCCAATATCAGTGAATTAAAGGCTGTAGAAGTACTCAGAACAGCAACATCTCTGATTCAAGATGCCCATGTGAAAGTCTATTCAGACAATGTAACTACAGTCTTGCACTTGCGTCGCCAAAGAAACTTGAAACACGAAGACCTGAAGGCAATCTCTGCAAGAATATTCTCCTGGGCTGAAGAACATCTCTCTTAATCAGCCTTCCATATAAAAGGATCAGTCAACGTACAAGCCAACTTCCTGAGCTGGAGAGAGCTTCACCCGTGAGAATGGAGTCTAAATTCAGATGTCTTCCAGGAAGTGGAGGGTACCTAGAAGTAGATCTGTTTGCAGGACGCCAGAATGCAAAGGTAACCCAGTACTTCTCTTTGAAGCCAGACGATGCCTGTCTAGGCATACGCCTTCCCTCCGGTCCCGATTCTGCCAAGAACTCACCAGAATAAAAAAAAAAAAAAAAAGTGGACCAAGGTAATACTGGTGGCACCACTCTGGCAGAAAAGAAGCTTGTTTGGCACCTTAAGAAACCTGAGTGTGGATGGTCCCCCTGATCCACCAATCAGAGACCTCCTTCACCATTGGCCAATTTACCATCCATACTTCGAGAGTTTATACCTGGCTTCTGAATTATCAATTTTAAAAGCCAGGGCCTCTCGGACAGGGTCATTAAGACCCTTCAGAAAAGTAGGAAGCCGATAACGAATGCTATATATATCCTACAACCTGGAAGACTTTCGTATCACGGTGTATGTCTTAACATCTAAATCCTCGGCAACCAAACATCGCCCAGAGCCTTGACTTTCTGCAAGAAGGCCTTTGAGACAGGTCTGAAACCCAGTACCTTCAAGGTTAAGGTGGCAGCACTAAGGTTCTATTTTGACCAGAGCCTGGCCCAACCTTTGGTGGCAAGATTCATGACCTCTGCCGGCGTCCCAGAATGATCAATCTAGTTCCCTCCTGGCACTTTTTTTTTTTTTTTTTATATCGTCCTTAAGGGACACTTCCACCTTTTGAGCCCTTATTAGACAGACTGTCCTGGAAAACAGCCTAGTAGCAATGACTACAGCCAGACAGTTGGGCCAACTTCAGGCTCTCTCCATAAATGAACCATACTTGAGAATACTGGAAGACTGACTTGTACTTTCATACTTTCATAGCCTTTCAGACTTTCATAGATCTCGGGAGATAATTCTACCCTCCTTCTGCCAGAATCTAACAAAACAAGAAGAGGAGTTCCACACTCTGGACATAAGTGGTGCTTTATTATCTCCAGGAGACGCAGGATTGGAGGAAAGTCCAAAATCTGTTTATTCAGCTTTATTGCCAGAATAAGGGGAAGAACGCTTCCAAGACGAGAGAGACATTTGAGACATTTTCATTACTTGCTGCAAAGTCAAAAGTATACATACATTTCATTAGTATTTGGTATCATTGATCTTAAAACTGAGTGACTAGGCTTCCAAGCTTCTCCCTTTTTCCTCCAGACGAAACAATGCTCATTATGCCCAAAAAGTTAAATTTTAGTTTAACCCCTTAAGCCCCCAAGGGTGGTTTGCACGTTAATGACCGGGCCAATTTTTACAATTCTGACCACTGTCTCTTTGAGGCTATAACTCTGGAACGCTTCGACGGATCTTCGCGATTCTGAGATTGTTTTCTCGTGACATATTGTACGTCATGATAGTGGTAAAATTTCTTTGATATTACTTGCATTTATTTATGAAAAAAAATGGAAATATGGCAAATTTTGAAAATTTTGCAATTTTCAAACTTTGAATTTTTATTCCCTTAAAACAGAGAAATATGTCACAGAAAATAGTTAATAAATAACATTTCTCACATGTCTACTTTACATCAGCACAATTTTGGAAACAAAATTTTTATTTGTTAGGAAGTTATAAGGGTTAAAAGTTGACCAGCGATTTCTCATTTTTACAACAATTTACAAAACCATTTTTTTTTAGGGACCACCTCAATTTGAAGTCACTTTGAGGGGTCTATATGGCAGAAAATACCAAAAAGTGACACCATTCTAAAAACTGCACCCCTCAAGGTACTCAAAACCACATTCAAGAAGTTTATTAACCCTTCAGGTGCTTCACAAGAGCTGAAGCAACATGAAAGGAAAAAATGAACATTTAACTTTAGTCACAAAAATGATCTTTTACAAACTTTTTTTTTTATTTTCACAAGGGGAAAAAGGAGAAAATGGACAAAGTTGTTATGCAATTTCTCCTGAGTACGTTGATACACCATATGTGGGGGGAACCACTGTTTGGGTGCACGGCTAGGAAGGGAAGGAGCGCCGTTTGACTTTTCCTAACCAAAATTGGCTGGAATTGAGAACGTACGCCATGTCGCATTTGGAGAGCCCCTGATGTGCCTAAATAGTAGAAACCCCCCACATGTGACCCCATTTTGGAAACTAGACCCCCTAAGGAACTTATCAAGGTGTGTGGTGAGCACTTTGAACACTCAAGTGCTTCGCGCAAGTTTATAATGTAGAGCCGTGAAGAAAAAAAATTATATTTTTTCCACAAGCATGATGATTTAGTCCCCAATTTTTATTTTCCCAAGGGCAAAGATGAGAAATTGGACCACAAAAGTTGCTGTCCAACTTGTCCTGAGTACGCTAATACCCGATATGTGGGGGGGAACCACTGTTTGGGCGCACGGCAGGGCTCGAAAGGGAAGGAGCGCCATTTGACTTTTCCAAACCAAAATTGGCTGGCATTGAGAACGGACGCCATGTTGCGTTTGGAGAGCCCCTGATGTGCCTAAACAGTGGAAACCCCCCACATGTGACCCAATTTTGGAAACTAGACCCCCTAAGGAACTTATCTAGTTGTGCGGTGAGCACTTTGAACCCCCAAGTGTTTCACTAAAGTTTATAATGCCCTGGCGTGAAAAAATTTTTTTTTTTCCACAAAAGTGATTTTCTTAGTCCACAATTTTTTATTTTCCCAAGGGTAACAGGAGAAATTTGACCCCAAAAGTTGTTGTTCAATTTGTCCTGAGTACACTGATACCCCATATGTTGGGTGGAACCACTGTTTGGGCGCACGGCAGGGCTCAGAAGGGAAGTAGTGACGTTTTGGAATGCAGACTTTGATGGAATGGTCTGCGAGCGTCATGTTCCGTTAGCAGAGCCCCTGATGTGCCTAAACAGTGGAAACCCCCCACAAGTGACCCCATTTTGTAAACAAGACCCCCTAAGGAACTTATCTAGGTGTGTGGTGAGCACTTTGAACCCCCAAGTGTTTCACTAAAGTTTATAATGCCCTGGCGTGAAAAAAATATATTTTTTTCCCAAAAGTGATCTTTTAGTCCACAACTTTTAATTTTCCCAAGGATAACAGAAGAAATTGGACCGCAAAAGTTGTTTTCTAATTTGTCCTGAGTATGCTGATACCCCACATGTGGGGAAAAAACTGTTTGGGCACACGTCGGGGCTCGAATGGGAAGTAGTGACGTTTTAGAATGCAGACTTTGATGGAATGGTCTGCGGGCGTCATGTTCCATTTGCAGAGCCCCTGATGTGCCTAAACAGTGAAAAAAACCCACAAGTGACATTATTTTGGAAACTAGACCACCAACGAACTTCTCTAGATGTGCCCCCTTTTTGGAACTAATCTACGGTTTCCTGTAAAGTAAATTAGTAGTGCATGGAGGTATGGTACAATTTGAAGTAATCCTTCATAAACAGGCCAGGTTTTTCGGGGCAGGTGTCGCATTGGTAAGTGGTGTCCTTGCGTATTCCCCTTTTGTAACACACTCGGCACCTTCTTTGCGGCTTACCTTTTTTCCAGTTGGCGGGACCACCCCCGGAAAATGCTGACCTGGTATGATATGAGCACCTACAGTTCCGGAAGTAATGGAGCCCGCTCCTTCCGGCATGCCAAATATCAGGGCCTTAACCACTACCTCCTGGAAGTGAAGGTACGATGTATCAGTGTGGCGTGCACATTGTGACAGCAGGAAAGCGTTGAGCATTGCCATTTGTACAATGTGCATGGCCAGCTTCTTGTACCACACCCTTGCCTTTCTCAAAGTACTGTACGGTTGGAGGAGTTGATTGGAGAGATCAACACCCCCCATGTATTTGTTGTACCCCAGTACACAGTCCGGTTGCAGACCTGTGTAGAGGTACCCCGTACAGTGCTGAGGGTGCTGCCATCACCGTGTATGGTGGTCAAGAGAAGGACATCCCTCCTGTCCTTGTACTTGACCACCAGCAGGTGGTCGCTACATTGGACTCTGCTGTCACCCCTTCTTAGCATCTGCCCAAGTAGCGTCTTTGGGAGGCCTCTCTGATTTTTGCGAACAGTACATCAGGCTGCGGTACCTCGCGCAAAGAGATTTGTAGAGTGGGGTGCTGGTATAAAAGTTATCGGTGTAGAGGTGATAACCTTTATCCAGCAGTGGGTGAACCAAATCCCACACAATTTTCCCACTCACTCCCAGGACAGGAGGACATTCAGGGGGTTCAAACCTGGTGTCCTTTCCTTCGTAAACTCTAAAGCTGCGGGTGTACCCTGAGGTACTCTCACACAGCTTGTAAAGTTTGATTCCGTACCTGGCCCTCTTGCTGGGCAGGTACTGACGGAATCCGAGCCGTCCCTTAAAATGAACTAAGGACTCATCCACGCAGATGTCCCTTTAAGGCACGTACACTTCAGCAAACTTTTTGTTGAAGTGTTCGATGACCGGCCGAGCTTTGAACAAACGGTCAAAGTTGGGGTCATCTCATGGGGGACACTGTGCATTATCGGTATAATGCAGGAATTTGTGGATGGCCTCAAAACGTGTCTGGGCCATGACCATTTGGAACACTGGAGTGTTATACAAAATATCAACACTCCAATATTGCCGAATTTCTGGCTTCTTCATTATCCCCATATGAAGGACCAGGCCCCAAAACTGCATCATTTCAACTGCGTCTACAGGAGACCAGTTAGAATATGATGAAACTGAGTTTTGCACCAAAAATTGTCGAGCGTACAAATTAGTTTGCTCCACCTTGAGGTTAATAAAATCCTCAGAGAAAAAGACTTTGAAAAAGTCTATTTCTGTGAGGCCGGTGGTGTCAAACCTGATTCCTGATTCTGCCACATAATCAGGAATCAGTGGCTCGTAATTTTCAGGGGGCGAGGTCCATACGGGGTCCGCAGTGGGGTGCGCTGCTTCGTCTTCTGGAATGGTGGGAGATGCCTCATCTTCTGTCCTGGGGCGTCTGCGTGGCGGTTCCGCAGGACCCGAGGAGGAAGATGAGGAGGATGAAGAATCAGAAAAGTATAAAAATGTGGGATCCTCTCCCTCGCTATCAGTAGTGGAGGCAAGGAAAGCATATGCCTCCTCCAATGAATAGCGCTTTTGGATGAACGTGACGGTCGGGACATTTTTTTTTTTTTTTAAGTATGGTGCTTGGGTGTACTTTATTTATAACTGTTTGTGTGTGTGGGGGGGGGGATAGTGATTGGTGCAAACTTGTCTAAAAAGAAAAAGCTAAAAGAAAAAAAGCAAATGGGGAGAAAAAAATGCCTGTGAAAAGAAAAGTGTAAAACAGCAGGCACGTACTCTGATAAGTGAACTGTGTCACTTATCAAAGTCCGGCGGTTGCGGGATGTGTGCATGGAGTTGGCGCAAAGAAGGCTGAGAAAAAAGCGAGCACGAGTGTTGATTGGTGAATTGCGTCACCAATCAACGCTCGGGGACTGTGAAATGTGCGCACGGAGGCGGCGCAAAGGGGGATGGGAGGAAGGGGGTGATGGAGGGATGAAGAGAGATGGGGCAGGGATCAACACTTAGGCCAGAATCACACATGCGAGGAAATCGTCCGACACTCGCATGTGAAATCCCAGCTCTGGCGTCGGCACTCGGGAGTGGAGTGTGCGGCTGCATGTATTTCTATGCAGCCGCTCGCTCCACTCCCGAGTGCCGGCGCCAGAGCTGCGATTTCACATGCGAGTGTCTTGACGATTTCCTCGCATGTGTGATCCCGGCCTTACAGTTGTAGTCTCTTTTCTTTCTTCCTTCTTCGGCACTACAAGGCCCAGCACAGGAGATCTTTTAGTATGACCGCTCTGCAGGAATCCTCAGCAAGTGTGAGGACACCTGCAGAGCGGTCATACACAGGTCAGAGCTGGTGAGACAGGTCACAGAGCGGTCAATTCGCTGCTGTGACCTGTGATTGCTGGGTATCATCATAACATGATCCCACCAATCAGAGCTCTCCTGGTTGCTCTGGCAACATGCCTAGGATCGGAGCTCACAGCTCCGATCCTAGGCAGGTCACAGCCAGGTCAGCAGCAGGGCACAGCGTGGTCACACAGCGGTCACACCGCAGCTGTGCCCTGTGATTGGCGCGATCGACGATGACATCGATCACGCCAATCAGACCTTGCAGGCCCTGCTAGGCCTGTCCTAAAGATGGGTGTTGAGGATCGGTGCTTTTACAGCACCGATCCGGCAAGGCACAGCTTGATAACACCGCGGCTGTGCCCTGCGATCGATGTGATCGTCAATCGCGCCAATCTGAGTTGTTTTTGCCGGTGCCTAGCGTTGACAGGCAGCGGCCAAGGATCGAGTACATCGGTACTCGATCCTAGCCTGGGACCTCATTGTTTCAGTCATTCTGATTGGCTAAAACAATGAGGCTGTGATTGGCTGTTGAGTTCTCAACAGCCAATCACAGCGATCGGGAGTGAGGATGGGCGGTGACAGACCCCGGGATGCCGACGCCATCTTTCCTATGGTAAGTTGGCGTCGGAATTTTAATGCGATCACCGCAACTTAAGTCGCGATGCCGCATTAAATGTCATGACGTACTATCCCGTCCCTGGGGATTAAGTCTCGGGTCACATGGACGGGATAGTACGTCGGATGACAGAAAGGGGTTAATCAGATCACAGGACATGTCTCCAAAAATGTAGGTCTTTGTTCCTGTGTGCATTTGCAAACATTAATCTGGCTTTTTTTGTGTTTCTTTTGGAGTAATGGCTTCTTCCTGGCAGTGGCCTTTCAGGCTATGTTGGTACAGTACTCGTTTCACTGTGGATATTGACAATGTTACCAGTTTCCGCTATCATTTTCACAAGGTCTTTTGCTTTTGTCCTTGGGTTGATATGCACAAGTCGGACCAAAGCACGTTCATCTCTGGGACGAGAAACCCATTCCTTCCTGAGCGGTATGATGGCAGGACATTCCCATCTTGTTTTTACTTGCATATAATTGTTTGTACAGATAAACGAGGCACCTTCAGGTATCTTAAAATTGTACCCAAGGATAAACCAGACTTGTGCAAGTCTACAATTCTCTTCCTGATATCTTGGCTGATTTATTTAGACGTTTCCATGATGCTACATTAGAGACACACCTGTGGATATATTTTAATCAACTCAGATGTTGCCCAAAAATTTTTTTCTCTAAAAGCCTGCATATGTCTTTTTATATAGTGTATGTAAACTTCTGGTTTCAACTGTAGCATGATTATTCCATAGTACCTTCATCAAAGATTAACACACCACAGTACACAAACACGATAGGAGGATCATGTTGTGGATTATTATAAAGTGCCTACACCCTATTTGGTACAATGCTCACCCTCCAAGTATTGACATTTAAAAATAAACACTACTTGCCTACCCACATTTCTTTCGAGTTCTGCTTGGTCTGTACGAAGGCTCCACACTGCTGGCGCGTTGTAGGAACGTCATCACGCCTTCAGTATCAAGTTTCAGAATCGTAGGCTGAATAATGGACCACGGAGCTGTTTGCTCCCTGATCCACTACTCTATTCAACTGTATCCGTGCCCAAAGGATGCGGTTTCCCCTGAAATTGAGAGCCCCAATGGCTTGCAGGAACTATTGCGGTCACCTCCTTAAGTATAACCTAAATACCCCAGTATGAAAGCGGCCTAAACCTGCATCTGCACACACAGCCCGTCATTGTGAGGGTAGACAAGTAGTCCTGTGTGAACTTGGTCTTTAAGATATTTCTCCCTGTAAACATAATAGACAAATTCTTTGTATGCAGGAGTTAGGAGAGCAGCACTGTGTAGCTTTCAGAGGATAAGAAAAAAAACAAACCATGATGTGGAACAGATAAGCTGTTGCCAGGGATGGTTTACATAGCTGAGCGCTGAGGCCATCTGCCAAGGATCAAGTTTCATCATGCAGTAACAAACTCTGACCATATTGTGTGAAGGGAATACTGTGAGCAAAATTCATACATATGTATTGGCGGCCCTGAGAAGGAGGTATGTGTGGTGTGTTCTCTTTTGGGTGCATTTTTAGGCATGGTTTGTTCCACCACCAAAGATGCTGCACTTGAGCAAAATTTAGCATAATGTTTTGTCGAAAACATCTCCCCTCTTTTTTTTTTTTTTTTTTTTTTATTTGTGTCCTTTCTTTAATGTGCAGTATGAGACCTCGGGAATCTGCAGCTTTCTAACATCCTCTTTAGAATTTGAAGCCCCAAACTGATTCATATTCCGAAATGGTCTCACAAGGAATTTGTAGAGGGGTAATATTACATTGAGATCAGCCTAAAATCTTACTAGCTTTTGCAGCTGCTGGGTGACATGGAGAACTGCTGCTTAGTATACTCATTTAATGCTATACTCATTTAGTGCTTAGGAGCACTTTACACCTCTCTACATTAACTCCTTAGCGACTGGACAATTTTTTTTTTTCTCCAGCCCTCCCACCCCCTGCCTTCCAAAACATGTCTAGATTTTTTTTTTCTTTGATAGACAAATTTGTAGTTCTTCAGATGTCTCTTTTGATCGAATTTATGGATTAAACTCTTCCAATTTCAAGTGAACATGTATGTGAAAATAACTGCTGGCATTCGAATACCATCTGTGTATCATGTGACTGCATGCGTTCAATTTTTTTACTCTACGGTTAATTAGTTACAGCTTTGAGAAAAATCATATAAAAAAATATGTATTATATAATTTTTTTTTTTTTCATACAAAGAAAAATAGATTAAACTCGAATCCAAAAAAAGTGATCCAGCATTGAAGGCAACTTGGGCTTTTTTTTATGGATGTTTTAAAATGACGAGCTGAGCAGTAGTTCTCTAGAATTGTGGATACAAACTTAACTTTTTGCATAACCAGACTTCCAGGCATAATTTTGTTTTTTCTGACATCACCAGCAGATTTTTGATATTGCCATCTCCTTGCTTCCCTTGCTAGTCTCTTCCTCATCAAAGTCCTAATTAATCCTAAACTTCAACTTTTAATGACCTTCCATGTCCCTCTGACTGTCATTGATACCAATGTGCACCATGACCGCTGGGTCTTCCCCCAGCACCACACAGCAATATGTCTACCTGATCTGTAATATGCCGAACTCGAGCACCTGGTAGACAATACATAACGTCTAGTTGTTGTAATGATTTATCTCGGACTTGCAACCCTACTATCGGACAATCTGGTAGATTTACAAGGGTGTGCAAATGTGGAACTAGCCTCTATGGTGCTTTACTATCCACCCCCTTTTGTTACTCGGCTACTGATCTTTGGCTCCTGAGTTTTGCCTTAGCCTGCACCCACTAAGTGAGCTCTCAACTCCTTTGCAGTGTTACTGAATTAAATAAGTCTTTTTTTTTTTTTTTTGTTTTGTGTGGAACATTATATGGGGCCCATTATACTGTATGGAGGACTAGTGTAGGAGGAAATTTACTTTTGTAATGGGTACACTTCTGAGGACAGTTTCTACTATTAGGGTACATTTATCAATATCCTGTTTACCTCTAATACTACAGGTACTGAAACCCTAAAATCTGTGGACCATTGATCACCTGAATCCCCTCTGTAGTATGGTATTGTAGAACTTACAATAGATATCACTCATGTAATGTAAGAAGTGACATATTTGGCATTGTACTATACCTATATGTCTGTGCATCATGACTTGTGGTATGTGTTAAAGGGGCCCACTGAGACCCTTTTGCCCAGGACCCATGAAAATCTGGAACCGGCCCTGCCTAAAGCCATCTTCTGATCGTGCGCAGTGCGCCTCTGAACCCCGTCTTAACCCTCTTCCCATGTTAACTAATGCCTCCATTGACTAGTCAAAGCCTCATTAGCATATGGAAAATGGGAACAATATAAATATTGTTGTGTGTGTGTGTGTGTTTCCCCCCCCCCCCCAAACTTCATTTTTACAGAAAAAAGTTATGCAGGGAATTTACTCATAAATAAGTGACTGCTAAAGGGCATGGAGGACCTGACGACAGGTTCTCTAAGTCCCTTGGCTGTGGCTGTGCCCTCTAGGGCCCCCTATCATAATGTGACCCTGAGGGCACAACCAAGGCTGTGCTCCCCATGTTCCTTGGTCTGGCCCCAGCATCCTGCTGCATCGACAGTGACAGAAGAAAAGCAAAAGGGGGAGAGAAGAATCCTTTTATTTGCCTGCGCTCTAGGCACCATGAGGCGTCCTCTTCTTATAGATCTGGCGCACACATGTTTAAAATGGCCCGTCATATGCCGGTGATGTCCCTGTCAATACCTGCGATAGGCGCACAAGTCAGCCGCCAACCTCTGCTAGGACGGTGGCCTGTTGCGCGGGGGCGATACATTTCAACTGAATGTGCACACTGCAATAACAATGTCTCCATTTGAGCCCTCACAGAAAACAGCAGTAATGTCCCCTTTTCTGCTCCCATATTACAAACAGAATTGTCCCTCATTTGTGCCCCCTCCACACACAGTAGTCACCCCCATTTGTACCTCCACAAAGTACATTGCAATTACCCCTTTCCATATCATTCTTTTTGCACTAACGAAGAGGGGGGGGGGGGGAATCCAAAACGCTTAAATTCCCTTTTCTCCGCTGCCAGAAACAAGTGACAAGGTGAAGGCATCAGTCTGATGTCTTATAAGGGCCCTTCACCTCTAGTAGGCGGCAGGCCTGAGGATGTGGATACAATTGGAAGTGTTGTCTCTGGGAAATCTGCCAATTCGTATTCCCAGGACACTCCAGAATCATTTTGAGGTATGCACAGGAAGCGGTTTCATAAGAAAATGTCCGGCCACGTTTATAAGCTTCATAAGCACACGCAAACAAAGATAGCCTTCTCCGGCACAAGGTGAAAATAAATAGTCCATATAGGACTGCAGGCCTGCCCGCTCAGGTCAGTGTCTTTAGCAACACACACTGGAGGTCTCCACACCTCCAGACACTGAATGAGACACTCGGCCTCCATTTTATCTGCCAAACCAAGCCCCTGGGTTGGGATATGATGTGAGCAGTCATTCCCACCCATCTCTTATGACTGCTTGTAAAACACGGCCCTGGAAAGGCCCAAATAACTCTCTCGGCACTGTATGTGATGGAGCATGCTTCCGAGCTCACATCACCGCAGCAATGACACACAACTCCCCTCAAGGACTCGTGTGGCAGATAGACAGATATAGATATAGATATTTTTATTTTTTATTATATTTTCTTCTTGTAAAGATAGCATACCATGCACATGCCTCCTTTAATAGAGCGGGTGAGGCACAAAGTGGTGTGCAGCTTGCCAAAAATCGTATTCTAGTCAAGCGCTTGAGTAAGATTTACGGCATAAAAAAAAATGCCACCGGTCTTCCCTGGTGTATAATGAGGAGGCAAAAGGTCATTTGATCCTTTTGCTGGATACGTGATGTACAAGGTTGACCCCCCCCCCCTCAAAAAAAAAAAAAATTCTTCCCCATTTCCAGTAAATGTTTCATTCGTTCTTCAGCCATCCCCTTCATTTTTCCTTTTAAAGTGAAAGTATGTAGAGGAGAAATGAAACTAATCCTATTGTTTGGAACACCAGGCTCCTCCTTCCGCTCCCATCATAAAGCAGCTCACTGTTCTTTCACCCTTCATACAGATACGTTCCTCAAAAAACCTCCTGGAGAAGACTCCTTGATCTTGCAACTTCAAAAATCATGGAAAATCGTAGCTTCGAACGGGAACTTAATAATCCCCCTCGCTATGATGCCCAAACCTATCAACCCCTAAAGGAAGAAATGGAGTTTGGAAATTATCCTCCCCAGACTGTCCAGTCCACAGTGGTAACAATCATGCCTGAGAGCCCTCCTGTCCGGATCACATCATCTGGTCGCTTTTCAACAGCATGTACTTGAATGTCTGCTGCCTGGGACTCCTTGCCTTTGTATTCTCCATCAAGGTAAGACTATTCTGGTAGTCTGTATTGAAATTGTCCATAATAGTTTCATCATCTACTGATCTGTTTTATCCTTTGCCCCTTTTTTTAAAAAATTTTGAAATGGATTTTTGTATTTTTGTTTTGCATCCCCTCTATGCGGGTAACTTAACGAGGCTGATACAGAGCATAATCTGGCTGTGCTTTACTCCCTTCTGTCTCATCCCAGTCTTGTTACACAGAAACACCAGAGAAATCCTTAAAAAAAAAATTTTCGCAATTTTTCACAATACAAAATCTGATCTCCATAGATACAATTGTACACCACATGTTTTGTTATATAGGGACTTGGATTGTAAGAACTGTGCAAAATCCTTACAGCTAAACTATTTGCTCTGTTTCTGTGTGGTTACGTTAATTATTTCCAGATGCTGAACTTTAACTTCCAAAGAGGCCAACTAAGGGGGACATTCAGCCCAATCATTGGGTTTCTAAACAGAAAGGCATAAATTTACAGTGCTTAAAGGGGGTGGGGGAGAAGACTGGTTAAACTTGTTGTGCTAGACTTTTGTTCTGTTTTGCTGAATTCTGGACGCGCTATAAGCAGACAAAGAATCAAGGGATGTCAATTGCCCGCAAATTGTCACGCACAACCGATACAACTCCTAAACATTTAACTCACAAGTTTGTCAGTCGTCACAAAATAGGCTGTAGGTTATAAACTGGCATGATAGTAGTTGTGCCAAATGACTGACAAAGCCATGCTACATCTTGAATGCTGTCGGATTAAAGGGTTAACATTTTTTTTTTAAAATAAAAATCATGTTAAAGATTTATTTCAGAGAAATCGTTTAGATATTTGACCCCTTTCCCTTGTTTGCGAGCTCATTATCCTCCATATGGATATTCTCACTGGTTGTCTGGAAACAAGAAAATGTAATTCTTTGGTTGGGGGAGGAGGGGGATGAAGCTGCAGAGGCTGTGAACAGGAAATGGTGATCTGATCTGGAGTTATGACGAAAGTATCCCTTATTTATTTTTCTTTAATATTTTGCTTGAATTTTGTGCCAATTTTGTGCTAATTATTTATTTTTCTTTTATTTTTACAGTCCAGAGACCGAAAGTTGCATGGGGATAGGAACGGTGCCACCAGCTATGGTTCCACCGCCCGGTCTCTAAACATTGCCGCCACTGTCCTGTCCATCCTGTTTACTATTGTTGTAGTCATCATCGTCATCATACAAGTACAATACGCTGTTCAAGCTTTTCAACAAGTGATGGAAAGGGAAAGGGAAAAAAATGAATACGGATTTGGAAAGTGATGCAAAACATCCCAGGAGTGATCGGCACCTCTTTGCCTTTAATCTTCTTTTTTTTTTTTTTTTTTTTTTCTTGCTCTTTTGTCATTGTAACTAAGGGGGAGAAAGGGCATAGTGTTTAACACATTTCGTAGTCTTTATTGTTTTCTTGTTTCTTTAATGTAGGTTTTTTTTTTTTTTCCTGGAGTTTTAAAATTTGGGAATGTATTACACTATAGGGTAATAAGTTGCTGTAAATTCTAATACAATTTATTGCTTTTAATTGAGCCAAAGATTCTTTCTACCATAATTTCCAATAAACATGGTATAGTGTCAGTTTTACATGAACACATCTAGCATAGCCTGTTGCTTTTCTCAATATATCTAGTGCCTGCTATTACGTTCACTTCCATTCCCCTCCGCAATAATTAAAAGGAATGTCACCAGGCTTTTGCTTTGTAATCTCAGAGCAACACGATGTAGGGACTGAGACCCTGATTCCAGTGACGTATCACTTGCTGGGCTCCTTGCTGTCCTCTTGATGCTCACTGTTTTCTCTGCTCAGATGTAGCACTACTCGAAATTCTGAGCCCTGTATAACCCCGCCCACACCACTGATTGGCAGTTTTTTTTGTTTACACTGACAACTGCCAATCAATGGTGGGGTTAGAGTAGTTGACTAGGGGGCATGAGGCACCTAGTCTTGTTGTAATAATCTCCTGCTGATAAAACACAGATTTTATTGAAACAGCTTAGTAAGTGTTACATCGCAGGAATAAGGGTCTCAGACCCTACATCATGCTGCTTTCAGATTACATGGCAAAAACCTGCTGACAGATCTCCCTTTAAGATATATTTTCACAGAATTACATATTGCCAAAATATTATTGCATAATCTTTTCCTTTGGTGACACCTTTTCCCCAGAACCACTGATGGTCACAAACCTACTGTGCCTTTATCCCTGAGCCTTTATTGCGATTATACAGTGACACCTAAAATGTACTACTCCTTCCAGTTATGAATCATATAAAAGATACAACCAGCTTCCCATTTATACATGGGCTTCTATATATATATTTTTTTTATGGGAAAGTATAATCTAATATTTGTTCTTGGCACATTCATATAACAGAATGTACATGTGAATTAATCAAAGTGATCTGTATTTTCTGGTGAGTCATAATGGAAGTGTCTGGACATTAAGAGAAGGGTTTGGTCTGGTAATATTTGCTGTACATTGTTTGCTTTATTACTTTTTCCTGTCTGATTAACACTTTTTGTAATGTTTGTTTTCTCCCCTGATTGTTCGCATGCTTGTCTTGGTGTATCACAATTAGAGGATGCTAGTCTTATAAACAATTGAAATGATGAGCACTGTTCAGTCAAATAAATAAAAAAATAAAAAATTAATCTTGTGTCTAATTTCATAAATGGTCTAATTCTTGGCAGCTTCATTGCCTTGGACTGATTCCACTTTGCCCTCCATACCAGTAAGGCTGGTTTCCCACTTGCGTCTGACCGAACTGCATCCGTCAGCGCACGGCCGCCGCTAAGCTCCACCCCCGCCTACTCCCGATCGCTCCGACAATGGGCGCATGACGCTGCATGCGACCTGCGTACCCTATCTTTAGCATTGGGTACGCAGGCCGTGCGCAGCTATGCGTTTGCCGCCGCTTGCATCCTTTTGACGGTGCGCCGATCTGCGCCCAACGCACCGTGTTGAATTTTGGTGTGCTCGGCGCACCGTCAAAAGGACGCAAGCGGCGGCAAACGCATGGCTGCGCACGACCTGCGTACCCAATGCTAAAGATAGGGTATGCAGAGTCATGCGCCCATAGGCGGAGCAATCGGGAGGAGGTGGGGCGGAGCTTAGCGGTGTGAAATTAGCCTAAGTGACGGAAGTTGACATGTTGCAAATGTCAAGTTTGGCATTTGATGCATCGTGGAATATAATGTACGGTGGCTCAGTGGTTAACATTGTTACTTTCAGCGCTGGGTTCAAATCCCACCAGGAACAACATTTGCAAGGAGGGATTTTATGTTCTCCCTTTGTTTGCCTGACTTTCCTACCACACTTCAAAGACATACAGTAGGTTCGGAAAGTATTCAGACTACTTTAAATGTTTCACTCTGTTTCATTGCAGCTGTTTGGTAAATGCAAAAAAAGTTCATTTTTTTTCTCATTAATGTACACTCTGCGCCCCATCTTTACTAAAAAAAAAAAAAAAAAAACAAATGTAGAAATTTTTGCAAATTTATTAAAAAAAGAAACTGAAATATCACATGGTCATAAGTATTCAGACCCTTTTCTCAGTATTGAGTAGAAGCACCCTTTTGAGCTAGTACAGCCATGAGTCTTCTCAAGTTTTTCACATCTAGATTTGGGGATCCTCTGCCATTCTTCCTTGCAGATCCTCTCCAGTTCCGTTAGGTTGGATGGTGAACGTTGGTGGACAGCCATTTCAGGTCTCTCCAGAGATGCTTAATTGGGTTTAGGTCAGGGCTTGGCTGGGCAGTCAAGAATGGTCACAGAGTTGTTCTGAAGCCACTCCTTTGTTATTTTAGCTGTGTGCTTCTGGTCATTATCTTGTTGGAAGGTGAACCTTCAGCCAAGTCTGGGGTCCAGAGCACTCTGGAAGAGGTTTTTCATCCAAGATATCTCTGTACTTCCCCGCATTCATGTTTACTTAAATTGCAACCAATTGTCCTGTAAATGCAGCTGAACACCCCCCCCCCCCCCTTAGCATGATGCTGCCACCACCATGTTCCACTGTTGGGATTGTATTGGGCAGGTGATGAGCAGTGCCTAGTTTTCTCCACACATACCGCTTAGCATGATCACCAATAAGTTCTATCATCACTAGAGATGAGCGTCTTAGCCTCTGGGAGTGTCGAGTCGGGTTTCGGACCACCCGAAATCGGCCGACTATCGGAAAAAGTTGAAGGCCCGACTGAAACTCGACCCGACCCCAATGCAATTCAATGGGGAAGAAAAGTTGGCAGGGAGTAGAGGACAGTAAACACACCTACAGTGCCCATTTCAATGCCAACGAGATCAATTCTTATTAAGCTTGTCAATCTTAATTTACTTTATAATATTAGTAACGCATTGAAAACTGGGGTTATTTGGCTAAAGTTGTAGAGTAGTGCAGGGCTGGCTCCAGGTTTTCGTGGGCCCCGGGCGAAAGAGTCTTAGTGGGCCCCTTTAACACATACCACAATTCATGATGCTCCGATACGGAAGAGAAATATAGGTATAATACAATGCCAAATACTTGACTTCTTACATTACAGGAGTGATATCTATTGTAAATTCTACAATAGCTCAAAAACCGGACAGTATAGTCCTCCATACAGTATTATGGCCACCACATAGTGCGCCTTACAGAATGGGCTCCATATAATGCTCCAAACAGTATTATGGGCACCACTTAATGTGCCATACAGAATAATGAGCCCCATATAGTGCTCCATACACAACAATGAGTCCCATATATGATGCTCCATACAGAATAATGGGCCCAATATAATGCTTCATACAGTATAATGAGCCACATACATTGCTCCATACAAAATAATGAGCCCCATATATTGCTTCATACAGAATTGGTCCCATATAATGTTCCATACAGTATATGATGAGCTCCACATAATGCTCCAGTATATGATGGTCCCCATATAATGTGCCATACAGTATAGGACCGTCCCCATAGAGTATAATGAGCCCCACATATTTCTCCATACAGTATGAGTCGCATATAAAGCTCCATACAGTATATAATGCTCCATACAGAATGGGCTCCATATAATGCTTCATACAGCATAGGCCCCATATGTGCTCCATATATAAAGGGCCCTATATGATGCCACATAAAAAATGAACCCCATATGATGCTCCAGTGTATGATGAGCCCCATATAATGCTCCAAATATAATGGTCACCATATATAATGCTCCATATGATGGGCCCCATGTAATGCTCCATATATAATGGGCCCCATGTGATGCTCCAGTATATGATGGGCCCCATGGATGATGCTCCAGTGTATGATGGGCCTATATAATGCTCCATATATACTGGGCCCCATATGATGCTCCAGTATATGATGGGCCCCATGGATGATGCTCCAGTGTATGATGGACCTATATAATGCTCCATAAATAATGGTCCTCATATGATGCTCCAGTGTATAATGGGCCCCGTATATGATGCTCCAGTGTATGATGGGCCCCATTTATAATGCTCCAGTGTATGATGTGTATGATGTGCCCCATATATAATGCTCCAGTGTATAATGGACCCTATCTATGGGCCCCCTGTATAATTCTCCAGTGTATAATGCTCCCCATATATTGCTCCAAACATTAAAAAAATGAAAGACCTCTCCTCGCTGTGCACTGCTCTACTCTGGACTCCTCAGCGTCGCCATGTTCCAGCTCTCTGCACTGTGACTGTCATTGCGCTCTCTGACCTGAATGTCACTGTCAGGAAACGCGGAAGATGTCACAGCGGTGGAGCAGGAAGAGGTAAGTATTGTAAGTGCTGGGGCCCTGAGCAAGCAGGGGGGGCCCACTCGTGGGCACTGGCACAGGGCCCCTCATAGTACACCAGTGATGTCGAGAGGGCCCCCCCACCTGCTCAGGGCCCCAGGACTTGCCCTGGTGCGCCAGGTGCTAAAGCCGGCCCTGTGGGGGGTGACAGCCCAGTTAGGGAGGTGGAAAAACTGGCATATGTTGAGGTGTAGGCTGGATGTTCAGCAGCTGCAAATGGAGGAATTGGAGAAGTCGGAGGAAGAGGAGGACAAAGCGAGCCATTTTGCTGGCAACCTATGTGTCATCAAGAGAATGTGGTACAAAATCCTTTGAAACCCAGGCATGGTTCATTTTAATGAAGGTGAGATCACCAACATTTTGGGTCAACAGCCGTGTCCTTCTTTCTGTCAGGATTGATCCAGCAGCCCTGAAGACTCTGATAGCACACTACCAGCAGGGCAAGCTCTTGTAAGGCATATTGTGTCAATTCAGGCCAGGTGTCCAGTTTACAGGCCCAGTAGTCAAAGGGGAATGAACTTTGAGGGAGAACATCGATAGGGGAGGAGAGGTAGTTTTGAACCATAGTTGACAACTGCTGTCTCCTGTCTGTTGCAGTCGATTCAGTATTACTAGTCATGTGAGCGGCACTCGAGAAATCAGTCCACAACATGGTCATGAAACCCCTGTCTCCAACGCCACTTCGGCTGTGTGCACCACGAACACCTCTTCCATTTGGCCCAGTACGGCTCATGGTAGAACCTGCACCGCTGCTGTATGCTGGGAATACCTCTAACAAACTACCAGAGTTGCTTGTCTGTTCGCCAATATTAGCTCTAGGTTCTCCTGTGGCATGATGTTCTGTAATTTGCCTTTATAGCGTGGATCGAGGATGCTGGCCAACCAGTAGTCGTCATCCTTCATCATTTTGGCAATGCGAGGGTCCCTTTTTAGGATCCGCAAGACATAATCACACATGTGGGCCAATGTTCCAGGTGTCAATGATGCACTGCCAGTGGTGGGTGGAGGAGAACTTTCTGCCAAATCCACATCCCTCCAGTCACGCACAAACCCTGTACCTGACCTTGGCAAGCCAATATTTTCTCTTTCCCCCTGAGAAGCATCCTCCCCAAAATAATCATCCCCCTCCTCCTCTTCCTCTTCTTCCTCCACCTCGTCCAGGACAGTTCCCTGAGCAGGCAATGGCTGACTGTCATCAAGGCTTCCCTCCTCCTCTTCCTCCTCAGCTGCAGACACCTGATTCTTAATGTGCGTCAAAGTTTGCATGAGCAGACGCATAAGTGGGATTCTCATGCTTATGATGGCGTCGTCTGCGCTTACCAACCATGTGCATTCCTCAAAACACTGAAGGACTTTACAGAGGTTTTTAAGCTTTGTCTGCCCTCAAACTGCCTGCCTGTGTATCCTCCCACAAATGCATTACAGCCTGCCTCTGTTCGCACAGCCTCTCAACCATGTGCATGGTGGCGTTCCACCTTGTTGCAACGTCTATGAACGTATATAATTTCCCCCTGGGATCAATAAAGTGTATCGTATCGTATCGTGCTTGGGGAGGTTGAGTGATCGCTGCAGCCTCTGCATACGACTGGAGTCTACGGGTGAGTGACGGATGTGCGAGCACAGTCTTCGCACCTTAAGGAGCAGGGCTGGTAACTCCGGATAAATATTTATGAATCACTGCACCACCAGGTTCAAGGTGTCTGAGTTTTGCCAGGGCTATGGCCGCCACAAAATTACGGCCGTTAACACTGACTACCTTGCCTGGCTCAAGATGTAGACTGCCCAGCCATGACTCAGTTTCTCGCTGCAAGTAGTCGGCCAGTACCTCCGCGGTGTGTCTGTTGTCGCCCAAAGACATCATCTTTAAAACAGCCTGCTGACGCTTACCACTAGCTGTTCGATAGTGGGACACCTCGTGTGCAACACTGGCAGCTGCAGATGGAGTGCTCGTGCGACTGCGCTCTGTCGACGAGCTTTCGCTTCTGGAGGGGGAGGGTCGAACGCCTACACCGCCGCTGTCCCCGTGGACCCTGCATCCACCACATTAACCCAATGCGCAGTGATGGACACGTAACGGACCTGGTCATGCCTACTGGCCCATGCATCTGTTGTGAGGTGCACCTTTCCACTCACTGATTGTTTGAGTGCATGGACAATGCGGTCTTTCACATGCAGGTGGAGGGCAGGAATGGCTTTTCTAGCAAAGAAGTGCCAACTGGGTAGGTCATAGCGTGGGACAGTGTAGGCCATGAGCTCTCGGAACGCTGCGCTTTCAACCAAACGGATGGGTATCATCTCTAATGAGATCAATTTGTCAATGTAGGCATTCCAAGCCAGTGTACGCGGATGAGAGGATGAGTACTTTCTTGTCCTACTCAGAGTGTCTGCTAGTGTGAGCTGGACTTGAGAGCTGCACATGGGGGAACTAGCGGTGGACATGGCAGACTGAGAGGGGGATGGTGGTGGTGATGGCCTAGATTCAGTCTTTCGTTGGAAAAACATTGTGATTCCCTGACTGCTTTGGCCTTGCGACGACACCTCAACATTTCTTGCTGGTGGTGTGCTAACCGGTGGGCTTACAGTGGGGGAAGCAATGTAGCGTTGCTGGCTACCTTCAGTCGGAGCAGGTGCACATGTGCTACCTGAGGTTTTGTAGTCCGTCCATGCTTGCAAGTGCATGGTGTTTAAATGTCTAAGCATGCAACTGGTATTCAAATTTCGGAGATTTTCCCTTGGCTAAAGGTCCTTCTGCACTTCTTACAGATAACCTTTGCCTCATCAATAGGATTTTGGTCAAAAAGTGCCACACTGCACTCTTCCTACTATGGTATAAACTTTCAGGGCTTGCACGCTGTTCTAATTTGACCGTCTGACCAAGCTGTCCTGCAACTCTTTTTGTTTTTTTAACACGTTTTTGGACTGCTACGGGCCTACCAGATAGACGCAGCTGCGATGTCGATGCCTGCTGCGCATCCTCCTCTTCTGAGCTATTGCCAGCGGCACCCTCTTCCCCCAATGGATGCCAATCCGGGTCAACAACTGGGTCATCCATCACCTCCTCTTCAATTTCATCTGCAGCTTCCTCTGTGTCACCATGTAAGGAGGTAGAGTATGCGGGAAGGGGCACCTGTGTTTCATCAGGGTCAGAATCTGGCTCAGTAGACTGCAAAGGCAATGTAGTGCTCTGGGTGAATGTACCAGCAGAATCATATAGCAGTGGCAGTGCATCAGTGCACTCCATGTCATCTTCATCTTGGACTTGGGAATTAAGGCTTTCACTTGATAACCCAGGCATGGTATGTGAAAAGAGCTCCAGAGAGTAATCTGAAGTGTGGCGTGCCGCATCCTTCACTTTTGTTGGGGGTGAAGGGCACAAGGAAAGGTGTCGTTCCTGACCAGGAGCCTGCACTGACGATTCAGTGCTTGCAGTTTTTGAAACTTCAGAAGAGGAGGCGATAAACCTGGAGGCTGTTTTGGCAATATACGGTAAGCCAAATCCTGTTCCTGATTCTCCGGCTTTAAAAGCGGTTTACCTACTAACAGAAAAGGGAGCCTTCTGGAGCCAGACGATGAAACAGGCTCAACACCTCCTGCCTTAGGTGCTATTGTGCTTTTGGCACTAGCAGCAGATGCACCACCACCAACAACAGTACCAGCTGGCCCACGCTGCCCACGTCCGCGGCCTCTTCCACCATACTTCCTCATGTTTGGGAAAATGTACAAAAAATACCAGCAGATATATGGTACTGTATCAGAAGCGTACAGCTGTATACAGTGTAGGGGAAAATTTAAATCTCTGCATATAGTTCTGGAGTCACACACAGACGCTCACTCAGTATGGATTAGACCAGAATACAAAAGGTAGAAAACCGGTACTGTATCAGAAGCGTACATCTGTATACAGCGTAGGGGAAAATTTAAATCTCCGTATAAATTTCCGTAGTCACACACAGATGCTCACTCAGTATGGATTTGACTGTAATACAAAAGGCAGAAAAACGGTACTGTATCACAAGTGTACAGCTGTATACAGTGTAGGGGAAGATTTATATGTCCGTATATATTTTCGGAGTCACACACAGACGCTCCATCTGTATAGATTTGACCGTAATATAAAAAGCAGAAAAACGGTACTGTATCACAAGCGTACAGCTGTATACAGTGTAGGGGAAAATGTAAATCTCCGTATATATTTCCGGAGTCACACACAGACGCTCAGTCAGTATGGATTTGACCGTAATACAAAAGGCAGAAAAACTGTACTGTATCAGAAGCGTACAGTTGTATACAGTGTAGGGGAAATATAAATCTCCGTATATATTTCTGGAGTCACACACAGACGCTCACTGAGTATGGATTTGACCGTAATACAAAAAGCAGAAAAACGGTACTGTATCAGAAGCGTACAGCTGAATACGGTGAAGGGGAATATTTAAATCTCTGCATATATTTCGGGAGTCACACACAGACGCTCACTGAGTATGGATTTGACCGTAATACAAAAAGGAGAAAAACGGTACTGTATCACAAGCGCACAGCTGTATACAGTGTAGGGGAAAATGTAAATCTCCGTATATATTTCCGGAGTCACATACAGATAGCATGTATTTGTCCGTGATACAAGCCGGTACACGGTAGTGTGTGAGGAGCATACAGCTCTATACGGTGTGGGAAAAAATGAGCGCTCGGTAACTGTGCAGAAAAAAAGAGTAAAAGTATTAGTGCTGTGTAAAAAGCAGTCTGCACAACAGTGTACACACAGCAATACAGCTATCAAGCAGCCTAATAACTGTAACGGATCCGGGGGGGCGGAACCTCTGAGCTACTATACAAGGGGGCGGTCCTTGTAAGGGAGCGGGTGGCGACCAGGGTGGACGGGCAGGCAGTCACAGCAGATAACCGGGGCAGTCTCTGGATGAACGGGCAGGAGGTCACGGCAAGTGACCGGGGCAGTCTCTGGATGAACGGGCAGGAGGTCACGGCAAGTGACCGGGGCAGTCTCTGGATGAACGGGCAGAAGGTCACGGCAAGTGACCGGGGCAGTCTCTGGATGAACGGGCAGGAGGTCACGGCAAGTGACCGGGGCAGTCTCTGGATGAACGGGCAGAAGGTCACGGCAAGTGACCGGGGCAGTCTCTGGATGAACGGGCAGATACGACCTGTGATGGCTGAGCCTCCCGGTAGGCTAGCAGGCAGATAGCAGATGAGCGCTCCCAGGTGAGCGGGCGAGAGTCTCTGGAATAGCCGGTGGTCACCGAACGTGACGGCAGAGCCTCCAGGTAGGCTAGCAGGCAGGCAACAGATGAGCGCTCCCAGGTGAGCGGGCAGGCTGGTCCATAGACAGACTGGCAGGTGATGGTGGGCAGACTGTCGGACGGCGGAGCCTCCAGGTAGGCTAGCAGGCTGGTAACAGGTGAGCGCTCCCAGGTGAGCGGGCAGGCTGGTCCACAGACAGACTGGCAGGTGATGGTGGGCAGACTGTCGGACGGCGGAGCCTCCAGGTAGGCTAGCAGGCTGGTAACAGACAACAAACTGGCAGGTCACTGGCAACGGGACCTGAGGGCTGAAGCAGAGTAGTGAACAGTGCAACAACATTGCTCGGGCACCTCCATTTTGGGGGAGGTGCCGTATATAAGGTGAAGTCCTCCGACCATTGGCCGGGGACTCCTTAGCACGGCGCGCGCGGCCCCTTTAAGAGGGAGGGTAGCACGCGCGCACGCCCCCTAAGCACAGTGGCCGGAAAGGAGCGCACGCTGCCAGCAGAGCGGGAGGAGGACGCCGGCCTCGGAGCAGAGGGGTGAGGGGAACAGCGTCCCTGCCTAGCAGAGGGCAGGGACGCCGACGCTACAATAACCAGCGCTGCTGCACACAAGAAAATCCTCCCTTGTCACTGCACACTTACTGTACAGCACAATTGCTATCAGCACAAGCACAGAAGATCTTCTCTTTCCAGCCCTAACTCTCTCCCTACTGATAAACAGCGTCAGCAACCTCTCCCTACTGTTAAGATCGGCAGAAGTAAAATGGATGTCTTCGATCAGGGCTTTTATAGACACTATGACGCCCCCCAAAGCAAACCAATCACTGCAATGCCCTTCTCTAAGATGGTGGTGGACGCTGCCCATGTCATCTCGTTGCCTACAGTGTACTTCCTTGCTAATTGGCTGAAAAAAGGCGCCTGCAAGCATTATGGGAAAACCGACTTTGGCGCTTGTTTTGCCGAACGCATGGCCGACTTCACGCTATGGTTGGGTTTCGCTCGGCGAAACCCGACTTTGGTGAAAGTCGGCGACTTATGAATCTGACCGAACTGTTTTGCTCAACTCTAATCGTCACCTCATCAGACCAGAGAATCTTATTTCTCATAGTCTGGGAGTCCTTCATGTGTGTGTGTGTTTTTTTTTTTTTTTTAAGCAAACGCTATGCGGGCTTTCATATGTCTGATACTCAGGAGAGGCTTCTTTTGGGCCACTCTGCCATAAAGGCCCAACTGGTGGAGGGCTGCAGTGATAGCTTATTTTGTGGAACTTTCTCCCATCTCCCCACTGCATCTGTGGAGCTCAGCCACAGTGATCTTGGGGTTCTTCTTTACCTCTCTCACCTAAGCTCTTCTCCCACAATTGCTCAGTTTGGCTGGACGGCCAGGTCTAGGAAGACTTCTGGTGGTCCAAAACTTCTTCCATTTAAGGATTATGGAGGCCACTGTGCTCTTAGGAACCTTGAGTACTGCAGAAATTCTTTTGTAACCTTTGCCAGATCTATACTTTGCCACAATTCTGTCTCTGAGCTCCTTGGCCAGTTCCTTTGACCTCATGATACTCTTTTGGTCTGACATGCACAGTGAGCTGTGAGGTCTTATATAGACAGGTGTGTGCCTTTACAAATCAAGTCCTATCAGTTTAATTAAACACAGATGGACTCCAATGTAGGAGTAGAACCATCTCAAGGAGGATCACAAGGAAATGGACAGCATGTGACTTAAATATGAGTGTCTGAGCAAAGGGTCTGAATACTTATGACTATGTGATATTTCAGTTTTTTCTTTTTTAATAAATTTGCAAAAATTTCTACATTTCTGTTTTTTTTCAGTCAAGATGGGGTGCAGAGTGTACATTAACCCCTTACTGCCATCGGACGTATTATCCCGTCCATGGTACCTGGGCCCGTATGACCGGGGACTGAATAGTACGTCCAGCCCTTTAATGCGACATTGCGACTTAAGTCGCAATGATCGCATTAAAATTCCGACGCCATCTTACCTCAGGAGAGATGGCGCCGGCATCCCGGGGTCTGTCACCGCCCACCCTCACTCCCGATCGCTGTGATTGGCTGTTCAATTCTGAACAGCCAATCGCAGCCTTTCTCACTGTTTCAGCCAATCCGATGGGCTGAAACAGTGAGATCCCAAGCTAGAATCGAGTACCGATGTACTCGATCCTAGGCCTGGGCATAGAAAGGAGCAGACCCCCCCTGGATTGGCGCGATCGCCGATCACATCGATCGCGCCAATCGCAGGGCACAGCCGCGGTGTATCCGCGCTGTGCCCTGCCTGTACCTGCCTGGATCGGTGCAGTAATAGCACCGATCCTAGGCCGGAGCCTAGGACAGGCCCAGTAGGGCCTGCAGCTGCTGATTGGCGCGATCAATGTCATCGACGATCGCGCCAATCACAGGGCACAGCAGCGGTGTGACCGCTCTGTGCCCTGCTTCCTGACCTGCCAGTGACCTGCCTAGGAATCGGAGCAGTGAGCTCCGATTACTAGGCCGGTGCCTAGCAACCGGCAAAACAAGGGTCTCCTCTGATTGGTGGGATCGATGTGATCATCGATCCCACCAATGACAGGTCACAGCAGCGATGTGACCGCTCTGTGACCTGTCTGCAAACTGTCTGTGATCTGTGTGACCGCACTGCAGGGGTCCTCACACTTGCTGAGGATTCCTGCAGTGCGGTCACACGCCAGATCTCCTCCTGTGCTGGGCCTTGTGGTGCCACAGTAGCCTGTGACACCACAACTCCTGCTGAAGAAAGAAGAGAGAAGAAAGAAGAGAGAAGAAAGAAGAGAGAAGAAAGAAGAGAGACTACAAACGTGAGTTTTTGAGCCCCGATCCCTGCCCGATCCACCCCAATCCCCCATTCTCCCCTCCCCCCTTCCCTTTCCCCCTCTTTTTACCCCCCCTTTGCGCACATTTAGCAGCCGCCGAGCGTTGATTGGTGACGCAGTTCACCGATCAACACTCGTGCTCGTTTTTCTTTTGCACCCCCCTCCGTGCGCACTTCCAGCAGCCGCGGAACTTTGATAAGTGACACCAGTCACTTATCAGAGCTCGTTCCTGCCGTTTTTGTTTTTTTTTTTCACTCCCCTTTCCGCCACTCCTGTGCGCACTTCCAGCAGCCGCGGAACTTTGATAAGTGACACCGGTCACTTATCAGAGCTTGCTCCTGCCGTCTTTTTTTTTTTCACTCCCCTTTCCGCCACTCCTGTGCGCACATCCAGCAGCCGCGGAACTTTGATAAGTGACACCAGTCACTTATCAGAGCTCGTTCCTGCATTTTTTTTTTCACTCCCCTTTCCGCCACTCCTGTGCGCACATCCAGCAGCCGTGGAACTTTGATAAGTGACACCAGTCACTTATCAGAGTTCGTTCCTGCAGTTTTTTTTTTTCACTCCACTTTCCGCCACTCCCGTGCGCACATCTAGCAGCCGCGGAACTTTGATAAGTGACACCGGTCACTTATCAGAGCTCGTTCCTGCCGTTTTTTATTGTTTTTTTTCACTTCCCTTACCGCCACTCCTGTGCGCACATCCGGCAGCCGCGGAACTTTGATAAGTGACACCGGTCACTTATCAGAGCTCGTTCCTGCCGTTTTTTTTTTTCACTTCCCTTTCCGCCACTCCTGTGCGCACATCCGGCAGCCGCGGAACTTTGATAAGTGACACCGGTCACTTATCAGAGCTCGTTCCTGCCGTTTTTTTTTTTTTTTTCACTTCCCTTTCCGCCACTCCTGTGCGCACATCCGGCAGCCGCGGAACTTTGATAAGTGACACCGGTCACTTATCAGAGCTCGTGCCTGCTGGTTTAGACTTTTTTTCACAGGCATTTTTTTCCCTATTCTCTTTCTTTTCTTTTAGCTTTTTCCTTTCAGCATAGTTTGCACCAACCACTATCCCCCCCCACCCCCCCACACACACACAGTTATAAATAAAGTTCACACAAAGCACCACATTCACAAAAAAAATGTCCCGCTCGTCACGTTCTTCCCAACAGCGCTATTCAGTGGAGGAGGCATACGCTTTCCTTGCCTCCGACACTGATAGCGAGGGAGAGGATCCCACATTTCTTTACTTTTCAGATTCTTCATCCTCTTCTTCTTCTTCTTCCTCTTCCTCATCTTCCTCCTCGGGTCCTGCGGAACCGCCACGCAGACGCCCCAGGACAGAAGATGAGGCAGCGCCCACCCCTGAAAATGAACCAGCGCACCCCTCTTCGGACCCCATATGGACCCCGCCCCCCGAAAATTACGAGCCACTGATTCCTGATTTTGTGGCAGAATCAGGAATCAAGTTTGACACCACGGGCCTCAGAGAAATAGACTTTTTCAAAGTCTTTTTCTCTGAGGATTTTATTAACCTCGTGGTGGAGCAAACTAATTTGTACGCTCGGCAATTTTTGGCGCAAAACCCCGTGTCATCATTTTCCAACTGGTCTCCTGTAGACGCAGGTGAAATGATGCAGTTTTGGGGCCTGGTCCTCCATATGGGGATCCTGAAGAAGCCAGAACTTCGGCAATATTGGAGTGTTGATATTTTATACAACACTCCACTGTTCCGAATGGTCATGGCCCGGACGCGTTTTGAGGCCATCCACAAATTCCTGCATTATAATGATAATGCACAGTGTCCCCCACAAAATGACCCCAACTTTGACCGTCTGTTCAAAGTTCGGCCGGTCATCGAACACTTCAGCAAAAAGTTTGCTGAAGTGTACGTGCCCCAAAGGGACATCTACGTGGATGAGTCCTTGGTTCATTTTAAGGGACGGCTCAGATTCCGCCAGTACCTGCCCAGCAAGAGGGCAAGGTACGGAATTAAACTCTACAAGCTGTGTGAGAGTACCTCAGGGTACACGCACAGCTTTAGAGTTTACGAAGGAAAGGACACCAGGATTGAACCCCCTGAGTGTCCCCCCGTCCTGGGAGTGAGTGGGAAAATTGTGTGGGATTTGGTGCACCCACTGCTGGATAAAGGTTATCACCTTTACACCGATAACTTTTATTCCAGCGTCCCACTCTACAAATCCCTCTCTGCACGAGGTACCGCAGCTTGCGGTACCGTCCGCAAAAATTAGAGAGGCCTCCCAAAGACGCTACTTGGGCAGATGCTCAGAAAGGGTGAGAGCAGAGCCCAATGTAGCGACCACCTGTTGGTGGTCAAGTACAAGGACAAGAGGGATGTCCTTCTCTTGACCACCATACATGGTGATGGCAGCGCCCTCAGCACTGTACGGGGTACCTCTACACAGGTCCGCAAACCGGACTGTGTACTGGGGTACAATAAATACATGGGGGGTGTTGATCTCTCTGATCAACTCCTCCAACCGTACAGTGCTTTGAGAAAGGCCAAGGTGTGGTACAAGAAGCTGTCCGTGCACATCGTCCAAATGGCAATGCTCAACGCTTTCCTGCTGTCACGATGTGCACGCAACAGCGATACGACGTACCTTCAGTTTCAGGAGGTAGTGGTTAAGGCCCTGATGTTTGGCGATCAGGAAAGAGCGGGCCCCAGTACTTCTGGAACTGAAGGTGCTCGTATCATACCAGGTCAGCATTTCCCGGGGGTGGTCCCGCCAACTGGAAGCAAAGGTAAGCCGCAAAAAAGGTGCCGAGTGTGTTACAAAAGGGGAATACGCAAGGACACCACTTACCAATGCGACACCTGCCCCGAAAAACCTGGCCTGTGTATGAAGGATTGTTTCAAATTGTACCACACCTCAATGCACTACTAATTTACTTTACAGGAAAGATTAGTTCCAGAAGGGGGGCACATTTAGAAAAGTTCCTTGGGAGTCTACTTTCCAAAATTATGTCACTTGTGTTTTTTTTTTACTGTTTAGGCACATCAGGAGCTCTGCAAACGGAACATGACGCCCGCAGACCATTCCATCAGTCTGCATTCCAAAACGTCACGACTTCCCTTCTGAGCCCCGACTTGTGCCCAAACAGTTTTTTCCCACATATGGGGCACCAGTGTACTCAGGACAAATTGGACAACAATTTTTGGTGTCCAATTTCTCCTCT
This sequence comes from Oophaga sylvatica, assembly GCA_033576555.1. Taxonomy (NCBI): domain Eukaryota; kingdom Metazoa; phylum Chordata; class Amphibia; order Anura; family Dendrobatidae; genus Oophaga; species Oophaga sylvatica. The sequence goes on along the minus strand of JARQOD010000010.1, from coordinate 83,822,037 downwards.
TACCCTTGGGAAAATAAAAAATTGGGGACTAAAACATCATTTTTGTGAGGATAAAAGTAGGATTTTTTATTTTTACACCTGGGCATTATAAACTTTAGTGAAACACTTGGGGGTTCAAAATGCTCACCACACACCTAGGTAAGTTCCTTAGGGGTCTAGTTTCCAAAATGGGGTCACTTGTGGGGGTTTCCACTGTTTAGGCACATGAGGGGCTCTGCAAACGGAACATGACGCCCGCAGACCATTCCATCAGTCTGCATTCCAAAACGTCACGACTTCCCTTCTGAGCCCCGACTTGTGCCCAAACAGTTTTTTCCCACATATGGGGCACCAGTGTACTCAGGACAAATTGGACAACAATTTTTGGTGTCCAATTTCTCCTCTTACCCTTGGGAAAATAAAAAATTGGGGACTAAAACATCATTTTTGTGAGGATAAAAGTAGGATTTTTTATTTTTACACCTGGGCATTATAAACTTTAGTGAAACACTTGGGGGTTCAAAATGCTCACCACACACCTAGGTAAGTTCCTTAGGGGGTCTAGTTTCCAAAATGGGGTCACTTGTGGGGTTTTCACTGTTTAGGTACATGAGGGGCTCTGCTAACGGAACATGACGCCCGCAGACCATTCCATCAAAGTCTGCATTCCAAAACGTCACTGCTTCCCTTCTGCGCCCTGCCATGCGCCCAAACAGTGGTTCCCCCCAACATATGGGGTATCAGCGTACTCAGGACAAATTGGACAACAACTTTTGTGGTCCAATTTCTCCTGTTACCCTTGGGAAAATAAAAAATTGGGGACTAAAACATCATTTTTGTGAGGATAAAAGTAGGATTTTTTTATTTTACACCTGGGCATTATAAACTTTAGTGAAACACTTGGGGGTTCAAAATGTTCACCACGCATCTAGATAAGTTCATTAGGGGGTCTAGTTTCCAAAATGGGGTCACTTGTGGGGGTTTCCACTGTTTAGGCACATCAGGATCTCTGCAAACGGAACATGACGCCCGCAGACCATTCCATCAGTCTGCATTCCAAAACGTCACGACTTCCCTTCTGAGCCCCGACTTGTGCCCAAACAGTTTTTTCCCACATATGGGGCACCAGTGTACTCAGGACAAATTGGACAACAATTTTTGGTGTCCAATTTTTCTTCTTACCCTTGGGAAAATAAAAAATTGGGGACTAAAACATCATTTTTGTGAGGATAAAAGTAGGATTTTTTATTTTTACACCTGGGCATTATAAACTTTAGTGAAACACTTGGGGGTTCAAAATGCTCACCACACATCTAGATAAGTTCATTAGGGGGTCTAGTTTCCAAAATGGGGTCACTTGTGGGGGTTTCCACTGTTTAGGCACATGAGGGGCTCTGCTAACGGAACATGACGCCCGCAGACCATTCCATCAAAGTCTGCATTCCAAAACGTCACTGCTTCCGTTCTGCGCCCTGCCATGCGCCCAAACAGTGGTTCCCCCCAACATATGGGGTATCAGCGTACTCAGGACAAATTGGACAACAACTTTTGCGGTCCAAGTTCTCCTGTTACCCTTGGGAAAATAAAAAATTGGGGACTAAAACATCATATTTGTGGAAATTTTTTTTTTTTTTTATTCACGCCAGGGCATTATAAACTTTAGTGAAACACTTGGGGGTTCAAAATGCTCACCACACACCTAGATAAGTTCCTTAGGGGTCTAGTTTCCAAAATGGGGTCACTTGTGGGGGTTTCCACTGTTTAGGCACATGAGGGGCTCTGCTAATGGAACATGACGCCCCGCCGACCATTCCATCAAAGTCTGCATTCCAAAACGTCACTACTTCCCTTCTGCGCCCTGCCATGCGCCCAAACAGTGGTTCCCCCCAACATATGGGGTATCAGCGTACTCAGGACAAATTGGACAACAACTTTTGTGGTCCAATTTCTCCTGTTACCCTTGGGAAAATAAAAAATTGGGGACTAAAACATCATATTTGTGGAAATTTTTTTTTTTATTCACGCCAGGGCATTATAAACTTTAGTGAAACACTTGGGGGTTCAAAATGCTCACCACACACCTAGATAAGTTCCTTAGGGGGTCTAATTTCCAAAATGGGGTCACCTGTGGGGGTTTCCACTGTTTAGGCACATCAGGGGCTCCACAAACGCGACATGGCGTCCGTTCTCAATTCCAGCCAATTTTGGTTTGGAATAGTCAAACGGCACTCCTTCCCTGTTGAGCCCTGCCGTGCGCCCAAACAATGGTTCCCCCCCACATATGGGGTATTAGTGTACTCAGGACAAGTTGGACAACAACTTTTGTGGTCCAATTTCTCCTCTTACCCTTGAGAAAATAACAAATTGGGGACTAAAACATCATGGTTGTGGAAAAAATATGTTTTTTTTTCTTCACGGCTCTACATTATAAACTTGCGTGAAGCATTTGGGGGTTCAAAGTGCTCACCACACATCTAGATAAGTTCCTTAGGGGGTCTAGTTTCCAAAATGGGGTCACATGTGGGGGGTTTCCACTGTTTAGGCACATCAGTGGCTCTCCAAACGCAACATGGCGTCCTTTCTCAATTCCAGCCAATTTTGGTTTGGAAAAGTCAAATGGCGCTCCTTCCATTTCGAGCCCTGCCGTGCGCCCAAACAGTGGTTCCCCCCCACATATGGGGTATCGGCGTACTAAGGACAAGTTGGACAACAACTTTTGTGGTCCAATTTCTCCTCTTACCCTTGGGAAAATAACAAATTGGGGACTAAAACATCATGCTTGTGGAAAAAATATGATTTTTTTTCTTCACGGCTCTACATTATAAACTTGCGTGAAGCACTTGGGGGTTCAAAGTGCTCATCACACATCTAGATAAGTTCCTTAGGGGTCTAGTTTCCAAAATGGGGTCATATGTGGGGGGTTTCCACTGTTTAGGCACATCAGTGGCTCTCCAAACGCAACATGGCGTCCTTTCTCAATTCCAGCCAATTTTGGTTTGGAAAAGTCAAATGGCGCTCCTTCCATTTCGAGCCCTGCCGTGCGCCCAAACAGTGGTTCCCCCCCACATATGGGGTATCAGCGTACTCAGGACAAGTTGGACAACTTTTGTGGTCCAATTTCTCCTCTTACCCTTGGGAAAATAACAAATTGGGGACTAAAACATCATGGTTGTGGAAAAAATATGATTTTTTTTCTTCACGGCTCTACATTATAAACTTGCGTGAAGCATTTTGGGGTTCAAAGTGCTCACCACACATCTAGATAAGTTCCTTAGGGGGTCTAGTTTCCAAAATGGGGTCACATATGGGGGGTTTCCACTGTTTAGGCACATCAGTGGCTCTCCAAACGCAACATGGCGTCCTTTCTCAATTCCAGCCAATTTTGGTTTGGAAAAGTCAAATGGCGCTCCTTCCATTTCGAGCCCTGCCGTGCGCCCAAACAGTGGTTCCCCCCCACATATGAGGTATCAGCGTACTCAGGACAAGTTGGACAACAACTTTTGTGGTCCAATTTCTCCTCTTACCCTTGAGAAAATAACAAATTGGGGACTAAAACATCATGGTTGTGGAAAAAATATGTTTTTTTTTCTTCACGGCTCTACATTATAAACTTGCGTGAAGCATTTGGGGGTTCAAAGTGCTCACCACACATCTAGATAAGTTCCTTAGGGGTCTAGTTTCCAAAATGGGGTCACATGTGGGGGGTTTCCACTGTTTAGGCACATCAGTGGCTCTCCAAACGCAACATGGCGTCCTTTCTCAATTCCAGCCAATTTTGGTTTGGAAAAGTCAAATGGCGCTCCTTCCATTTCGAGCCCTGCCGTGCGCCCAAACAGTGGTTCCCCCCCACATATGGGGTATCGGCGTACTAAGGACAAGTTGGACAACAACTTTTGTGGTCCAATTTCTCCTCTTACCCTTGGGAAAATAACAAATTGGGGACTAAAACATCATGCTTGTGGAAAAAAATATGATTTTTTTTCTTCACGGCTCTACATTATAAACTTGCGTGAAGCACTTGGGGGTTCAAAGTGCTCATCACACATCTAGATAAGTTCCTTAGGGGGTCTAGTTTCCAAAATGGGGTCACATGTGGGGGGTTTCCACTGTTTAGGCACATCAGTGGCTCTCCAAACGCAACATGGCGTCCTTTCTCAATTCCAGCCAATTTTGGTTTGGAAAAGTCAAATGGCGCTCCTTCCATTTCGAGCCCTGCCGTGCGCCCAAACAGTGGTTCCCCCCCACATATGGGGTATCAGCGTACTCAGGACAAGTTGGACAACAACTTTTGTGGTCCAATTTCTCCTCTTACCCTTGGGAAAATAACAAATTTGGGACTAAAACATCATGGTTGTGGAAAAAATATGATTTTTTTTCTTCACGGCTCTACATTATAAACTTGCGTGAAGCATTTGGGGTTCAAAGTGCTCACCACACATCTAGATAAGTTCCTTAGGGGGTCTAGTTTCCAAAATGGGGTCATATGTGGGGGGTTTCCACTGTTTAGGCACATCAGTGGCTCTCCAAACGCAACATGGCGTCCTTTCTCAATTCCAGCCAATTTTGGTTTGGAAAAGTCAAATGGCGCTCCTTCCATTTCGAGCCCTGCCGTGCGCCCAAACAGTGGTTCCCCCCCACATATGGGGTATCAGCGTACTCAGGACAAGTTGGACAACTTTTGTGGTCCAATTTCTCCTCTTACCCTTGGGAAAATAACAAATTGGGGACTAAAACATCATGGTTGTGGAAAAAATATGATTTTTTTTCTTCACGGCTCTACATTATAAACTTGCGTGAAGCATTTTGGGGTTCAAAGTGCTCACCACACATCTAGATAAGTTCCTTAGGGGGTCTAGTTTCCAAAATGGGGTCACATATGGGGGGTTTCCACTGTTTAGGCACATCAGTGGCTCTCCAAACGCAACATGGCGTCCTTTCTCAATTCCAGCCAATTTTGGTTTGGAAAAGTCAAATGGCGCTCCTTCCATTTCGAGCCCTGCCGTGCGCCCAAACAGTGGTTCCCCCCCACATATGAGGTATCAGCGTACTCAGGACAAGTTGGACAACAACTTTTGTGGTCCAATTTCTCCTCTTACCCTTGGGAAAATAACAAATTGGGGACTAAAACATCATGGTTGTGGAAAAAATATGATTTTTTTTCTTCACGGCTCTACATTATAAACTTGCGTGAAGCATTTGGGGGTTCAAAGTGCTCACCACACATCTAGATAAGTTCCTTAGGGGGTCTAGTTTCCAAATTGGGGTCACATGTGGGGGGTTTCCACTGTTTAGGCACATCAGTGGCTCTCCAAACGCAACATGGCGTCCTTTCTCAATTCCAGCCAATTTTGGTTTGGAAAAGTCAAATGGCGCTCCTTCCATTTCGAGCCCTGGCGTGCGCCCAAACAATGGTTCCCCCCCACATATGGGGTATCAGCGTACTCAGGACAAGTTGGACAACAACTTTTGTGGTCCAATTTCTCCTCTTACCCTTGGGAAAATAACAAATTGGGGACTAAAACATCATGCTTGTGGAAAAAATATGATTTTTTTTTCTTCACGGCTCTACATTATAAACTTGCGTGAAGCACTTGTGGGTTCAAAGTGCTCACCACACATCTAGATAAGTTCATTAGGGGGTCTAGTTTCCAAAATGGGGTCACATGTGGGGGGTTTCCACTGTTTAGGCACATCAGGGAATCTCCAAACGCGACATGGCGTCCAATCTCAATTCCCACCAATTTTAGTTTGGGAAAGTCAAACGGCGCTCCTTCCATTCTAAGCCCTTCCGTGCACCCAAACAGTGGTTTTCCCCCACATATAGGGTATTGGCGTACTCAGGAGAAATGGCACAACAACTTTATCAGTCCATTTTCTCCTTTTTCCCTTGTGAAAATAAAAAAAATGTTTGTAATAGATCATTTTTGTGACTAAAAAGTAAAATGTTCATTTTTTCCTTTCACTTTGCTTCAGCTCCTGTGAAGCACCTGAAGGGTTAATAATCTTCTTGATTGTGGTTTTGAGTACCTTGAGGGGTGCAGTTTTTAGAATGGTGTCACTTTTGGGCATTTTCTACCATATAGATCCCTCAAAGTGACTTCAAATGTGAGGTGGTCCCTAAAAAAAATGGCTTTGTAAATTTTGTTGTAAAAATGAGAAATCGCTGGTCAACTTTTAACCCTTATAACTTCCTAACAAATAAAAATTTTGTTTCCAAAATTGTGCTGATGTAAAGCAGACATGTTAGAAATGTTATTTCTTAACTATTTTGTGTGACATATTTCTCTGTTTTAAGGGAATAAAAATTCAAAGTTTGAAAATTGCAAAATTTTCAAAATTTTCGCCATATTTGCATTTTTTTCAAAAATAAACGCAAGGTATATGGAAGAAATTTTTACCACTAACGTGAAGTACAATATGTCACGAGAAAACAATCTCAGAATCGCGAATATCCGTTGAAGCGTTCCAGAGTTATAACCTCATAAAGAGACAGTGGTCAGAATTGTAAAAATTGGCCCGGTCATTAACGTGCAAACCACCCTTGGGGGTGAAGGGGTTAATGAGAAAAAAATAAACTTTTTAGCACTTATCAAATGGCTGCAATGAAACAGTGTGAAAAATTGAAAGGGGTCTGAATACTTTTCAAACCCACTGTACTGATAGGGAAATTAGATTGAACCCCAATGGATGATGATGATGAGATCTATGAAGTGCTGCAGAATTAATGGTGCTATATCAGATGTTGTTTTAGTCTTTGCCTGATGAAGAGACCTGAGTAGTCTCGAAAGCTTGCAATGTGTTACCATCTTTTCACTTAGCCATTAAAAGGTATCAACCACTGAGGACTCTCAATTCTAAATATTTTGGTGCTATATAAGAAATGCATTATTTATGCTTCTATCAAGGTAATCTTTGCTACATCTTTATCATCTTTATACCATTAGACTTAAGAATTTATCGAGGAGTTGCCAGGTTTGGCACGAAAAGTCTACAGTTACTCTGACTACAGAATTGTGAATCTTCACATTGTGCACATTGTACGCTGTCAGGATTCTTCGGCGCCAGGCCCGAGAGCAGGTGGCCATGTGACCGCAAGTACGCGCGATATGTATGCTCCCAGCCACATTCGGACTAGACTTGTATGGCCTGTCTCAATTTACTTGTACTGAATAAGGCCGTGCACATCTAGGCAGACTGTGGCCAGGAGTATGCATATCACATGCTTACAGCCACATGACCACTCGGTGTGGCTGTCGGTACCTGAGAATCCACACAGTGCATGCTGCACATGTTGTGAGGATTCTCTAGTCTGCAGTCAATCTGACTATAGTGATAGGGGGAGGGGGGCTTGTCCAAATTTTGCACCTGAACCCACTATAGTTACACCATTTCTGGCCAAGGTACTTCACATTGCCCTGGTCCAGCTGCCACCCTTTTTTTAAATAACTGCATAGGATTAGGGATATTCTTACAGGAAGGGGCCAGGACAAAGAACATTATTACAGGGGCCCATAGATCTGTCCAACATATTGGCAGGGGTCCCTGTCCAAATTTTGCACCTGGACCCAAAGGACTATAGTTACACCATTGCTGACCAATGAGCTTCAGATTGCCCTGATCAAGCTGCAACGGATTACCAACATGGATGCTAGCAAGTAGTGCAAATCTTTTAGCTCATGTTTATCATTTAAATCTTTTGGCTCTTAATAAAACAAAAATTATATTCAATGTTTCTACAGACACATTGAAAGCCTTAAGTAATGGAGATTTCAAGTAATGCAAAATTATGGTCTGAAGATATGAGCTGTATGCACTGTGAACTATAAAATTACGATAATTGGTCATAACTTGTACAAATTGTCGACTTCAAAAACATGATGAACACTTACTATACTTTTTTTTTTTTTTAAATTCGTGGTAAATTCTTTCTTTATGGACTGTCCAGTAATTTTTGGATAGTTGGCAACTCTGGACTGTATTCCCAGCAGACATATTAGCACAAATAATGTACACTTTGGCTACTATGAATGCCAAAAGAATACACCGGACACAAAGAAAGGTGTGGTCTTTTCTTGAGGAGAGTGCCTTCCCTGTCTCACTTTTTCCCCTTCTGTGCAGTGACTAAGGGAACGTTCCCACAGTTGGTAAATGCTGCGGGTCGGACGCTGCGTACATCTGCAGCGTCCGACCCACAACGTCCAGGTGTTGCAGCATAGTGGATAGGATTTCAAAAAATCCTATGCGTGCTCCGACGCCCACGGCTAACCCGCGAAGACGGACATGTGACGCGTCTTTCCAGACCGCAACATGTCAATTTATCTTGTGGAGACGGGAGTCTCCGCAAGATAAATCTCACCGGTATAATGTATTGGATGCGGTGATTCAACACGGTTCAGTGAACACATGTGGAATTACCTGCATTCAAAAGCCGGCAACATTTTGGACGCAGCGGCCATGTACACGCTACCTGGTTTACATGTATACAATCCAGCCTGTTAATCACTGCTGTAAATGTGATGAATGGCCTCATAAAGTTCTCATTCTCTTTACATCTGAAAATTGGTGTGAAAAAAACTTTAAAATCACCTGACAAATAAAAGAAAAAAAATAAAGGATGAAAAGTTGAGCAAAGGAGACGTGAGCCACCATAATTTACCAAATTTTTACAATGTGCTCAAGAAAACTGGCACACATCGGTACTAAAATATGGCAGGTGCCATAGATTTAATTTGCTTTCACATGGATAGCCCATAGATGAGCCAAAATTATTAGGCTTGTGCCTCTTACTAGATTTTGTGCACAGTTATGAACAGGCGATGGGTAGAAGACTTGATAGAGTATAACTGGCAAATACAATGAATGTCCGATCAATAAAGACCCCACTACTGTGACCTTGGCCAAAGGGTATAACTAATGTTGCAGAGATGCTTGGTTAAGCACCCAACCACTTCCAGCACCTGTCTGCTCTGCCTACTGCTCTTACCACGCCGTCTTGGTTAAATGTTACATCGGCTAAACTTTGGGGGTGAAAATAAAGCAAGAGGGTGTCTGACTCGTATGATTGTGAACATTTGGTAGCCATCATGGGGCAAGTTCCATGTCATCCTGAAGAATCTCCATTCGTCATATAGGTCTCACTGGCAACCAATCACATTGAAGAACTTTTCTCTTCCTGTTCCGGTAACCTTGCAGTGAAGGGTTTCATAATGATCTGGTATCCATTGCTAAAAATGTGTCCTTCAAACATATATATAATTTTTAAGGGGATCTGTCAGTAGGATTGACCCTCCTAAGCCGTCTATATGGGCATGTAGGTCATAGGCATCTGAATGAAATTATACCTTGATATCTGCAATCCAATGTTTTATTCCAGAGAAATCCATGTTTTTCTAAATATGTAAATGAGCTGTTAAGATCTATGGGCCGGACATAGATCTCCCTGAGAATCTGCCTCCAGAGGTTATTTTAAATAAAAAAGAGGCATTACCAGTGTAAGACACGTACAGTAGATCAGGAGAGCAGACTGTCAGTCATTACATGTCTCACACTTGTAATCTTCCCTTTTAATTAAAATAATCTCTTGAGGCAGACTCTTGGGGAGATCTATGTCCGGCCCATAGATCTTAACAGCTTATTGATAAAGAAAAACATGGAATTCTATAGTATAAGACATCGGATCACAGATATCGAGGTATAATTTTATTAAACTGTCGCATAGGGTTGATTCTGCTTACAGATGCCCTTTTAAACATGTTACTGTTGCAAGGAAATGTAGATAAATGACATCAGACATAAATGAAGTTACTTGCTTCTCTCCCCACTTAGGTTATATTACAAAGAAGCTGTGATGATACTGGAAGCTCCATGTCTTGTGCTGTGCAGAACTACAGTCCTCATCTTTTTTTTACTGCTGACAGCCCACAGAGCAAAGTTCCCCCCTCCCTCTCTCACGCTTCTCATCAACCCCAGCCTGCACACGAGTAGTGTAATCTGAAAGACCAGTGCTGGAGTTTTCCCGCCTCACCATAGGGGGTCCCCATTGTCTTCACATGTGCTTTCCTTTCATAGCAGCCATTATGAGGATTCATTCTTTTGGCTTATAACACGGTGGGACGTTACGTCAGAGACCCGAGAGTCACTGTTTTGAACCATGCGCCGACCGGCATCGTTCCCGTGGTACTGGTGAACCCGTAACTCCCACAGAACCCGAGAAATGGAATTCTCGGATCCCCCATGAACTATTTCCTCCAAGTTTGGGCTCATTGGAACCGTCATTTTAAAGTAAGCTCATTGATAGGTCTGCCACTCTTCTGCGAGGTTCTCAGGATGAAATATGCTCCTGATAATCTTCCAGAGCTTAAACCATGACTTTTAGCCTGGGGAGGTGGCCAGAAAAACCATCCCCTTTTGTGAGGTCAGCAGCCCACAGGTATAAGTCTTGTGGTGAGCCCCCCTTGTGCAGTCTATGCTGTGATGTCCTGACTAAGAGATCTACAAATGAACTATGACGTGTGGCTCCTCCCCCAGCCAGTCTTGCCTGTAACTACCATGTGAGTGATTTTCATCTTTAATCCAATTTTATTTCTAACTGCGTTGTACATAACGATATTGTCTCAGCTTGTTACCTTTTTTTTATAAGCACTGCCTGTTTCTTTAAGGAATAAACCTATAAAATTATTAGTTTGTTTCTCCTGCTCTATAAACGAATTTGCACGTGCCTGAAGTACTACGCTACTGTTTTGGGGTTGCTACGGACCCTCTTGATAAATTGTTCATTAAGGAAATCGTAGCTGGTGGCAGCATAAGGAAGGGGTGTAAAGTGTTAACCTATTGGGTGACGCTAGCAGTGACGGAGCGGGTTTTATAAGTGTATTGCCCGGCTGCGGCCCGGAGTAATTATAATTCCCTCACTGCAGCGTGCCCAATAGCCAGCACACATCCAAGTGACCCGTCTGGCGACTAATTATCCTAGGTGCAGTTCTCTGACTGACCTGAGGGTAAGGGGGGCGCCAGAGAGCTGCAAGTTCCAAAGGGGAAGTGGGTAATTATAAATCCCTGCAGTTTACGGGGTCGGACGGCAGCAGCCGTCGTGTGTGTGCGCGTTTTCGTCACATTTGCGGCACGGAGGGATCACAAGCCGTGATACCCCGGGCTACCGTGTGGCGGACCGTGTGCACGTTTTGTCACAGAAGCATAGCTGGCTGTTAGGAAAAGATGGAAATGTATTTCAGTAGCTGCCATTCTTTGGTTAATTATTACAAAATGACCTTGACAACCAAGCGGCTCCTGTAACCAAATCATACAAGCTATTACCGTGATGTTCTCTGTAATTCAGTCTTGCATGCAGTCTGCGTATATACAGCATATAAAGGGAACAATGGAGAAGCACTCTGCCTAATGAAATTAGATCCGTGTGTCCCTGATGAAAACTGACATCATACACATATATTTAGATCTAATCCTACCTTCCCTGCATGTGTTCAGTATTATCATAACCCACTAATTAGAGACAAATATGTTTAAGTGGAATTAAGTTCTATTTGAGTTTTGCAAAAATCCATATTCGCTGAAATGCGGATTTTGTTTTGCATCTTGTCTTCCATTCGAATACAGTAAATGGCGCTGCTAGTCACCTTTTTTCTTAACTATTAAGAGGCCATCAAAAGGTAAAAAAAAAAGAAAAACAATTTTTAAACTCTCCATACTGCTCACCTCTCCAGACCTTCGTCTTCGCCGCCGCATCTCCTGATTCCCCCCACAGTTCGCGGTATAATCATTGGGCCTCTCACATTGCATAAGAATTTCATGGTGTCATGGCACCCGGGGGTTCTGCGCATGTGAGCATGAAGGGCAAGTCGTAACGTCATGACTCCGATCATCTCCCGCAAGAAGTCTCCCACAGTATGAGAGGCTTGAAGGCTCCAACACAAGCTGGGAGGACCAGGTGGATGGCGGTGAGTAAAGGAGGGACTGAAAAAGGGAGCATAAATATAATTTTTTAAATGTATTTATTATGCTCTGGGGTCTGTAGAGACTCCAGAGATGCGTAAGGGTATGCGTACACAATAAGTATTTACTGCCGAAATTTCTGCAGCAAATGCTGAAGTGTTGGCAGGAAAAAAACGCAGCTGAAAATATGCATGTGTTTGACGCATTTCTGCATGTGTTTTCTGGATGCATTTTTTTCCCAGTTATTAGGGTGAAAAATGCTGCAAAAACGCTGAAAGGAATAGCAAGCTTTAGATTTACCACCCCTTCAAATCTGCAAAGAAAAAAAAATAAGATGTCTAACATCTGTTGACCCCTTAGTGACCGGGCCAAATTTTTCAAATCTGATTGGTGACTTTTTACTTGATAATAACTCTGGAACGTTTTAACAGAACATTGTACTTTATGTTAATGGTAAATTTATGTCGATATTTTCTGCGCTTATTTATAAAAATATCAGAAATTTGTCAAAATTCTAAAAATTAGCAATTTTCAAACTTTAAATGATTATCCCTTTTAATCCAGACAGTCGTACCACACAAAATAGTCATTAAATAACATGTACCTCAAGTCTGCTTTACATCAGCACCATTTTTAAAATATCCTTTTATTTTGTTAGGATGTTAGAAGGTTTATAATTGTATCAGCAATTTTTCAAGGAAATGTACAAAACTTACTTTTTTAAGGACTTCTTCAGTTTTGAAGTGACTATGGTGGACCTATGTGTTGTAAAATCCCCAAAAGTGAGACCATTTTAACCACTTTCTGCCATCAGACGTACTATTCCATCCATGTGTCCTGGGACTTAATTCCCATGGGCGGAATAGTACGTCATATGCAATCAGCTGCGCTCCCGCGGGGAGCACAGCTGATCACGGCCTGGTGTCAGCTGATTATCAAAGCTGACACTCGGCACTATGTGCCAGGAGCGGTCACGGACCGCTCCTGGCACATTAACCCCCAACACACTGCGATCAAACATGATCGCAGTGTTCCGGCGGTACAGGGAAGCATCGAGCAGGGAGGGGACTCCCTGCGTGCTTCCCTGAGACCCTCAGAACAACGCGATGTGATCGCGTTGTTCCGAGGGCCTCTTCCCTGCAGGACCCCGTGTAAGAGAAAGTCCTTACTGAGAGCTGGAAGAGCCGGGAAAAAGACTGTAGACTATGCTCTTATCAAGCTGAGGTTGAAGTTTATTTAGAGATACACGGCAGAACAGGTACAGAGAGTCAGTGAGTTGAAGCATGCAGGCACAAAACAGAGATTCAGATGGGCAGAGATTCGCTGAGAAGTCTGGCGATGAAAAGGACCCCAGCCTGACCATGGTGTGGCTCAGCAGCATAATGGCGATGGAATGGCCCCGAGCAACAGTAACAGGGGCTTTTTATAAATAATACAAACAAAGAAAGCTACACCTTGCAGCAAAGGGCGTATATGGTTACATCATATTGTAGAGCGAAACATGTGTTTTAGAACAAAGAATATAATGATATAATACGACAACTTTAATTAACTTTTCCACAAGCATCATTAAATCCCATAAAAGTCATTGTTATTTATGACTATTGTCGTTTATCTTATCACTGCCTCCAGACTATATCCATAAATTCAGGCATTTGACATTTTAATGAGTTTTATTTTCTACCAACATTATTACATATAAACATATTGACCATATATCTGTCAACCCTATTCACCTATTGATCCAATTTTCCTTTATGCACGTCAGCTAGGTTCACTAACAGACATGATCTCATTTTACATTCTCCATCCACTTCTTCAAAATACATTTTATTAATTCTACTATAAAAGTTGAATCTTGGTTTGTAACTTTTCACAAGATGGCTGTCTGGTTCATCATGGCTGCTGATAGCTGACCATTCTCTTACACCCTGGATCCAAGATGGCAGCGGGGTCCTTCCGGGTCCTGCAGGGAGGCGGCTTCCTCAGTGCCTGCTGATAGCAGGTGCTGAGAAAGCCTGCTGCAGTGCCTGTCAGATCGCTGGTCTGACAGAGTGCTGTGCAAACTGTCAGACCAGCGATCTGATATTATACAGTGATGTCCCACCCTGAGACAAAGTAAAAAAAATAAAAATGACATGTGTAAAAAAAAAATTCCTAAATAAAGAAAAAAAAATTTATTTTCTTCATGTAAATAAAAAAGACAAAACAATAAAAGTACACATATTTAGTATTGTCGTGTCGGTAACGGCCCGCCCTATAAAATTATCCCACTAGTTAACCTCTTTAGTGAACCCCTTAAAAAAAAAAGGCAAAAAACAATGATTTATCATCGTACCGCCGAACAAAAAGTGGAATAACACGCGATCAGCACCAGTATATACATCAGCCCCAGTCCAGCACCAGTATATACATCAGCCCCATCCCAGCACCTGTATGTACATCAGCCCCAGCCCGGTGCCTGTATATAAATCAGCCCCAGCACCTGTATATACATCAGCCCCAGCCCAGCACCTGTATATACATTAGCCCCAGCCCGGCACCTGTATATACATCAGCCCCAGCCCAGCATCTGTATATACATCACCACCCGCACTGTATACATCAGCCCCAGCACTGTATATACATCAGCCCCAGCCAGTACCTGTATATACATTAGCCCCAGCCCAGCACTGTATACATCAGCCCCCCAGCACCTGTATATACTCAGCCCAGCCCAACAATACATCAGCCCCAGCCCAGCACCAATATATACATCAGCCCCAGCCGCACCCGTATATACATCAGCCCATCGCAGCACCTGTATGTACATCAGCCCCAGCCCGTGCCTGTATATACATCAGCCCAGCACCTGTATATACATCAGCCCAGCCAGCACCTGTATATACATTAGCCCCAGCCCGGCACCTGTATATACATCAGCCCTATCGCAGCACCTGTATGTACATCAGCCCCAGCCCGGTGCCTGTATATACATCAGCCCCAGCACCTGTATATACATCAGCCCAGCCCAGCACCTGTATATACATTAGCCCCAGCCCGGCACCTGTATATACATCAGCCCCAGCCCAGCACCTGTATATACATCACCACCCAGTACCTGTATATACATCAGCCCCAGCACCTGTATATGCATCAGCCCCAGCCCAGCACCTGTATATACATCAGTCCCAGCCCAGCATCTGGTACCCTTGGGTAAATAAAAAATTCGTGACTAAAGTATAATTTTTGTTGGAAAAAATAGTTTTTTTTATTTTTCATGCCTGGGCATTATAAACTTGTTTGAAGCACTTGGGGGTTCAAAGTGCTCACCACAGATCTAGATAAGTTCCTTAGGGGGTCTAATTTTCAAAATGGGGTCACTTGTGGGGTGGTTTACACTGCTTAGTTACATCAGGGGGCGACAGGGGCTCTGCAAACTGAACATAACACCCATCAAAGTCTGCATTCCAAAACGTCATTACTTCCTTTCCGAGCCCTGCCGCGCGCCCAAAGAATATTTCCCCCCCACATATGGGGTATCCGCGTACTCAGGAAAAATTGGACAACAACTTTTGGGGTCCAATTTCCTTGGGAAAAAACAAAAATTGGGGACTAAAAAATAATTTTTGTGGAATTTTTTTTTCACACCCAGGCATTATAAACTTTAGTGAAACACTTTGGGGTTGAACGTGCACACAACATATCTAGATAAGTTCCTTAGGGGGTCTAGTTTACAAAATGGTGTTACTTGTGGGGGGTTTCCACTGTTTAGGCACATCAGGTGCTCTCCAAACGCGACATGGCGTACAGCCAATTCTGCGTTGAAAAAGTCAAACTGCGCTCCTTCCCTTCCGAGCTCTGCCATGCACCCAAACAGTGGTTTACCCCCACATATTGGGTATCAGTGTACTCAGGACAAATTGCACAATAACTTTTGAGGTCTTGTTACCCGTGGGAAAATAAAAATTGGGGTGAAAAGATCATTTTTATGGAAAAAATATGATTTTTTAATTTTACGGCTCTACGTTATAAACTTGTGTGAAGCACTTGGGGATTCATAGTGCTCACCACAGATCTAGATAAGTTCCTTAGGGGGTCTAGTTTCTAAAATGGGGTCACTGGTGGGGGGTTCCCACTGTTTAGGCACATCAGGGGCTATCCAAATGCGACATGGCGTCCAATCTCAATTCCAGCCAATTTTGGTTTGAAAAAGTCAAATGGCGCTCCTTCACTTCCGAACTCTGCCATGTGCCCAAACAGTGGTTCCCCCCACATATGGGTATCAGTGTACTCAGGACAAATTGGACAGCAACTTTTATGGTCCAATTTCTCCTGTTACCCTAGGGAAAATAAAAAATTGGTGACTTAAATATAATTTTTGTGGGAAAAAAATAGGATTTTTTATTTTCATGCCTAGTCATTATAAACCTATGTGAAGCACTTGGGGTTCAAAGTGCTCACCATAGATCTAGATAAGTTCCTTAGGGGTCTAGTTTCCAAAATGGGGTCACTTGTGAGGGTTTCCACTGTTTAGGCACATCAGGGACTCTGCAAACTGAACATGACACCAATCAAAGTCTGCATTCCAAAACATCATTACTTCCTTTATGAGCCCTGCCGTCCACCCAAACAGTATTTCCCCCCCCACATATGGGGTATCAGCGTACTCAGGTCAAATTGGACAACAACTTTTGGGGTCTGTGATGACATCTACTACATTTAGCAGCCTGTGTATAGCTGCGCTTCCCTTCCCCCTCCCATTGAGGCTCAGTGTAATCTGAAGCTACCAGTGCTGGAGTTTTCCCGCCTCACCATAGGGGGTCTCCATTGTCTTCACATGTGCTGTCCCTCCGTGGCAGCCATTATGAGGATTCATTCTTTTTGCTTATAACACGGTGGGAAGTTGCGTCAGAAACACGAAAGTCACTGTTTTGAACCATGCGCCGACAGGCATCGTTCCCGTGGTACTGGTGAACCCGTAACTCCAACAGAACCCGAGAAATGGAATTCTCGGATCCCCCATGAACTATTTCATCCAAGTTTGGGATCATTGGAACCGTCATTTTAAAGTAAGCTCATTGATAGGTCTGCCGTTATTCTGCTAGGTTCACAGGACGAGGTATGGACCTTATGATATTTCAGAGCTCAAACCATACCTTTCAGCCTGGGGAGGTGGCCAGAAAAAACATCCCCTTTTGTGAGGTCAGCAGCCCACAGGTATAAGTCTTGTGGTGAGCCCCCCTTGTGCAGTCCATGCTGTGATGTCCTGACTAAGAGATCTGCAAATGAACTATGACGTGTGGCTCCTCCCCCAGCCAGTCTTGCCTGTAACTACCATGTGAGTTTTTCCACTTTTAATCCTATTTTATTTTCTAACTGCCTTGTACATAACTATATTGCCTCAGCTTGTTACATCTTTTTATATTGTATAAGCACTGCCTGTTTTTAAGGAATAAACCTATAAAATTATTAGTTTGATTCTCCTGCTCTATAAACGAATTTGCACGTGCCTGAAGAACTACGCTACTGTTTTGGGGTTGCTATGGACCCTCTTGATAAATTGTTCCAAGTAAATCGTAGCTGGTGGCAGCTTAAAAGAAGGGGTGTAAAGTGTTGACCTATGGGTGGCGTTGGCAGTGATGGTGCCGGTTTTATAAGTGTATTGCCTGGCTGCGGCCCGGAATAATTATAATTCCCTCACTGCAGCGTGCCCAATAGCCAGCACACATCCAAGTGACCCATCTGGCGACTAATTATCCTAGGTGCAGTTCCCTGACTGACCTGAGGGTAAGGGGGTCGCCAGAGAGCCGCAAGTTCCTAAGTGGAAGTGGGATAATTATAAATCCCTGCAGTTTACTGGGTCGGACGGCAGCAGCCGTCGTGTGGTGTGCGCGTTTTCGTCACATTTGCGACACGGAGGGATCACAAGTCGTGATACCCCGGGCTACCGTGTGGCGGACCGTGTGCACGTTTCATGACATGTGGTGGGAGCGGTGGGATTATAGAGCATTAGTTATCTGGTTTGAGCAATCATTCCATTCACTAAAAAACTTGCACGGTTCTTCAGGGACCCTGCAACTAAAGTTTTGGAGAACAGACTCAGTGTTTATTAGTCCTGAGACAATTGTGTGTACTTGCGGTTACCCCTCTCTTCTCTTTGTTTTTCTATCCTATCTTTTATTTGGCAAACATGGCTACAAGAGGAGCAAGTTGGTTCGAAAAGCAGAACAGGGACACTCTTGTGGGAATCTGCGTGTACCACGGCCTTGACCACAAGAACCAAACCAAAGCCCGACTGGTCCAGGCCCTGAAGGAACTGGAAGAGCATCAGAGTGTGGCGGGCACAGGAGCCGGCCCAAGCCAAGGTGGTGCTGCAGCAGAGGCCCAAACCCTGCATGCTTACACCCAGGGTGGGTTGGACCCTTACCTGCAGGCGGCCCTGGAGGGACTCCCCGCTGACAACCGGGAAGAACGCCTGAGGCTGATTCAGCAAGCTCAAGAGAGAGCCGACCAGCGAGAGGCCAAACAGCGGGAGGCTGAGAGAGCAGAGCGGGAGGCTGAGAGAGCCCGAGCTGAGCGGGAAGCCCAAGCGCAGAGAGCCCATGAACTGGAGCTGCTCAGACAAGGGGCAATGCCCTCCACAGCCCGGAGCGGTACACCCAGCAGCTCTCAGAGTCCGAAGCCCCGGCCGGAGCACTTTCCCGTGATGGAAAAGGACGGAGACTTGGACACTTTTCTGCGGGCCTTTGAGAAAGTCTGCAGACAGTACCGGCTGCCTGCCGACCAATGGGCCAGGTACTTGACCCCCGGGCTAAAGGGCAAAGCTTTGGAGGCGTTCGCTTCCCTCACGTCAGATCAAGACAGTGACTATGAGGCCATCAAGCAGGCCCTGATTGCCAAGTACCAGCTAACCCCTGAGGTATACCGAAAGAAGTTCCGGAACCTCCAACGTGGCCCACACGACAGTTATAGCGATGTGGTGCAAGGACTCAGGAACCACTTTGACCAGTGGATCCATGGACTGTCAGTTGACACCTATGAGGAGCTGAGAGACCTGATGATCAAAGACCAGTTCCTGCATCTGTGCCCAGCTGAGGTCCGACAGTTCATCCTGGACCGAGAACCGGAGGACGCGGTCACAACAGCACGGATCGCCGACAGCTATGAGGCCAACCGGAAACCCGAGGTGCGGAAGCCCGTTGCCGCCCGCTGGGGAGGGGTAAGCCTGCAACCAACCCCAGTGCCCTTGCCAGTCGTCCCTCTGGAGGCACTATCCCCTTTGCCAGCGCCAGGCCTACATCAGACCCCCGCCAGTGTTTCTCCTGTAAAAGGACTGGACACATCAGCGCCACTTGTCCGGAGAGGCAGAAGAACCCCCCCAGCCTAGGCCTCCGGGCCCAACGCCTCTGTTCTTTTGGTGGGTGGTGTGGTGGGGAGGGTTGATGACAACGTGCAGCCCGTCCGCGTGGGGGCCCGTCTTGCTACAGGCCTCAAGGACACCGGGGCTGAACGAACCCTCATTCGACCCGAACTGGCGGCCCCTGAAGAGTTGATTCCGGGGAAAACCCTAACTGTCACCGGGATTGGGGGCGTCCACTACCCCTTGCCGATAGCCCGGGTTTTCATTGACTGGGGTGCCGGGAGCGGGGTGAAGGAAGTGGGGGTGTCCGAAAACCTGCCCACTGATGTTTTATTGGGGACTGATCTGGGGAGGATGGTCACGTACTATGTCCCTGACACCCCTCCCCAATCTGATAATAAGGTTAACGTTAACCATGATGTTGATGTTGAAGATGATGGGAAACTGAATGTGTTACCTGCCAATGCTTTGCGAAGTGATTATGCAACTGATAACCTTTCTTTCCCTAGGAATGATGCTGATAGTGATGTATCTGTGCCATCTGAACCTGTTAACCCTTTCTCTGAAGTGGTAGATGTGTCCACAGGTACAGGAGCGTTCAGACACGTCGCTCTGCGGAGTGAGACGGCTGAGGAACCTCTAGCAGGAGCAAACGACAGTGCTCAAGGAAATGGGGAGGTGCATGGGAACCGTGAGGAAGGTGACGCCATGACACTGACCAGTGCCACCGAGGAAGGTAACTGGCCCATAAGTAGCACTGCTCCTGAAGTGTTGGGGGTGGATGGGGAGGTAGAGCCCATAGCAGCGCAGGCTGATGGGTCTATAGAAATCCCCGGGGAGACTGCATATGTAGCTGCTGTCACCCGCAGTCAGAGTGCCCGGATCGCAGGTAGCGCCCTGCCATCTGGACCCTCCCCGCTACAGGAGAGACTGAACCAGAGGTGGACCCAGAGCCGGTCCCAGAGGGTCCCAGTGAGGAAGGAACCCTAACGTCACTTCTGGCTGCCTCCAGCCAGGAGTTCCAGGCCGCTCTGCACTCAGATGCGAGCCTGGAGAACTTGAGGCACCTCGCCGAGACGCCCACCTCCGTGACTGATAAGGAGAGGGTGTTCTGGGAACGAGGAAGGCTGTACCGGGAGACAGTACCCGGAGATTCCCAAAAGGAGTGGTTGAGGGAAAAACAGCTGGTCGTCCCGCACCAGTTCCGAGGTGAGTTGTTGAGGATTGCCCATGAGATTCCACTCGCTGGACACTTGGGGATCAGCAAAACTAAGGCATGGCTGTCTCAACACTTCTATTGGCCCAAGATGGGGACAGATGTGACTAACTACTGCCGCTCCTGTATCACCTGTCAAAGAGTGGGGAAGGTGGGGCCTGCTCTTAAGGCTCCCCTGATCCCGTTGCCAGTGATAGAGGAGCCTTTCCAGAGGATCGCGGTGGACATTGTGGGCCTGCTGGCCGTCCCCAGCCGCTCTGGAAAGCAATACATCCTTACTGAGGTAGACTACGCTACCCGGTACCCGGAGGCAGTAGCTCTGTCCTCAACTAAGGCAGATAAGGTGGCGGATGCACTGGTGACCATCTTTTCACGGGTAGGATTTCCCAGGGAGATGCTTACCGATCGAGGGACCCAATTTATGTCTCGCCTAATGAAGGCTCTCTGCAGCAAAATGCAGGTGACGCGTATGGTATTGAGTGCGTATCACCCACAGACCAATGGTTTGTGTGAACGCTTTAACGGTACCCTTAAACAGATGCTCCGCATGCTGGTTGAGACCCAGGGACGCGATTGGGAGCGGTACCTCCCACACCTGCTGTTTGCCTACAGAGAAGTCCCGCAGGCCTCGACGGGGTTCTCCCCCTTTGAGCTCCTGTATGGCAGGCGAGTCCGGGGACCCTTTTGGTTGATAAGAGAATCCTGGGAAGATGAGCCAAACCCCACAGAAGTGTCCATCGTGGATTATGTCATGCGCTTCCGCGACAAGATGCAGACCTTGACGCAGTTGGTGCATGACAACATGACGCAGGCTCAGGCTGACCAGAAGCACTGGTACGACCAGAACGCCCGGGAGCGGACCTACCAGGTGGGTCAAAAGGTGTGGGTGCTGGTCCCCGTACCAAAGGATAAGCTTCAGGCAGCCTGGGAAGGCCCGTACGTCGTGCACCAACGGCTCAACCCAGTCACCTACGTGGTCACGCTTGACCACACTTGGGGTAGGCGCAAGGCCTTTCACGTCAACATGATGAAGGCCCATCACGAACGTGAAGCCTGCGTCCTACCGGTCTGCAACCTGCCCAAGGACGGGGAGGAGGATCCCCTCCTGGACATGCTGGCCCAAGCCAAGGCCAATGGGTCCATTGAGGACATGGAGGTAAATGCCTCGCTAACCGCCTCCCAGCGGTTGCAGTTGCTGACCACTCTGGAACCCTTCTGGGCCGAGTTCACAAACCGACCCGGAAGGACCAAGTTGGCAGTCCATGAGGTGGACACCGGGAATCACGCCCCATTACGGCGGACCCCTTATCGGATCTCTGAGGAGGTGCAGCAGATTATGTGCCAGGAGATCCATGAGATGTTGCAGCTGGGGGTGATCCGGCCGTCCAAAAGCGCGTGGGCCTCACCTGTAGTTCTCGTGCCAAAAAAGGATCGGACCACCCGGTTCTGCGTGGACAACAGGGGGCTCAACGCCATCACTACCTCTGATGCGCACCCAATGCCACGCATCGAGGATCTGCTGGAGCGGTTGGCGAATGACAAGTACATATCCATCATGGATTTAAGCCGGGGATACTGGCAGATTCCCCTGAGCCCTGAGGCGCAGGAAAATCCGCCTTTATCACCCCTTTTGGACTGTACGAGTCCACGGTCATGCCTTTCGGCATGAAGAATGCCCCTGCCACTTTTCAGCGGATGGTCAACCACCTGCTTCAGGGACTGGAGGAGTACGCTGTGGCGTACCTGGACGACATTGCCGTCTTCAGTTCCACCTGGAGGAACACCTTCAGCATCTCCAGGAGGTGCTCAAGCGTATTCACCAGGCAGGTCTGACCATCAAGCCGGGAAAATGCCAGATGGGCATGAGGGAGGTCCACTACCTGGGGCACCGGGTAGGCGGGGGCTCCATGAGTCCAGAGCCCGAGAAAGTGGACGCGATCGTGTCCTGGCCCACCCCCAGGACCAAAAAGCAGGTGAAGTCCTTCCTGGGCACTGCAGGGTACTATAGGTGTTTCGTACCGAACTATAGCGCCGTTGCAAAACCCTTGACGGACCTCACCAAGGGCGGTCTACCCCAAACAGTCAGCTGGACAGATGGCTGTGAGGCGGCATTCCGAGCTTTGAAAACAGCCCTGTGCAACTCTCCAGTGTTGAAAGCCGTCGACAGCAGTCGGCCATTCCTGGTACAGACTGACGCCAGCGAATTTGGCTTCGGTGCTGTACTCAGCCAGGTTGATTCGGGGAACCAGGAGCACCCCGTGTTGTACCTGAGCCGGAAACTTTTGCCAAGGGAAGTGGCATACTCCACCATCGAGAAGGAGTGCCTGGCCATGGTCTGGGCACTGCAACGTTTGCAGCCCTACCTGTACGGGCGCACCTTCAAGGTGGTCACCGACCACAACCCTCTAAGCTGGCTGCACACAGTGTCCGGAACCAATGGTAGGTTGCTACGCTGGAGCCTTGCCCTACAGCAGTATGATTTTGCCGTACAACACAAGAAAGGCAGCGATCATGGGAATGCTGATGAGTTGTCACGACGTGGCGAACCCGCTGAGGTGCGCATGGCGGATTACCGAGAGGTCATGCCCCCGTAGCGCCCTCTAAGGGGGGAGGTGTGATGACATCTACTACATTTAGCAGCCTGTGTATAGCTGCGCTTCCCTTCCCCCTCCCATTGAGGCTCAGTGTAATCTGAAGCTACCAGTGCTGGAGTTTTCCCGCCTCACCGTAGGGGGTCTCCATTGTCTTCACATGTGCTGTCCCTCCGTGGCAGCCATTATGAGGATTCATTCTTTTTGCTTATAACACGGTGGGAAGTTGCGTCAGAAACACGAAAGTCACTGTTTTGAACCATGCGCCGACAGGCATCGTTCCCGTGGTACTGGTGAACCCGTAACTCCAACAGAACCCGAGAAATGGAATTCTCGGATCCCCCATGAACTATTTCATCCAAGTTTGGGATCATTGGAACCGTCATTTTAAAGTAAGCTCATTGATAGGTCTGCCGTTATTCTGCTAGGTTCACAGGACGAGGGATGGACCTTATGATATTTCAGAGCTCAAACAATATCTTTCAGCCTGGGGAGGTGGCCAGAAAAACCATCCCCTTTTGTGAGGTCATCAGCCCACAGGTATAAGTCTTGTGGTGAGCCCCCCTTGTGCAGTCCATGCTGTGATGTCCTGACTAAGAGATCTGCAAATGAACTATGACGTGTGGCTCCTCCCCCAGCCAGTCTTGCCTGTAACTACCATGTGAGTTTTTCCACTTTTAATCCTATTTTATTTTCTAACTGCCTTGTACATAACTATATTGCCTCAGCTTGTTACATCTTTTTATATTGTATAAGCACTGCCTGTTTTTAAGGAATAAACCTATAAAATTATTAGTTTGATTCTCCTGCTCTATAAACGAATTTGCACGTGCCTGAAGTACTATGCTACTGTTTTGGGGTTGCTACGGACCCTCTTGATAAATTGTTCCAAGTAAATCGTAGCTGGTGGCAGCTTAAAAGAAGGGGTGTAAAGTGTTGACCTATGGGGTGGCGTTGGCAGTGACGGATCCTAGGTGCATTTTCCCTGACTGACCTGAGGGTAAGGGGGGCGCCAGAGAGCCGCAAGTTCCTAAGTGGAAGTGGGATAATTATAAATCCCTGCAGTTTACTGGGTCGGACGGCAGCAGCCGTCGTGTGTGTGCGCGTTTTCGTCACATTTGCGGCACGGAGGGATCACAAGCCGTGATACCCCGGGCTACCGTGTGGCGGACCGTGTGCATGTTTCATCACAGGGTCCAATTTTTTTTTTCACAACCGGGCATTATAAACTTTAGTGAAACACTTGGGGGTTCAAAGGGCTCACAACAGATCTAGATAAGTTCCTTAGGGGGTCTAGTTTCCAAAATGGTGTCACTTGTGGGGGGTTTCCATTGTTTAGGCACAACAGGGGCTCTCCAAACGAGACATGGCATCCAATCTCAATTACAGCCAATTTTGGTTTGAAAAAGTCAAACGGCACTCCTTCCCTTCCGAGCCCTGCCGTGCACCCAGACAGTGGTTTTCCCCTATATATGGGATATCGGCGTGCTCAGGAGAAATTGCACAACAACTTTTTCTGTCAATTTTATCCTTTTACCCTTGTTAAATTAAAAAATTGTTTGTAAAAGATCATTTTTGTGACTAAAAAGTTAAATGTTCCTTTTTTTCCGTACAAGTTTCTTAAGCTCCTGTGAAGCACCTGAAGGGTTAATAAAATTCTTGAATGTGGTTTTGAGTACCTTGAGGGTGCAGTTTTTAAAATGGTATCACGTTTGGGTATTTTCTGCCATATAGACCCCTCAAAGTGACTTCAAATGTGAGGTGGTCCCTAAAAAAATGGTTTTGTACAATATGTTGTAAAAATGAGAAATCGCTGGTCAATGTTTAACCCTTATAACTTCGTAACAAAAAAACATTTTGGTTCCAAAATTGTGCTGATGTAAAGTAGACATGTCGGAAATGTTATTTAGTAACTATTTTGTGTGACTTATTTCTCTGTTTTAAGGGAATAAAAATTCAAAATTTGAAAATTGGAAAATTTTCCAAATTTTCGCCAACTTTCCATTTTTTTTCTAAATAACCGCAAGTTATATCAAAGAAATTTTATGACTATCACAAAGTACAATAGGTCACGAGAAAACATTCTCAGAATCGCTAAGATCCGTTGAAGCGTTCCAGAGTTATAACCTCATAAAGAGACAGTTGTCAGAATTGTAAAAATTGGTCCGGTCATTAACGTGCAAACCACCCTTGGGTGTTAAGGGGTTAAAAACAGCACCCCCTCAATGTATTCAAAACTGCTGTGGGGTAGTTTATTAACCATTTGGCTGCTTTTCAGGGATTAATGCAAAGTGGCATGACAGGAAGGAAAAATGTCGCTAACTTTTGAACAGGCTCTGTAGCCAGCAGATTCTAAGGCCATTATTTGCCCATGTATTGCCATGGCAAACATCAGGACCACACAATTACGATCTCAGGGTGCTGGTAGGGTTAATGAGGAAGCCCCCCACACTCTGTTAACCATGTAGATGCCTAGTCACCATACCTCCCAACGTGGGCGTACCCAGGATCAAAACTAGGGGGGGGCAAGCCAATGTCGCATCTTATACATGTTACATCATATACAATGTACATTATCCTGCATATTAGGTATGGAGCATTAGAACTGTTGTATATTGTATAATACAGCAGTGTATGCGACACTACGCTGTATATACCATATATTATGCATGGCAGTCGTGCTCATGTCAGGAGCGGTACCAGCAAGTCCGAGGATTGCAGTGCGATCCTCGCATGAGTTATACGGCTGTCTGTCTATGCCCTTGTTATAGTAATACTGAAATATGAATCTATTATTAAAGTATTAATGAGCTCACAAGTAAAAAAAAAGCCCCCTACCTCCCCTGTCCCCCACCCACACCCCAACAGCCCATCGTCTCACATGCACCCCTTAGTGTTCTGTCGCACTGACCCCACAATACCCCCATCCTCTCACATGCACCCCTCAGTGCTCTGTTGCCCCTCCCCACTTCAGTCCCCACAATAATCCCATCCTCTCACAGTAAACCCCCAGTGCCCTAGCCCCACAATACCCCCATCCTCTTACATTCAACCCCAGTGACCTGTCCACCCTCCCTCACAATACCCCATCCTCTCACATCAACCCCTGTGCGCCAGCCCCCACAATATCCCCATCCTCTCACATTCACCAACCAGTGCCCTGTATCCCCTCCCCCACAACACCCCCATCCTCTCACATTCACTCTCTGTGCACTGTTGCCCCTCCCCCATTTCAGCCCCCACAATACCCCCATCCTCTCACATTAACCCCCCCAGTGCCCTAGCCCCCACAATACCCCATCCTCTCACATTAACCCCCCCAGTGCCCTAGCCCCCACAATACCCCATACTCTTACATTCACCCCAGTGCCCTGTACCCCTCCTCCACAATACCCCCATCCTCTCACATTAACCCCCCCAGTGCCCTAGCCCCCACAATACCCCCATCCACTTACATTCACCCCAGTGCCCTGTACCCCTCCCCCACTGTACCCCCATCCTCTCATATTCCCCCACAGTGACCATGACATGCCTGAGCAGAATGAATTTAATAAATTCCATCCCCTCTTACCATGAAGCTTGCAGGCAGTGACTGAGGCAGGAGCAGGAAGTGTCCAGTGTATGCACACAGAGGGCACTAGGACCCAGTGTGGCTGAGACAACCAGAGCCTGCAGGGCAGAAAGTGAAACTACAGCTGCTGCGGCCAGGAAGGAAGAGGCTCCTATGGTGAGACAGCAGCTCCGTGCACTGCGCACACAGACAGGCACTGCAACCTGTGGCAGAGGGAGCCGGAATTGTGCTGCTCTCTCCGCTCTCTTTCATTGTGTGCCCCTGATTCTAGGGAGGGGCAGCTGCCCCCCAGCCCCACGGTGGGTACGCCCATGCCTCCCAACAGTCCCGGATTGAGCGGGACAGTCCCGATTCTAACCCTCCCACACGCTGTCCCGCTCAGGACGCTTTGTTTCCCGCAGTGAGAGAAGCCGCCACGCCCCCATGCACCCCATCCTCACCCTCCCTGTCTCTCCACCTCAGCCGTTCACATTCAGCAATGACGTCGCTGAACTGTCCTCCTCTGTGTGCAAAGGAACTGTGATGAGGTCACAGGAGTGGAGGAGTTAGGTGTCACATGATCAGGCTCCTCGGTATGTGTGCAGGACTCTGCTGTGCTGGTTGTCATGGTGCTGGATGAGGGTAAGTTTATGTGTGGGGTCAGGGGGATTTACAGTGTGGATGTAGCAGTGCTGTGTGTGTATATGGTGTACAGAGCAGAGCCATGTGTGCGAGGTGTACAGAGTGGATATGTGTGTGTACAAGGTGTACGGAGCAGAGCCGTGTGTGTACGAGGTGTACAGAGCGGAGCCGTGTGTGTACGAGGTGTACGGAGCGGAGACGTGTGTGTACGAGGTGTACGGAGCGGAGCCGTGTGTGTACGAGGTATATGGAGCGGAGCCGTGTGTGTACAAGGTGGATTTAGCAGTGCTGTAGTGTGTGCGAGGTGTATGGAGCGGAGCCTTGTGTGTTCAAGTTGGATGAAGCAGAGCCATGTGTGTACGAGTTGGAGGTAGCAGAGCCGTGTGTGTACGAGTTGGATGGAGCGGAGCTGTGTGTCTGTACGAGGTGTACGGAGCCAAGCCGCACGTGTACAAGGTGCACGGAGCCGAGCCGCGCGTGTACGAGGTGCACGGAGCCGAGCCGCACGTGTACAAGGTTTATGGAGCGGAGCCGTGTGTACGAGGTGGATGTAGCAGTGCTGTGTGTTTACAAAAAGGAGCCCTGTGTGTACGAAGTGTACGGAGCTGAGCTGCTCAGCTCCGTACACACAGGGCTCCGTGCTTGAGCCGTGTGTGTACAGAACGGAGCAGAGCCGTGTGTGTACAGAGTGGAGCCTTGTGTGTATGTAGCGGAGCCGCATGTGTACGAGGTGTACGGAGCAGAACCGCATGTGTATGAGTTGTATGCTGCAAAGCCACATGTGTACAAGGTTTACGGAGTGGAGTCGTGTGTGTACAAGGTGTACAAAGCGTGGCTGCATGTGTACAAGGTGTACGGAGAGGAGCCATGTGCATACTGAGTGGAGCCTTGTGTGTGCGAGGTGGACGGAGCAGAGCCGTGTATGTACGAGGCATACAAAGCGGAACCGTGTGTGTATGAGGTGTGCAAAGCCATGCGTGTACAAGGTGTATAGTGGGGAGCATTCATACCTCCCAACCGTCCCGAATTCAGCGGGACACTCCCGATTTTGAGAGTCTGCCCTGCTGTCCCCACCGGGAGCTTTTCCTGTGGACACAGGAGTACATGCCGGAGCAACGAGGAGCACTTTAAAACTCACACGTGATGTTCCACCAGAAGTGACATGCTGGAAGATGACCAGAAATGAGCTAATTTCAGGAGGAGATTGTGACGGAACCATGGAGGCACTTCAGGGAATGCTTCAGATCCATCACCGTATTCTCCTTCGACAGCGCGGACAGCGGGATCGCCTTGGAATCGGGGATGTCAGCCATGTGAGCGGATCATAATATGTCCTGCACCGGGAGGCTCAGGTGGGTACTACAATAGGAGCCGGGCTGCTATAGTATCTTTATAGAATCTTTATTTCTTTCTCTCTCTGTTTCTTTCTCTCTCTCTCTGTTCTTTCTTTCTTTCTCTCTGTTCTTTCTTTCCAATCTTTCTCTCTGTTGTTTTTCTTTCTCTCTGTTCTTTCATTCCCCTCTTTCTTTCTATCTGTTCTTTCTTTCTATCTGTTCTTTATTTCCTTTCTTTCTTTCTTTCTTTCTTTCTTTCTTTCTCTCTCTGTTCTTTCTTTCTCTCTGTTCTTTCCCCTCTTTCTTTCTCTCTGTTCTTTCTTTCCCCTCTTTCTTTCTCTCTGTTCTTTCTCTCTCTCTGTTCTTTCTTTCCCATCTTTCTCTGTCTCTGTTCTTTTTCTCTTCTTTTCTTCCTTTCTTTCTTTCTCATTCTCTTCTTTTTCTTCTCTTTTTCTTCTTTTTCTTCTTCTTTTTCTCTTTTTCTTTTCTTCTTTTCTTTTTTTCTTCTTTTTCTTTCTCTTGTTCTTCTTTCCTTTCTCTCTTTCTTCTTCTTTCTTTCTTCTGTTCTTTTCTTTCTTTCTCTCTCTTTCTCTTTCTCTTTTTCTTCTCTTCTTTTTCTTCTCTTTCTTTCTTTCCTCTTTTTCTTTTTCTTCTTTCTTTTCTTTCTTTCTCTTTTTTCTTTCTTTCTATCTTTCTTTTTCTCTTTCTTCTTTCTTCTTTTTCATTTCTTTCTTTTCTTTTCTTTCTCTCTTTCTCTTTCTTTCTTCTCTTTCTTCTTTCCTTTCTTTCTCTCTTCTTTTTTTTTTCTTTCTTCTCTCTTTTCTTCTTCTTCTTTTCTTTCTTTTCTTTTTCTTCTTTCTTCTTTCTTCTTTTTCTTCTTTTCTCATTTTCTTTCTTCTCTTTCTTCTTTCTTTCTTTCTTCCTTTTTCTTCTTCTTTTCTTCTTTCTTTCTCTTTCTTTCTTCTTCTCCTTCTTTCTTCTCTCTCTTTCTTTCCCTTCTTTCTTCTTCTTCTTCTTTTCTTTCTTCTTTCCTTCTCTTTCTTTCTTCCTTTCTTCTTCTTCTTCTTCTTTTTCTTCTTCTTCTTCTTTTCTTTCTTTTCCTTTCTTTCTCTTCTTTCTTCTTCTTCTTTCTCTTTTCTTTTCTTTCTTTCTTTCCTTCTTTTTTTTCTTCTTTTTCTCTCCTTTTTCTTTTTTCCCTCTTCCTTTTCTTTCACTTCTTCTCCTTCTTCTTCTCTCTTTCTTCTTTCTCTCTCTCTTTCTTTCTTCTATTCTTTCTTTTCTCTCTTCTTTCTTTTTTCCTTTTCTTTCTCTCTCTTCTTTTTTTCTTTTCTCTTTTTCTCTTTCTTTCCTTTTTCTCTCTTTTTTCTTCTCTTTCTTTCTTTCTCCTCTTTCTTTTCTTCTTCTTCTCTTTCCTCTTTTTTTCTCTTCTTTTTTTCTTCTTCTTTTCTTTTCTTTTTTCTTTCTTTTCCTTTTCTTCTCTCTTTCTTTTCTTTTCTCCTTTTCTTTTCTTCTCTTTTTCTTCTTTTCTTCTTCTCTCTTTCTTCTTCTTTCTCTCCTGTCTTTTCTCTTTCCTTTTTTTTTTTTTTCTCTTTTTTTTTCTTTCCCTTCTTCTCTCTTCTTCTTCTTCTCTTCTCTTCTTCTTCTTTTCTTTCTTCTTTCTCTTCTTTTTTTTTTTTTTTTTTTTCTTCTTTTTCTTCTTTTCTTTCTTTCTTTTCTTTTTTTCCTCTTTTTCTTTCTTTCTCTTTTTCCTTTTCTTTCTTCTTTCTTTCTTTTTTTCTTTTCTTTTTTCTCTTTCTTCTTTCTTTTTTTTCTCTTTTTCTTTCTTTCTTTATTCTTTTCCTTCTTTTTCTTTCTTCTTTTTCTTTTTTCTTCTTTTTCTTCTTCTTCCTCTTTTTTTTCTTTCTTCTCTTTCTTTTTTTTTTTCTCTTTTCTTTTTTATTCTTTCTTTTCTTTCCCTTTCTTTCTTTTTTCTCTTTTTTTTTTCTTCTTTCTTTTTCTTCTCTTCTTTCTTTTCTTATTTCTTTTCTTCTCTTTTTTTCTCTCTTTCTTTCTTTTTTTCTTTCTCTCTTTTCCTTTTCTCTTTCTTCTCTTCTTTCTTTCTCTCTCTTTCTTTCTCCTTCTCTCTTTCTTTTTTCTCTTCTTCTCTCTTCTTCTTCTCTCTTTCTTCTTTTCTTTTTTCTCTTCTTCTTTTTCTCTTCTTTCTTTCCTGTTCTTTCTTTCTTCTCTTTCCTTCTTTTTCTTCTCTCTTTCTTTTCTTCTCTTCTTTCTTCTTTCTTTTTTCTTCCTTTTCTTTTTTCTTCTCTCTTTTCTTCTTCTTTTTCTCTTCTTTTTCTTTTCCCCTTTCTCTTTCTTTTCTCTTCTTTTTCTCTCTCTTTCTTCTTCTTCTTCTCTTTCTTTTCTTTCTTTTCTTTCTTCTTTCTTCTTTTCTGTTTTTCTCTCTTTTATCTCTTTTCTTTCTTTCTTTCTTCTTTCTTTCTCTTTCTTCTTTCTTTCTTTCTTCTTTTCTTTTCTTTCCTTTTTTTTTCTTCTTTCTTTTCTTTCTTCTCTTTCTCTCTTCTTCTTTTTCTTCTTCTTTTTCTTCCTTCTTTTTTCTTTCTTTCTTTTTTTTCTTCTCTTCTTTCTTTCTCTTCTCCTTCTCTTTCTTCTTTTTTTTCTCTTTCTTCCTTTCTTTCTTTCTCTTTCTTTCTTCTTTCTTCTTTCTTTCCTCTTCTTCTTTTTTTTTCTTCTTCTTCCTTTTCTTTTCGTTTTTCTTTTTTCTTTCTCTTTCTCCCTTTTCTTCTCTTCTTCTTTCTTCCTTTTTTCTTTTCTTTCTCTTTATTCTTTTCTCTTTCTTTTTTTTTTTTTCCTCTCTTTCTTCTTTTTTTTTTTCCTCTTCTTCTTCCTCTTCTTTCTATCTTCTTCTTTCTCTCTTTCTCTTTCTTTCCTTTTTTTTTTTTCCCTCTTTCTTTTCCCTCTCTTCTTCTTTTCTTTCCTCTTGTTCTTTTTCTCTCTCTCTTTCTTTCTTCTTTCCCTTTTTTTTCCTCTCTTTCTTCTTTTCTCTTCTTTTTTTTTTTCTTTCTCTCTTTCTTTTTTCTTTCTTCTTTCTTTCTTTTTCTTCTTTTTTTTCTTTTTTTTTTTTTTTTTTTTTTTTTTTTTTTTTTTTTTTTTTTTTTTTTTTTTTTTTTTTTTTTTTTTTTTTTTTTTTTTTTTTTTTTTTTTTTTTTTTTTTTTTTTTTTTTTTTTTTTTTTTTTTTTTTTTTTTTTTTTTTTTTTTTTTTTTTTTCCTCTCTTCTTCTCTTCTCTCTCTCTCTCCTTCTCCTCTTCTTCTCTTCCTTCTTCCTTTTCTCTTTTTCTCCTCCTTTTCTTTCTTCTTTCCTCTTTTTTCTTCCTTTCTTTTCTTCCTCTTCTTCCTTTTTTTTCTCTTTCTTCTTCTTCTCTCCTTTCTTTCTTTCTTCCTTTTCTCTTCCTTTTCTTTTTCTTTCCTCTTTTCTTTTTTTCTTCTTCTTTTCTTCTCCTTTCTCCTTTTTTTCTCTTTCTCTCTTCTTCTCCTCTTTTTCTTCTTCTTCTTCTTTCTTCTTTTTTCCTTCTTTTTCTTCTTTTTTTCTTTCTCTTCTTCTTTTCTTTCTCTCTTCCTTCTTCCTTCTTTCTCTTTTTTCCCTTTTCTTTTTCTTTTCTCTTTTCTCTTCCTTCTTTTCTTCTTCTTTCTTTCTTCTTCTTTTCTTTTTTCTTTTTTCTTCTTTCTCCTTCTCTTCTTCTCTCTTCTTTCTCTCTTCTTCTTCTTCTTTCCTCTTCTCTCTTCTTCTTCTTTTCTTCCTTTCTTCTCTCCTTTCTTTCTCTTTCTCTTTTCTTTCTTCTCTTTCTCTCCTCTCTTCTTCTTTCTTTTCTTTCTCTTTCCCTTTCTTCTTTTCTTTCCTTTCTTTTCTTCTCTTTCTTTCTCTTCTTTTCTCTTTCTTCTCTTTTCTTTCCTTTCTTCTTCTTCTTTCTCCTTCTCTTTTCTCTCCTTCTTTCTTTTCTTTCTTCTTTCTTTTCTCTTCTTCTCTTTCTTTCTCTTTCTTCCTCATTCTTCTTTTTTCTTCTTCTTCTTCTTTCTTTCTTTCTCTCTTCTTCTTTCTTTTCTCTTCTTTCTCTCTCTCCCTCTGTTCTTTCTCTTTCTTTCCTCTTCTTTCTTTCCTTTTTCTTCTTTCTCCTCTTTTTCCTTCTCTTTCTTTCTTTTCTTTCTCTTTTTTTTCTTTCTTCTTTGTTCTTTCTCTTTCTTTCTTTCCCTCTTTCTTTTTCTCTCTCTTCGCTTCTTTCTTTCTTTCTTCTTTCTCTTCTTCTTCCTTTCTTTTCCTTCTTTCTTCTCTCTTTCTTTCTCTTCTTTCTTTCTTTCTTTTCCTCTCTTTCTTCTTTCTCTTTCTTCTTCTCTTCTTTTCTCTTTCTTCCTCTTCTTTTTCTTTCTTCTCTTTCTTTCTTTCTCTCTTTCTTTCTTTCTTTTCTTTTCTCTTCTTTCTTTTCTTTCTTTCCCTCTTTTCTCTTACTTTCTTTCTTTCTTCTCTCTTTCTTCTTTTCTCTTTCTTCCTTTTCCTCTTCTTTTCTCTTCTCCTTTCTTTCTCTTTCCTCTTCTTTTCTTTCTTCTTTCTTCTTCCTTTCCTTTCTCCTCTTCTTTCTTTTCTTCTTTCTCTTCTTTCTTCTCTTTCTCTCTCTCTTTTTTCTTCTCTTTCTCTTTCTTTTTTCTTTCCTTCTTTCTTTCTCTTTTCTCTTTCTTCTCTCTTTCTTTCTTCTTTCTTCTTCTCTTTCTCTTTCTTTCCCTCTTTCTTCCTCTTCTTTCTTCTTCTTTTCTTTCCTTTTTCCTCTATTCTTTCTTTCTCTCTTTCTTTCTTCTCTTTTCTTCTTCTTTCTCTTCTTTCTTTTCTCTCTTTTCTTTCTTCTTTTCTTCTCCTCTTTCTTCTTTCTTTTCTTCTCTTCTATCTTTCTTCCTTTCTTTCTCCTTTTCTTTCCCTTCTTTCTCTCTCTTTCTTTTCTACTTTCCTCTTTCTTTTTTCTGTTCCTTTCCTTCTCTCTCTTTCTTTCCTCTCTTTTCTCTTCTCTCGTTTCTCCTTTTTCTTTCTTCCTCTCTTTACAGTATAGTGCAGCCTTTCTCTACACACAGTATAGTGCATCCCCACACACAGTATAATGCAGCCCCCCACACAGTATAGTGCAGCCACTGCACACACATATAATGCAGCCCCCCACACAGTATAATTCAGCCCTCCACAAACATAATATGATGCAGCCCCCGCACACAGTGTTGTGCAACCCCAACACACAGTAAAATGCAGCACCGCCACACAGTATAGTGCAGCCCCCAGACAGTATAGTTCAACCCCCCACTCCCCACATACACAATATAGTGCGGGCCCCACCCACACACACAGTATAGTACAGCCCACCCACACACACAGTATAGTGCAGCCCCACACACCGTATATTGTAGCCCCCCATACAGTATAGTGCAGTTCCACACACAGTATAGGTCAGCTGCCCACACACAGTATAGTGCAGCCTCTACACACAGTATAGTGCAACCCCACACACAGTATAATGCAGCCCCCCACAGACTGTATAGTGTAGCCCCTACACACACAGTATAGTGCAGCCCCCACACACAGTATAATGCAGCCCCCACAACACAATATGATGAGCCCCCGCACACAGTATTGTGCAGCCCCACACACAGTATAATGCAGCGCCCCCATACACAATATAGCGTAGCTCCCACACAGTAAAATGCAGCCCCCACAAAAATAGTATAGTGTAGCCCCACACACATAGTATATTGCAGTCCCTCCACACACAGTATAGTGCAGTCCCCATACACAGTATAATGCAGCCCCCCACATAGATAGTATAGTGCAGTCCCCCCCACACAGCATAGTGCAGCCCACACACAGTACAATGTAGCCCACACACATAATATTGCAGCTTCCCACACATAGTATAGTGCAGCCCCCATACACAGTATTGTGCTGCTCCCCACACATAGTATAGTGCAGCTCCTCCACACACAGTATTGTGCAGCCCCCCAAACAGTGTGGTGCAGTCCCCCACACGAAGTATAATGCAGCCCCCATAGAGTATAATGCAGCCCCCACATATACAGTATAGTGCAGCCCCCACACACAGTATAATGCAGCCCCCACAAAGTATAATGCAGCTCTCCCACACACAGTATAGCGCAGCCCCCACACAGTAAAATACAACCCCCACAAACATAGTATAGTGCAGCCCTACATACAGTATATTGCAGCCCCACACACAGTATAGTGCAGTCCTCCCACACACAGTATAATGCAGCCACCACACACAGTATAGTGCAAACCCACACACAGTATAATGCAGCCCCCCACACACAGCTTAGTGCAGCCCCTACACACAGTATTTGCAGCCCCACACAAAGTATAATGCAGCCCCAAACAAACACAATATGATGCAGCCCCCGCACACAGTATCGAGCAGCCTTCCACACAGTATAATGCAGCTCTCACACACAGTATAGCGTAACCCCCACAGTAAAATGCAGCCCACAATCATATATAGTGCAGCCCACACACACAGTATAGTGTAGTCCCCCACAATAGTATATGCAGCCCCACACAGTGTAGTGCAGTCCCACTACACACAGTATAATGCAGCCCCCCACACACAGTATATTGCAGTCCCCATACACAGTATAATGCAGCCCCCCACATACATAGTATAGTGCAGTCCCCAACACAGCATAGTACAGCCCACACACAGTATTATATAGCCCACACACATAATACTGCAGCTCCCACATATAGTATAGTGCAGCCCCCATGCACTGTATTGTCAGCTCCCACACATAGTATAGTGCAGCCCTCCACACACAGTATAGTGCAGCCCCCCAACAGTGTAGTGCAGTCCCCACACAAAGTAAATGCAGCCCCACATAGAGTATAATGCAGCCCCCACATACATAGTATAGTGCAGTTCCCCACACACAGCATAGTGCAGCCCAAAAACAGTATAGTTAGCCCCCCACATGCAGTATAGTGCAGCCCCCACACAGTGTAGTGCAACCCCAACGTACAGTAAAATGCAGCACCCCCACACAGTATAGTGCAGCCACCCACATATAATTCAACTACCCACTCCCCACACACACAATATTGTGCGGCCCCCTCCCACACACAGATAATGCAGCCCCACACACAGTATAGTGCAGCCCCCACAAACAGTATAGTGCAGCCTCTACACACAGTATAGTGAATCCCCACACACAGTATAATGCAGCCCCCACACAGTATAGTGCAGCCACTGCACACACAGTATAATGCAGCCCCCACACACAGTATAATTCAGCCCTCCACAAACATAATATGATGCAGCCCCCGCACACAGTGTTGTGCAACCCAACACACAGTAAAAT
Source organism: Oophaga sylvatica (assembly GCA_033576555.1). NCBI lineage: Eukaryota > Metazoa > Chordata > Amphibia > Anura > Dendrobatidae > Oophaga > Oophaga sylvatica. The sequence goes on along the minus strand of JARQOD010000010.1, from coordinate 83,786,044 downwards.
GCAGCACCGCCACACAGTATAGTGCAGCCCCAGACAGTATAGTTCAACCCCCACTCCCCACATACACAATATAGTGCGGGCCCCCACCCACACACCAGTATGTACAGCCCACCCACACACACAGTATAGTGCAGCCCACACACCGTATATTGTAGCCCCCACATACAGTATAGTGCAGTCCCACACAGTATAGGTCAGCCGCCCACACACAGTATAGTGCAGCCTCTACACACAGTATAGTGCAACCCCACACACAGTATAATGCAGCCCCCCACAGACTGTATAGTGTAGCCCCTACACACACAGTATAGTGCAGCCCCCACACACAGTATATGCAGCCCCCCACAAGCACAATATGATGCAGCCCCCGCACACAGTATTGTGCAGCCCCACACACAGTATAATGCAGCGCCCCATACACAATATAGCGTAGCTCCCCACACAGTAAAATGCAGCCCCCACAAAAATAGTATAGTGTAGCCCCACACACATAGTATAGTGCAGTCCCTCCACACACAGTATAGTGCAGTCCCCATACACAGTATAATGCAGCCCCCCACATACATAGTATAGTGCAGTCCCCCCCACACAGCATAGTGCAGCCCACACACAGTACAATGTAGCCCACACACATAATATTGCAGCTTCCCACACATAGTATAGTGCAGCCCCCATACACAGTATTGTGCTGCTCCCCACACATAGTATAGTGCAGCTCCTCCACACACAGTATTGTGCAGCCCCCCAAACAGTGTTGTGCAGTCTCCCACACGAAGTATAATGCAGCCCCCACATAGAGTATAATGCAGCCCCCACATATTCAGTATAGTGCAGCCCCCACACAGTATAATGCAGCCCCCCAAAGTATAATGCAGCTCTCCCACACACAGTATAGCGCAGCCCCCACACAGTAAAATACAACCCCCACAAACATAGTATAGTGCAGCCCTACATACAGTATATTGCAGCCCCACACACAGTATAGTGCAGTCCTCCCACACACAGTATATGCAGCCCCCACACACAGTATAGTGCAAACCCACACACAGTATAATGCAGCCCCCACACACAGCTTAGTGCAGCCCTACACACAGTATTTTGCAGCCCCCACACAAAGTATAATGCAGCCCCAAACAAACACAATATGATGCAGCCCCCTGCACACAGTATCGAGCAGCCTTCCACACAGTATAATGCAGCTCTCACACACAGTATAGCGTAACCCCCACACAGTAAAATGCAGCCCCACAATCATAGTATAGTGCAGCCCCACACACACAGTATAGTGTAGTCCCCCACACATAGTATAATGCAGCCCCCACACACAGTGTATGCAGTCCCACTACACACAGTATAATGCAGCCCCCACACACAGTATATTGCAGTCCCCATACACAGTATAATGCAGCCCCCCACATACTATAGTGCAGCCTCTTACACACAGTATAGTGATCCCCACACACAGTATAATGCAGCCCCCACACAGTATAGTGCAGCCACTGCACACACAGTATAATGCAGCCCCCACACACAGTATAATTCAGCCCTCCACAAACATAATATGATGCAGCCCCCGCACCAGTGTTGTGCAACCCCAACACACAGTAAAAATGCAGCACCGCCACACAGTATAGTGCAGCCCCAGACAGTATAGTTCAACCCCCCACTCCCCACATACCAATATAGTGCGGGCCCCCACCCACACACACAGTATAGTACAGCCCACCACACACACAGTATAGTGCAGCCCCACCACCCTATATTGTAGCCCCCACATACAGTATAGTGCAGTCCACACACAGTATAGGTCAGCTGCCCACACACAGTATAGTGCAGCTCTACACACAGTATAGTGCAACCCACACACAGTATAATGCAGCCCCCCCACAGACTGTATAGTGTAGCCCCTACACACACAGTATAGTGCAGCCCCCACACACAGTATAATGCAGCCCCCCACAAACACAATATGATGCAGCCCCGCACACAGTATTGTGCAGCCCACACACAGTATAATGCAGCGCCCCCATACACAATATAGCGTAGCTCCCCACACAGTAAAATGCAGCCCCCACAAAAATAGTATAGTGTAGCCCCACACAATAGTATAGTGCAGTCCCTCCACACACAGTATAGTGCAGTCCCCATACACAGTATAATGCAGCCCCCCACTAATAGTATAGTGCAGTCCCCCCCACACAGCATAGTGCAGCCCACACACAGTACAATGTAGCCCACACACATAATATTGCAGCTTCCCACACTTTGTATTTGTGCAGCCCCCATACACAGTATTGTGCTGCTCCCCACACATAGTATAGTGCAGCTCCTCCACACACAGTATTGTGCAGCCCCCCAACAGTGTTGGTGCAGTCCCCCACACGAAGTATAATGCAGCCCCCACATAGAGTATTAATGCAGCCCCCCATATATTCAGTATAGTGCAGCCCCCACACAGTATAATGCAGCCCCCACAAAGTATAATGCAGCTCTCCCACACACGTATAGCGCAGCCCCCACACAGTAAAATACAACCCCCACAAACATAGTATAGTGCAGCCCTACATACAGTATATTGCAGCCCCCACACACAGTATAGTGCAGTCCTCCCACACACAGTATAATGCAGCCCCCACACACAGTATAGTGCAAACCCACACACAGTATAATGCAGCCCCCCACACACAGCTTAGTGCAGCCCCTACACACAGTATTTTGCAGCCCCCACACAAAGTATAATGCAGCCCCAAACAAACACAATATGATGCAGCCCCCTGCACACAGTATCGAGCAGCCTTCCACACAGTATAATGCAGCTCTCACACACAGTATAGCGTAACCCCCACACAGTAAAATGCAGCCCCACAATCATAGTATAGTGCAGCCCCACACACACAGTATAGTGTAGTCCCCCACACATAGTATAATGCAGCCCCACACACAGTGTAGTGCAGTCCCACTACACACAGTATAATGCAGCCCCCCACACACAGTATATTGCAGTCCCCATACACAGTATAATGCAGCCCCCCACATACATAGTATAGTGCAGTCCCCCAAACACAGCATAGTACAGCCCACACACAGTATTATATAGCCCACACACATAATACTGCAGCTCCCCACATATAGTATAGTGCAGCCCCCATGCACTGTATTGTGCAGCTCCCCACACATAGTATAGTGCAGCCCCTCCACACACAGTATAGTGCAGCCCCCCAAACAGTGTAGTGCAGTCCCCCACACAAAGTATAATGCAGCCCCCACATAGAGTATAATGCAGGCCCCCACATGTACAGTATAGTGCAGCCCCCACACACAGTATAATGCACCCCCCAACAAAGTATAATGCAGCTCTCCCACACACAGTATAGCACAGCCCCACACAGTAAAATGCAACTCCCACAAACATAGTATAGTGCAGCCTTGCACACAGTATATTGCAGCCCCCACACACAGTATAGTGCAGTCCTCCCACACACAGTATAATGCAGCTCCCACACACAGTATAGTGCAGCCCCAATACACAGTATAATGCAGACCCCACATACATAATATAGTACAGTACCCCCACACACAGCATAGTGCAGCCCACACACACAGTATAGTGCAGCCCCCCACACAGTATAGTGCAGCCCCACATGCAGTATAGTGCAGCCCCTCCACACAGTGTAGTGCAAACCCAACAAACAGTAAAATGCAGCACCCCCACACAGTATAATTCAGCCCCCACACAGTAAAATTCAACTACCCCACTCCCCACACACACAATATAGTGCAGCCCCCACCCACACACAGTATAATGCAGCTCCCACACACAGTATAGTGAATCCCCCCACAAACAGTATAGTGCAGCCTCTACACACAGTATAGTGCAACCCCACACACAGTATAATGCAGCCCCCCACACACAGTATAGTGCAGCCCCTGCACACACAGTATAATGCAGCCCCCACACACAGTATAATGCAGCCCTCCACAAACACAATATGATGCAGCCCACCGCACACAGTATCGTGCAACCCCAACACACAGTAAAATGCTGCACCATCCCACAGTATAGTGCAGCCCCCACACAGTATAGTTCAACCCCCATTCCCACATACACAATATAGTGTGCGACCCCCACCCACCCACACAGTATAGTACAGCACACCCACACAGCATAATGCAGCCCCCACACACAGTGTAGTGCAGTTCCCCCCACACAGTATAATGCAGCCCCTCACACACAGTATAGTGCAGTCCCCATACACAGTATAATGCAGCCCCCCACATACATAGAATAGTGCAGTCCCCCACACACAGCATAGTGCAGCCCACACACAGTATAATGTAGCCCACATATGTAATACTGCAGCTCCCCACACATAGTATAGTGTAGCCCATTACACAGTATTGTGCAGCTCCCCCCACATAGTATAGTGCAGCCCCTCCACACACAGTATAGTGCAGCCCCCCAAACAGTGTAGTGCAGTCCCCCACACAAAGTATAATGCAGCCCCCACATATACAGTATAATGCAGCTCTCCCACACACAGTATAGCGCAGCTCCCCACACAGTAAAATACAACCACCACAAACATAGTATAGTGCAGCCCTACACACAGTATATTGCAGCCCCCACACACAGTATAGTGCAGTCCTCCCACACACAGTATAATGAAGAACCCCCACACAGTATACTGCAACCCCACCCACAGTATAATGCAGCCCTGTGATAATACTGTAAGCTCCATGTCTTGTTCTGTGCAGAATTAAAGCCCACAAAGCAAAGCCCCCCTCCTTCTCTCTGCAGCTCTCATACTTCTCACCAACCCCCTCCCAGCCTGCACTCAGGCAATGTAATGTGAGCTGCCAGTGCTAGAGTTTTCCCGCTTCACAGCAGGGGTCCCATTGTCAGCAACGTGTGCTGTTCTTACCCTAGCAGCCATCTTGGAGACTCCATTCGGTTTTGGTTAATAACACGGTGGGAGCGTCCGCTAGAAACACGAAAGTACTGTTGTGAAGCATGCGCCGGACAGGCAACGGTCCCGTGGTACTGGTAAATCCGTAACTCCAACAGAACCCGAGAAATGGAATTCTCGGATGCCCTATAAACTAGCCCACCCGCGTGTGGGCTCATTTGAACCGTCATTTCAAAGTAAGATCATTGATAGGTCTGCCATTCTTCTGCGAGGTTCTCAGGATGAGTTATGCTCCTGATAATCTTTCAGAACTCCAACCATACCTTTCAGCAAGAGGAGGACCCTGGTAACTCCACCCCGTTTATGATGTCACGGCCACAGGTCTCTAAGGTAAGGGCCAGGTATTCTGGCTCAGATCTGCCCTGGACACCAGAGACATAGCAGCTCTGTGATGCATTGTGATGTGTCTCCCATCCCCCGACCGCATGGCTTGCCTACTATGATCTAAGAACTGTAAGTTGATCTTCCATCTTTAATCCTATTTTATTTTCTGTAACCATATTGTACATAACTATATTGCCTCAGCTTGTTACATCCTTTTTTTTTATATGGTATAAGCACTGCCTGTTTTTTAGGAATAAACCTATAAATTTATTAGTTTGTTTCTCCTGCTCTATAAACGAATTTGCACGTGCCTGAAGCACTACGCTACTGTTTTGGGGTTGCTACGGACCCGCTTGATAAATTGTTCATCAAAAGCCGTAGCTGGTGGCAGCTAAAAAGAAGGGGTGTAAAGTGTTGACCTATGGGGTGGCGTTGGCGGTGACGGAGCGGGTTTTATAAGTGTATTACCCGGCTGCGGCTCGGAGTAATTATAATTCCCTCACTGCAGCGTGCCCAATAGCCAGCACACATCCAAGTGACCCGTCTGGCGACTGATTATCCTAGGTGCAGTTCCCTGACTGACCTGAGGGTAAGGGGGGCGCCAGAGAGCTGCAAGTTCCTAAGTAGAAGTGGGATAATTATAAATCCCTGCAGTTTACTGGGTCGGACGGCAGCGGCCGTCGTGTGTGTGCACCGTTTCATCACATATTGGTGGCAGCGGTGGGATCACAAGCCGTGATACCCCGGGCTACCGTGTGGCGGACCGCGTGCCCGTTCATCACATAAGCGGTGGGATTATAGAGCATTAGTGATCCGGTTTGAGCAATCATTCCATTCACTAAAAAACTTGCACGGTTCTTCAGCGACCCTGCAGCTAAAGTTTTGGAGAACAGACTCAGTGTTTATTAGTCCTGAGACAATTGTGTGTACTTGCGGTTACCCCTCCCTTCTCTTTGTTTTTCTATCCTATCTTTTATTTGGCAACCATGGCTACAAGAGGAGCAAGTTGGTTCGAAAAGCAGAACAGGGACACTCTTGTGGGAATCTGCGTGTACCACGGCCTTGACCACAAGAACCGAACCAAAGCCCGACTGGTCCAGGCCCTGAAGGAACTGGAAGAGCACCAGAGTGTGGCGGGCACAGGAGCCGGCCCAAGCCAAGGTGGTGCTGCAGCAGAGGCCCAAACCCTGCATGCTTACACCCAGGGCGGGTTGGACCCTTACCTGCAGGCGGCCCTGGAGGGACTCCCTGCTGACAACCGGGAAGAACGCCTGAGGCTGATCCAGCAAGCTCAAGAGAGAGCCGAGCAGCGAGAGGCCAAACAGCGAGAGGCTGAGAGAGCCGAGCGGGAGGCTGAGAGAGCCCGAGCTGAGCGGGAAGCCCAAGCGCAGAGAGCCCATGAGCTGGAGATGGTCCAGCGAGGGGCAATGCCCTCCACAGCCCAGAGCAGTGTGCCCAGCAGCACTCAGAGTCCCAAGCCCCGGCCGGAGCACTTTCCCGTGCTGGAAAGGGACGGAGACTTGGACACTTTTCTGCGGGCCTTTGAGAAAGTCTGCAGACAGTACCGGCTGCCTGCCGACCAATGGGCCAGGTACTTGACCCCCGGGCTAAAGGGCAAAGCTTTGGAGGCGTTTGCTTCCCTCGCGCCAGATCAAGACAGTGACTATGAGGCCATCAAGCAGGCCCTGATTGCCAAGTACCAGCTAACCCCTGAGGTATACCGAAAGAAGTTCCGGAACCTCCAACGTGGCCCACATGACAGTTATAGCGATGTGGTGCAAGGACTCAGGAACCACTTTGACCAGTGGATCCATGGACTGTCAGTTGACACCTATGAGGAGCTGAAAGACCTGATGATCAAAGACCAGTTCCTGCATCTATGCCCAGCTGAGGTCCGACAGTTCATCCTGGACCGAGAACCGGAGGACGCGGTCAGAACAGCACGGATCGCCGACAGCTATGAGGCCAACCGGAAAACCGAGGTGCGGAAGCCCGTCACCACCCGCTGGGGAGGGGGTAAGCCTGCAACCAACCCCAGTGCCCCTGCCAGTCGTCCCTCTGGAGGCACTATCCCCTTTGCCAGCGCCAGGCCTACATCAGACCCTCACCAGTGTTTCTCCTGTAAAAGGACTGGTCACATCAGCGCCACCTGTTCGGAGAGGCAGAAGAACCCCCCCAGCCAAGGCCTCCGGGCCCAACGCCTCTGTTCTTTTGGTGGGTGGTGTGGTGGGGAGGGTTGATGACAACGTGCAGCCCGTCCGCGTGGGGCCCGTCTTGCTACAGGCCTCAAGGACACCGGGGCTGAACGAACCCTCATCCGACCCGAACTGGCGGCCCCTGAAGAGTTGATTCCGGGGAAAACCTTAACTGTCACCGGGATTGGGGGCGTCCACTACCCCTTGCCGATAGCCCGAGTTTTCATTGACTGGGGTGCCGGGAGCGGGGTGAAGGAAGTGGGGGTGTCCGAAAACCTGCCCACTGATGTTTTACTGGGGACTGATCTGGGGAGGATGGTGGCGTACTATGTCCCTGACACCCCTTCCCAATCTGATAATAAGGTTAACGTTAACCATGATGATGATGTTGATGATGATGGGAAACTGAATGTGTTACCTGCCAATGCTTTGCGAAGTGATTATGCAACCGATAACCTTTCTTTCCCTAGGAATGATGTTGATAGTGATGTATCTGTGCCATCTGAATCTGTTAACCCTTTCTCTGAAGTGGTAGATGTGTCCACAGGTACAGGAGCGTTCAGCCACGTCGCTCTGCGGAGTGAGACGGCTGAGGAACCCCTAGCAGGAGCAAGCGACAGTGCTCAAGGAAATGGGGAGGTGCATGGGACCCGCGAGGAAGGTGAAGCCATGACACTGACCAGTGCCACCGAGGAAGGTAACTGGCCCATAAGTAGCACTGCTCCTGAAGTGTTGGGGTGGATGGGGAGGTAGAGCCCATAGCAGCGCAGGCTGATGGGTCTGTAGAAATCCCCGGGGAGACTGCATATGTAGCTGCTGTCACCCGCAGTCAGAGTGCCCGGATCGCAGGTAGCGCCCTGCCATCTGGACCCTCCTCCGCTACAGGAGAGACTGAACCAGAGGTGGACCCAGAGACGGTCCCAGAGGGTCCCAGTGAGGAAGGAACCCTGACGTCACTTCTGGCTGCCTCCAGCCAGGAGTTCCAGGCTGCTCTGCACTCAGATGCGAGCCTGGAGAACTTGAGGCACCTCGCCGAGACGCCCACCTCCGTGACTGATAAGGAGAGGGTGTTCTGGGAACGAGGAAAGTTGTACCGGGATACAGTACCCAGAGACTCCCAAAAGGAGTGGTTGAGGGAAAAACAGCTGGTCGTCCCGCACCAGTTCCGAGGTGAGTTGTTGAGGATTGCCCATGAGATTCCACTTGCTGGACACTTGGGGATTAGCAAAACTAAGGCACGGCTGTCTCAACACTTCTATTGGCCCAAGATGGGGACAGATGTGACTAACTACTGCCGCTCCTGTATCACCTGTCAAAGAGTGGGGAAGGCGGGGCCTGCTCTTAAGGCTCCCCTGATCCCGTTGCCAGTGATAGAGGAGCCTTTCCAGAGGATCGCGGTGGACATTGTGGGCCCGCTGGTCGTCCCCAGCAGCTCTGGAAAGCAATACATCCTGACTGTGGTAGACTACGCAACCCGGTATCCGGAGGCGGTAGCTCTGTCCTCAACTAGGGCAAATAAGGTGGCAGATGCACTGGTGACCATATTTTCACGGTAGGATTTCCAGGGAGGTGCTTACCGATCAAGGGACCCAATTTATGTCTCGCCTAATGAAGGCTCTCTGCAGCAAAATGCAGGTGACGCGTATGGTATCGAGTGCGTATCACCCACAGACCAATGGTTTGTGTGAGCGCTTTAACGGTACCCTCAAACAGATGCTCCGCATGCTGGTTGAGACCCAGGGACGCGATTGGGAGCGGTACCTCCCACACCTGCTATTTGCCTACAGAGAAGTCCCGCAGGCCTCGACGGGGTTCTCCCCCTTCGAGCTCCTGTATGGTAGGCGAGTCCGGGGACCCCTTGGGTTGATAAGAGAATCCTGGGAAGATGAGCCAAACCCCACGGAAGTGTCCATCGTGGATTATGTCATGCGCTTCCGCGACAAGATGCAGACCTTGACGCAGTTGGTGCATGACAACATGACGCAGGCTCAGGCTGACCAGAAGCACTGGTACGACCAGAACGCCCGGGAGCGGACCTACCAGGTGGGTCAAAAGGTGTGGGTGCTGGTCCCCGTACCAAGGGATAAGCTTCAGGCAGCCTGGGAAGGCCCATACGTCGTGCACCAACAGCTCAACCCAGCCGCCTACGTGGTCACGCTTGACCACACTCGGGGTAGGCAAAAGGCCTTTCACGTCAACATGATGAAGGCCCATCACGAACGTGAAGCCTGCGTCCTACCGGTCTGCAACCTGCCCGAGGACGGGGAGGAGGATCCCCTCCTGGACATGCTGGCCCAAGCCCAGGCCAATGGGTCCATTGAGGACATGGAGGTAAATGCCTCGCTAACCGTCTCCCAGCGGTTGCAGTTGCTGACCACTCTGGAACCCTTCCGGGCCGAGTTCACAAACCGACCCGGAAGGACCAAGTTGGCAGTCCACGAGGTGGACACCGGGGATCATGCCCCATTACGGCGGACACCTTATCGGATCTCTGAGGAGGTGCAGCAGATTATGCGCCAGGAGATCCATGAGATGTTGCAGCTGGGGGTGATCCGGCCGTCCAAAAGCGCGTGGGCCTCACCTGTAGTTCTCGTGCCCAAAAAGGATCGGACCACCCGGTTCTGCGTGGACTACAGGGGGCTCAAGGCCATCACTACCTCTGATGCGCACCCAATGCCACGCATCGAGGATCTGCTGGAGCGGTTGGCGAATGCCAAGTACATATCCATCATGGATTTGAGCCGGGGATACTGGCAGATTCCCCTGAGCCCTGCGGCGCAGGAGAAATCCGCCTGTATCACCCCTTTTGGACTGTACGAGTCCACGGTCATGCCTTTCGGCATGAAGAATGCCCCTGCCACTTTTCAGCGGATGGTCAACCACCTGCTTCAGGGACTGGAGGAGTACGCTGTGGCGTACCTGGACGACATTGCCGTCTTCAGTTCCACCTGGGAGGAACACCTTCAGCATCTCCAGGAGGTGCTCAAGCGTATTCACCAGGCAGGTCTGACCATCAAGCCGGGAAAATGCCAGATGGGCATGAGGGAGGTCCACTACCTGGGGCACCGGGTAGGTGGGGGTTCCATGAGTCCAGAGCCCGAGAAAGTGGACGCGATCGTGTCCTGGCCCACCCCCAGGACCAAAAAGCAGGTGAAGTCCTTCCTGGGCACTGCAGGGTACTATAGGCGTTTCGTACCGAACATAGCGCCATTGCAAAACCCTTGACGGACCTCACCAAGGGCGGTCTACCCCAAACCGTCAGCTGGACAGATGGCTGTGAGGCGGCATTCCGAGCTTTGAAAACAGCCCTGTGCAGCTCTCCGGTGTTGAAAGCCGTCGACAGCCGTCGGCCCTTCCTGGTACAGACTGACGCCAGCGAATTTGGCCTCGGTGCTGTACTCAGCCAGGTTGATTCGGGGAACCAGGAGCACCCCGTGTTGTACCTGAGCCGGAAACTTCTGCCAAGGGAAGTGGCATACTCCACCATCGAGAAGGAGTGCCTGGCCATGGTCTGGGCACTGCAACGTTTGCAGCCCTACCTGTACGGGCGCACCTTCAAGGTGGTCACCGACCACAACCCTCTGAGCTGGCTGCACACAGTGTCCGGAACCAATGGTAGGTTGCTACGCTGGAGCCTTGCCCTGCAGCAGTATGATTTTGCCGTACAACACAAGAAAGGCAGCGATCATGGAATGCTGATGGGTTATCACGACGTGGCGAACCCGCTGAGGTGCGCATGTCGGATTACAGACAGGTCATGCCTCCGTAGCGCCCTCTAAGAGGGGGAGGTGTGATAATACTGTAAGCTCAATACTGTGTGTGGGGGGCTTGTGATGAACGGGCACGCGTTCCGCCACACGGTAGCCCGGGGTATCACGGCTTGTGATCCCACCGCTGCCACCAATATGTGATGAAACGGTGCACACACACGACGGCCGCTGCCGTCCGACCCAGTAAACTGCAGGGATTTATAATTATCCCACTTCCACTTAGGAACTTGCAGCTCTCTGGCGCCCCCCTTACCCTCAGGTCAGTCAGGGAACTGCACCTAGGATAATCAGTCGCCAGACGGGTCACTTGGATGTGTGCTGGCTATTGGGCACGCTGCAGTGAGGGAATTATAATTACTCCGAGCCGCAGCCGGGTAATACACTTATAAAACCCGCTCCGTCACCGCCAACGCCACCCCATAGGTCAACACTTTACACCCCTTCTTTTAAGCTGCCACCAGCTATGGCTTTTGATGAACAATTTATCAAGCGGGTCCGTAGCAACCCCAAAACAGTAGCGTAGTGCTTCAGGCACGTGCAAATTCGTTTATAGAGCAGGAGAAACAAACTAATAAATTTATAGGTTTATTCCTAAAAAACAGGCAGTGCTTATACCATATAAAAAAAAGAATGTAACAAGCTGAGGCAATATAGTTATGTACAATATGGTTACAGAAAATAAAATAGGATTAAAAATGGAAGATCAACTTACAGTTCTTAGATCATAGTAGGCAAGCCATGCGGTCGGGGATGGGAGACACATCACAATGCATCACAGAGCTGCTATGTCTCTGGTGTCCAGGGCAGATCTGAGCCAGAATACCTGGCCCCTACCTTAGAGACCTGTGGCCGTGACATCATAAACGGGGTGGAGTTACCAGGGTCCTCCTCTTGCTGAAAGGTATGGTTGGAGTTCTGAAAGATTATCAGGAGCATAACTCATCCTGAGAACCTCGCAGAAGAATGGCAGACCTATCAATGATCTTACTTTGAAATGACGGTTCAAATGAGCCCACACGTGGGTGGGCTAGTTTATAGGGCATCCGAGAATTCCATTTCTCGGGTTCTGTTGGAGTTACGGGTTTACCAGTACCACGGGACCGTTGCCTGTCCGGCGCATGTTTCACAACAGTACTTTCGTGTTTCTAGCGGACGCTCCCACCGTGTTATTAACCAAAACCGAATGGAGTCTCCAAGATGGCTGCTAGGGTAAGAACAGCACACGTTGCTGACAATGGGACCCCTGCTGTGAAGCGGGAAAACTCTAGCACTGGCAGCTCACATTACACTGTCTGAGTGCAGGCTGGGAGGGGGTTGGTGAGAAGTATGAGAGCTGCAGAGAGAAGGAGGGGGGCTTTGCTTTGTGGGCTTTAGTTCTGCACAGCACAAGACATGGAGCTTACAGTATTATCATAGCAGCCCCCACACACAGTATAATTCAGCCCTCCACAAACATAATATGATGCAGCCCCCGCACACAGTGTTGTGCAACCCCAACACACAGTAAAATGCAGCACCGCCACACAGTATAGTGCAGCCCCCAGACAGTATAGTTCAACCCCCCACTCCCCACATACACAATATAGTGCGGGCCCCCACCCACACACACAGTATAGTACAGCCCACCCACACACACAGTATAGTGCAGCCCCACACACCGTATATTGTAGCCCCCACATACAGTATAGTGCAGTCCCACACACAGTATAGGTCAACCCCCCACACACAGTATAGTGCAGCCTCTACACACAGTATAGTGCAACCCCACACACAGTATAATGCAGCCCCCCACAGACTGTATAGTGTAGCCCCTACACACACAGTATAGTGCAGCCCCCACACACAGTATAATGCAGCCCCCCACAAACACAATATGATGCAGCCCCCGCACACAGTATTGTGCAGCCCCACACACAGTATAATGCAGCACCCCCATACACAATATAGCGTAGCTCCCCACACAGTAAAATGCAGCCCCCACAAAAATAGTATAGTGTAGCCCCACACACATAGTATAGTGCAGCCCCTCCACACACAGTATAGTGCAGTCCCCATACACAGTATAATGCAGCCCCCCACATACATAGTATAGTGCAGTCCCCCCCACACAGCATAGTGCAGCCCACACACAGTACAATGTAGCCCACACACATAATATTGCAGCTTCCCACACATAGTATAGTGCAGCCCCCATACACAGTATTGTGCTGCTCCCCACACATAGTATAGTGCAGCTCCTCCACACACAGTATTGTGCAGCCAACCAAACAGTGTTGTGCAGTCCCCCACACGAAGTATAATGCAGCCCCCACATAGAGTATAATGCAGCCCCCACAAAGTATAATGCAGCTCTCCCACACACAGTATAGCGCAGCCCCCACACAGTAAAATACAACCCCACAAACATAGTATAGTGCAGCCCTACATACAGTATATTGCAGCCCCCACACACAGTATAGTGCAGTCCTCCCACACACAGTATAATGCAGCCCCCACACACAGTATAGTGCAAACCCACACACAGTATAATGCAGCCCCCCACACAAGCTTAGTGCAGCCCCTACACACAGTATTTTGCAGCCCCCACACAAAGTATAATGCAGCCCCAAACAAACACAATATGATGCAGCCCCCTGCACACAGTATCGAGCAGCCTTCCACACAGTATAATGCAGCTCCCACACACAGTATAGCGTAACCCCCACACAGTAAAATGCAGCCCCACAATCATAGTATAGTGCAGCCCCACACACACAGTATAGTGTAGTCCCCCCCACATAGTATAATGCAGCCCCCACACACAGTGTAGTGCAGTCCCACTACACACAGTATAATGCAGCCCCCCACACACAGTATAGTGCAGTCCCCATACACAGTATAATGCAGCCCCCACATACATAGTATAGTGCAGTCCCCCAAACACAGCATAGTACAGCCCACACACAGTATTATATAGCCCCCACACATAATACTGCAGCTCCCCACATATAGTATAGTGCAGCCCCCATGCACTGTATTGTGCAGCTCCCCACACATAGTATATTGCAGCCCCTCCACACACAGTATAGTGCAGCCCCCCAAACAGTGTAGTGCAGTCCCCACACAAAGTATAATGTAGCCCCCACATAGAGTATAATGCAGGCCCCCACATGTACAGTATAGTGCAGCCCCACACACAGTATAATGCACACCCCAACAAAGTATAATGCAGCTCTCCCACACACAGCATAGCACAGCCCCCACACAGTAAAATGCAACTCCCACAAACATAGTATAGTGCAGCCTTGCACACAGTATATTGCAGCCCCCACACACAGTATAGTGCAGTCCTCCCACACACAGTATAATTCAGCCCCCACACACAGTATAGTGCAGCCCCAATACACAGTATAATGCAGACCCCACATACATAATATAGTACAGTCCCCCCACACACAGCATAGTGCAGCCCACACACACAGTATAGTGCAGCCCCCCACACAGTATAGTGCAGCCCCCACATGCAGTATAGTGCAGCCCCTCCACACAGTGTAGTGCAAACCCAACAAACAGTAAAATGCAGCACCCCCACACAGTATAATGCAGCCCCCACACAGTAAAATTCAACTACCCCACTCCCCCACACACAATATAGTGCAGCCCCCACCCACACACAGTATAATGCAGCCCCCACACACAGTATAGTGAATCCCCCCAAACAGTATAGTGCAGCCTCTACACACAGTATAGTGCAACCCACACACAGTATAATGCAGCCCCCCACACACAGTATAGTGCAGCCCCTGCACACACAGTATAATGCAGCCCCCACACACAGTATAATGCAGCCCTCCACAAACACAATATGATGCAGCCCCCCACACACAGCATAGTGCAGCCCACACACAGTATAATGTAGCCCACACACATAATACTGCAGCTCCCCACACATAGTATAGTGCAGCCACTCCACACACAGTATAGTGCAGCCCCCCAAACAGTGTAGTGCAGTCCCCCACACAAAGTATAATGCAGCCCCCACATAGAGTATAATGCAGCCCCCCACATATACAGTACAGTGCAGCCCCCACACACAGTATAATGCAACCCCACAAAGTATAATGCAGCTCTCCCACACACAGTATAGCACAGCACCACACAGTAAAATACAACCCCACAAACATAGTATAGTGCAGCCCTACACACAGTATATTGCAGCCCCCACAACAGTATAGTGCAGTCCTCCCACAGACAGTATAATGCAGCCCCTACACACAGTATAGTGCAACCCCACACACAGTATAATGCAGCCCCCACACACAGTATAGTGCAGCCCCTACACACACAGTATAGTGCAGCCCCCTCACACAGTATAACGCAGCCCACAACAAACACAATATGATGCAGCCCCCTGCACACAGTATCGAGCAGCCCCCCACACAGTATAATGCAGCTCCCCCACACACAATATAGCTTACCCCCCTACACAGTAAAATGCAGCCCCACAAACATAGTATAGTGTAGCCCCACACACAGTATAGTGCAGTCCCCCACACACAGTATAATGCAGCCCCCACACACAGTGTAGTGCAGTTCCCCTACACACAGTATAATGCAGCCCCCCACACAGTATAGTGCAGTCCCCCACACACAGTATAATGCAGCCCCCACACACAGTGTAGTGCAGTCCCCCTACACACAGTATAATGCAGCCCCCACACACAGTATAATGCAGCCCTCCACAAACACAATATGATGCAGCCCCCCGCACACAGTATCGTGCAACCACAACACATAGTAAAATTCTGCACCATCCCACAGTATAGTGCAGCCCCCACAGTATAGTTCAACCCCCATTCCCCACATACACAATATAGTGTGCGACCCCCACCCACACACACAGTATAGTACAGCACACCCACACACAGTATAGTGCAGCCCCACACACTGTATATTGCAGCCCCCACACAAAGTATAATGCAGCCCCCACTCACAGTATAGTGTAGCCCCTACTCACACAGTATAGTGCAGCCCTCACACACAGTATAATGCAGCTCCCCACACACAGTATAGTGTAGCCCCCACACAGTAAAATGCAGCCCCCACAAACATAGTATAGTGCAGCCTCACACACACAGTATAGTGTAGTCCCCCCACACATAGTATAATGCAGCCCCCACACACAGTGTAGTGCAGTCCCACTACACACAGTATAATGCAGCCCCCCCCACACAGTATAGTGCAGTCCTCATACACAGTATAATGCAGCCCCCACATACATAGTATAGTGCAGTCCCCAAACACAGCATAGTACAGCCCACACACAGTATTATATAGCCCACACACATAATACTGCAGCTCCCCACATATAGTATAATGCAGCCCCCATACACTGTATTGTGCAGCTCGCCACACATAGTATAGTGCAGCCCCTCCACACACAGTATAGTGCAGCCCCCCAAACAGTGTAGTGCTGTCCCCCACACAAAGTATAATGCAGCCCCCACATAGAGTATAATGCAGCCCCCCACATGTACAGTATAGTGCAGCCCACACACACACAGTATAATGCACCCCCAACAAAGTATAATGTAGCTCTCCCACACACAGTATAGCACATCCCCCACACAGTAAAATGCAACTCCCACAAACATAGTATAGTGCAGCCCTGCACACAGTATATTGCAGCCCCCACACACAGTATAGTGCAGCCCCCACACACAGTATACTGCAGCCCCAATACACAGTATAATGCAGACCCACATACATAATATAGTACAGTCCTCCCACACACAGTATAATGCAGCCCCCACACACAGTATAGTGCAGCCCCAATACACAGTATAATGCAGACCCCACATACATAATATAGTACAGTCCCCCCACACACAGCATAGTGCAGCCCACACACACAGTATAGTGCAGCCCCCCACACAGTATAGTGCAGCCCCCACATGCAGTATAGTGCAGCCCCTCCACACAGTGTAGTGCAAACCCAACAAACAGTAAAATGCAGCACCCCCACACAGTATAGTGCAGCCCCCACACAGTAAAATTCAACTACCCCACTCCCCACACACACAATATAGTGCGGCCCCCACCCATACACAGTATAATGCAGCCCCCACACACAGTATAGTGAATCCCCCCACAAACAGTATAGTGCAGCCTCTACACACAGTATAGTGCAACCCCACACACAGTATAATGCAGCCCCCACACACAGTATAGTGCAGCCCCTGCACACACAGTATAATGCAGCCCCCCACACACAGTATAATGCAGCCCTCCACAAACACAATATGATGCAGCCCCCTGCACACAGTATTGTGCAACCCCAACACACAGTAAAATGCTGCACCATCCCACAGTATAGTGCAGCCCCCACACAGTATAGTTCAACCCCCATTCCCCACATACACAATATAGTGTGCGACCCCCACCCACACACACAGTATAGTACAGCACACCCACACACATTATAGTGCAGCCCCACACACTGTATATTGCAGCCCCACACACAAAGTATAATGCAGCCCCCCACTCACAGTATAGTGTAGCCCCTACTCACACAGTATAGTGCAGCCCTCACACACAGTATAATGCAGCCCCACACACACAGTATAGTGCAGTCCCCATACACAGTATAATGCAGCCCCCCACATACATAATATAGTGCAGTCCCCCACACACAGCATAGTGCAGCCCACACACAGTATAATGTAGCCCACACACATAATACTGCAGCTCCCCACACATAGTATAGTGCAGCCACTCCACACACAGTATAGTGCAGCCCCCCAAACAGTGTAGTGCAGTCCCCCACACAAAGTATAATGCAGCCCCCACATAGAGTATAATGCAGCCCCCCACATATACAGTACAGTGCAGCCCCCACACACGTATAATGCAACCCCCACAAAGTATAGTGCAGCTCTCCACACACAGTATAGCACAGCACCACACAGTAAAATACAACCCCACAAACTAGTATAGTGCAGCCCCACACACAGTATATTGCAGCCCCCACACACAGTATAGTGCAGTCCCCACACGACAGTATAATGCAGCCCCTACACACAGTATAGTGCAACCCCACACACAGTATAATGCAGCCCCCACACACAGTATAGTGCAGCCCCTACACACACAGTATAGTGCAGCCCCCACACACAGTATAATGCAGCCACCCACAAACACAATATGATGCAGCCCCCTGCACACAGTATCGAGCAGCCCCCCACACATTATAATGCAGCTCCCACACACAGTATAGTGTGGCCCCTACACAGTAAAATGCAGCCCCACAAACATAGTATAGTGCAGCCCCACACACACAGTATAGTGCAGTCCCCCCACACATAGTATAATGCAGCCCCACACACAGTGTAGTGCAGTCCCACTACACACAGTATAATTCAGCCCCCCACACACAGTATAGTGCAGTCCCATACACAGTATAATGCAGCCCCCCACATATATAGTACAGTCATGGCCAAAAGTTTTGAGAATGACACAAATATTAATTTTTACAAAGTCTACTGCTTCACTTTTTCTAATGGCAATTTGCATATACTCCAGAATGTTATAAAGAGTTATCAGCTTAACAGCAATTACTTGCAAAGTCAATATTTGGCTAGAAAATTAACTTTATCCCCCAAAACACATTTCAACATTATTGCAGCTCTGCCTTAAAAGGACCAGCTAACCTCTTTTCAGTGATTGCTCCATTAACACAGGTGTGGGTGTTGATGAGGACATGGCTGGAGAACAATCTGTCATGATTAAGTAAGAATGACACCACTGGACACTTTAAAAAGAGGCTGGTGCTTGGCATCATTGTTTCTCTTCTGTTGACCATGGTTATCTCTAAAGAAACACGTGCAGTCATCATTGCAATGCACAAAAATGGCCTAACAGGTAAGAGTATCGCAGCTAGAAAGATTGCACCTCAGTCAACAATCTATCGCATCATCAAGAACTTCAAGGAGAGCGGTTCCATTGTTGCCAAAAAAGCTTCAGGGCGCCCAAGAAAGACCAGCAAGCGCCAGGACCGTCTCTTAAAAGTGTTTCAGCTGCAGGATTGGGCTACCAGCAGTACAGAGCTTGCTCAGGAATGGCAGCAGGCAGGTGTGAGTGCATCTGCACGCACTGTGAGGCGGAGACTCTTGGAGCAAGGCCTGGTCTCAAAGAGGGCAGCAAAAAAGCCACTTCTCTCCAGAAAAAACATCATGGACAGACTGATATTCTGCAAAAGGTACAGGCAGTGGACTGCTGAGGACTGGGGTAAAGTTATTTTCTCTGGTGAATCCCCTTTTCGATTGTTTGGGACATCAGGAAAACGCCTCATTCGGAGAAGACAAGGTGAGCGCTACCACCAGTCTTGTCTCATGCCAACTGTTGAGCATCCTGAAACCATTCATGTGTGGGGTTGCTTCTCAGCCAGAGGAATCGGCTCTCTCACAGTCTTGCCTAAAAACACAGCCATGAATAAAGAATGGTACCAGAATGTCCTCCAAGAGCAACTTCTCCCAACCCTCCAAGAGCAGTTTGGCGATCAACAATGCCTTTTCCAGCATGATGGAGCACCTTGCCATAAAGCAAAGGTGATCACCAAATGGCTCAGGGAACAAAACATAGAGATTTTGGGTACATGGCCTGGAAACTCCCCAGATCTTAATCCCATTGAGAACTTGTGGTCAATCATCAAGAGACGGGTGGACAAACAAAAACTTAAAAATTCTGACAAAATGAAAGCATTGATTGTGCAAGAATGAACTGCTATCAGTCAGGATTTGGTCCAGAAGTTGATTGAGAGCATGCCAGGGAGAATTGCAGAGGTCCTGAAGAAGAAGGGTCAACACTGCAAATATTGACTTGCTGCATTAACTCATTCTAACTGTCAATATAAGCTTTTGTTACTCATATGTTTGCAATTATTATATTTCTGTCTGTGATAAAAACATCTGTCAAACACACATAAAAACCAGAGGGCAGCAGATCATGTGAAAATATAATATTTGTGTCATTCTCAAAACTTTTGGCCATGACTGTATAGTGCAGTCCCCACACACAGCATAGTGCAGTCCCCACACACAGTATAGTGCAGCTCCCCCACACACAGTATAGAGTAGCCCCCACACAGTAAAATGCAGCCCCCACACACAGTATAGTGCAGCTCCCCACACACAGTATAGTGCAGCTCCCCCACACACAGTATAGAGTAGCCCCCACACAGTAAAATGCAGCCCCCACAAACATAGTATAGTGCAGCCCCACACACACAGTATAGTGCAGTCCCCCCACACTAGTATAATGCAGCCCCCACACACAGTGTTCTGCAGTCCCACCACACACAGTATAATGCAGCTCCCCACACAGTATAGTGCAGTCCCCATAAACAGTATATTGCAGCCCCCCACATACATAGTATAGTGCAGTCCCCCACACACAGCATAGTGCAGCCCACACACAGTATAATGTAGCCCACACACATAATACTGCAGCTCCCCACACATAGTATAATGCAGCCCCCTTACACAGTATTGTGCAGCTCCCCACACATAGTATAGTGCAGCCCCTCCACACACAGTATAGTGCAGACCCCCCAAAGTATAATGCAGCTCTCCCACACACAGTATAGCGCAGCCCCCACACAGTAAAATTCAACCCCCACAAACATAGTATAGTGCAGCCCTACACACGGTATATTGCAGCCCCCCCACACAGTATAGTGCAGCCCTCCCACAGACAGTTAATGCAGCCCCCACACACAGTATAGTGCAGCCCTCATACACAGTATAATGCAGCCCCCACACACAGTATAATGCAGCCCCCCCAAAGTATAATGCAGCTCTCCCACACACAGTATAGCGCAGCCCCACACAGTAAAATTCAACCCCACAAACATAGTATAGTGCAGCCCTACACACGGTATATTGCAGCCCCCCCACACAGTATAGTGCAGCCCTCCCACAGACAGTATAATGCAGCCCCCACACACAGTATAGTGCAGCCCTCATACACAGTATAATGCAGCCCCCCACAAACATAGTATGGTGCAGTCCCCACACACAGCATTGTGCAGCTCACACACAGTATAGTGCAGTCCTCCCACACACATCATAGTTCCGCCCCCCCACACAGTGTAGTACAACCCCAACACACAGTAAAATGCAGCACCCCCACACAGAATAGTGCAGCCACCACACAGTAAAATTCAACTACCCCACTCTCCACACACAATATAGTGCGGCCTACACCCACACACAGTATAATGCAGCCCCCACACACAGTATAGTGAATCCCCCACAAACAGTATAGTGCAGCCTCTACACACAGTATAGTGCAACCCCACACACAGTATAGTGCAGCCCCTGCACACACAGTATAGTGCAGCCCCTTCACACACAGTACAACGCAGCCATCACACACAGTATAGTGCAGCCCTCCACAAACACAATATGATGCAACCTCCCACACACAGTATCGTGCAACCCCAACACACAGTAAAATGCAGCACCATCACACAGTATAGTGCTGCCCCCAGAGAGTATAGTTCAACCCCCACTCCCCACATACACAATATAGTGCGGGCCCCCACCCACACACACAGTATAGTACAGCCCACCTACACACAGTATAGTGGAGCACCACCCACCATATATTGCAGCCCCCACACACAGTATAGTGCAGTCCCACACACACAGTATAGGTCAGCCCCCCACACACAGTATAGTGCAGCCTCTACACACAGTATAGTGCAACCCCACACACAGCATAATGCAGCCCCCCACACACTGTATAGTGTAGCCTTTACACACACAGTATAGTGCAGACCCCACACACAGTATAATGCAGCCCCCCACAAACACAATATGATGCAGCCCCCTGCACACAGTATTATGCAGCCCCAAACACAGTATAATGCAGCACCCCATACACAGTATAGCGTAGCTCCCCACACAGTAAAATGCAGCCCCCACAAACAAAGTACAGTGTAGCCCCACACACAGTATAGTGCAGTCCCCCCACACAGCATAATGCAGCCCCCACACACAGTGTAGTGCAGTTCCCCCCACACAGTATAATGCAGCCCCTCACACACAGTATAGTGCAGTCCCCACACACAGTATAATGCAGCCCCCACATACATAGAATAGTTCAGTCCCCCACACACAGCATAGTGCAGCCCACACACAGTATAATGTAGCCCACACATGTAATACTGCAGCTCCCCACACATAGTATAGTGTAGCCCCATACACAGTATTGTGCAGCTCCCACCACATAGTATAGTGCAGCCCTCCACACACAGTATAGTGCAGCCCCCCAAACAGTGTAGTGCAGTCCCCCACACAAAGTATAATGCAGCCCCCACATAGAGTATAATGCAGCCCCCCACATATACAGTATAACGCAGCTCTCCCACACACAGTATAGCGCAGCTCCCCACACAGTACAATACAACCACCACAAACATAGTATAGTGCAGCCCTACACACAGTATATTGCAGCCCCCACACACAGTATAGTGCAGTCCTCCCACACACAGTATAATGAAGAACCCCCACACAGTATACTGCAACCCCACACACAGTATAATGCAGCCCCCCACACACAGTATAATGCAGCCCCTCCACACACAGTATAGTGCAGCCCCCCAAACAGTGTAGTTCAGTCCCCCACACAAAGTATAATGCAGCCCCCACATAGAGTATAATGCAGCCCCCCACATATACAGTATAGTGCAGCCCCCACACACAGTATAATGCAGCCCCCACAAAGTATAATGCAGCTCTCCCACACACAGTATAGCGCAGCCCCCACATAGTAAAATACAACCCCCACAAACATAGTATAGTGCAGCCCTACACACAGTATATTGCAGCCCCCACACACAGTATAGTGCAACCCCACACACAGTATAATGCAGCCCCCCACACACAGTATAGTGCAGCCCCTACACACACAGTATAGTGCAGCCCCCACACACAGTATAATGCAGCCACCCACAAACACAATATGATGCAGCCCCCTGCACACAGTATCGAGCAGCCCCCCACACATTATAATGTAGCTCCCACACACAGTATAGTGTAGCCCCTACACAGTAAAATGCAGCCCCCACAAACATAGTATAGTGCAGCCCCACACACACAGTATAGTGCAGTCCCCCCACACATAGTTTGATGCAGCCCCACACACAGTGTAGTGCAGTCCCACTACACACAGTATAATTCAGCCCCCCACACACAGTATAGTGCAGTCCCCATACACAGTATAATGCAGCCCCCCACATATATAGTACAGTCATGGCCAAAAGTTTTGAGAATGACACAAATATTAATTTTTACAAAGTCTACTGCTTCACTTTTTCTAATGGCAATTTGCATATACTCCAGAATGTTATAAAGAGTTATCAGTAGTGTTGAGCATTCCGATACCGCAAGTATCGGGTATCGGCCGATATTCGCGTTATCGGAATTCCGATACTTAATTCCGATACTTTTTCAATATCGTATACCGGAATCGGAAGTTCCCATAATTCTTTGAGAGGCAATGTGATTTTAGTCAGCCAATGAGGAATCCTACGAAGTGTGGGCACATCCTGTAATGATGCGGTCATCTTAACTAATGGCATGGCTGTGATTGGCTGCTGAAATGATGTCAGAATGCACTATAAAAGGCGCCGCAGCCATTTTAGCGTCACTGTGCTGTGAACTCAGTTAGGGACAGAACGCTGCTGTGCTGACTCTGAGGGACAGTTAGATATTGCGATTTTGTGTACTACTGTGCTTGAGGCAGGCTAGTTTACCAACCGCTGTGTAAAGCTTCATTTTGCCAGTGTTGTTTTAACAGCTCTGTGCAAGGTGTGTGTGTGACAGTGCAGGTGATGCTGCAGTTTGCTCTGCATCCACCGCTGTTTGTAGGCATCTGCACGTGTCACTTTTTTTTTTTTTTTTTTATTTTATTTAGTGGAATTGGTGCAGCTCCATTATATTAGAAAAAAATCAAATCTATTAGTGTGACGTGCTTCCATCCGTATACAATACATTGGTTGCAAACACTATAGAAGTACAGAAAGGAGCTTTTCACAGATTGTGGACAGTTGTGTTTCAGTGTTCACTTCAGTCTGTGTTTTTTACTTTTTTGAGTGCAGATCACGCTCCAGTTACTTGTTCAAGCACTGCTGCTTGTACTCTGCTGAGCGTGTCTCAGTGGCTCATCCTTTTCATTTATCTCCAATTGGTTCTGCTACATTCCATTTAAAATAAATCTAATCTATTAGTGTGACGCGCTTCCATCCGTATACAATACATTGGTTGCAAACACTATAGAAGTACAGAAAGGAGCTTTTCACAGATTGTGGACAGTTGTGTTTCAGTGTTCACTTCAGTCTGTGTTTTTTACTTTTTTGAGTGCAGATCACGCTCCAGTTACTTGTTCAAGCACTGCTGCTTGTACTCTGCTGAGCGTGTCTCAGTGGCTCATCCTTTTCATTTATCTCCAATTGGTTCTGCTACATTCCATTTAAAATAAATCTAATCTATTAGTGTGACGCGCTTCCATCCGTATACAATACATTGGTTGCAAACACTATAGAAGTACAGAAAGGAGCTTTTCACAGATTGTGGACAGTTGTGTTTCAGTGTTCACTTCAGTCTGTGTTTTTTACTTTTTTGAGTGCAGATCACGCTCCAGTTACTTGTTCAAGCACTGCTGCTTGTACTCTGCTGAGCGTGTCTCAGTGGCTCATCCTTTTCATTTATCTCCAATTGGTTCTGCTACATTCCATTTAAAATAAATCTAATCTATTAGTGTGACGCGCTTCCATCCGTATACAATACATTGGTTGCAAACACTATAGAAGTACACAAAGGAGCTTTTCACAGATTGTGGACAGTTGTGTTTCAGTGTTCACTTCAGTCTGTGTTTTTTACTTTTTTGAGTGCAGATCACGCTCCAGTTACTTGTTCAAGCACTGCTGCTTGTACTCTGCTGAGCGTGTCTCAGTGGCTCATCCTTTTCATTTATCTCCAATTGGTTCTGCTACATTCCATTTAAAATAAATCTAATCTATTAGTGTGACGCGCTTCCATCCGTATACAATACATTGGTTGCAAACACTATAGAAGTACAGAAAGGAGCTTTTCACAGATTGTGGACAGTTGTGTTTCAGTGTTCACTTCAATCTGTGTTTTTTACTTTTTTGAGTGCAGATCACGCTCCAGTTACTTGTTCAAGCACTGCTGCTTGTACTCTGCTGAGCGTGTCTCAGTGGCTCATCCTTTTCATTTATCTCCAATTGGTTCTGCTACATTCCATTTAAAAAAATCTAATCTATTAGTGTGACGCGCTTCCATCCGTATACAATACATTGGTTGCAAACACTATAGAAGTACAGAAAGGAGCTTTTCACAGATTGTGGACAGTTGTGTTTCAGTGTTCACTTCAGTCTGTGTTTTTTACTTTTTTGAGTGCAGATCACGCTCCAGTTACTTGTTCAAGCACTGCTGCTTGTACTCTGCTGAGCGTGTCTCAGTGGCTCATCCTTTTCATTTATCTCCAATTGGTTCTGCTACATTCCATTTAAAATAAATCTAATCTATTAGTGTGACGCGCTTCCATCCGTATACAATACATTGGTTGCAAACACTATAGAAGTACAGAAAGGAGCTTTTCACAGATTGTGGACAGTTGTGTTTCAGTGTTCACTTCAGTCTGTGTTTTTTACTTTTTTGAGTGCAGATCACGCTCCAGTTACTTGTTCAAGCACTGCTGCTTGTACTCTGCTGAGCGTGTCTCAGTGGCTCATCCTTTTCATTTATCTCCAATTGGTTCTGCTACATTCCATTTAAAATAAATCTAATCTATTAGTGTGACGCGCTTCCATCCGTATACAATACATTGGTTGCAAACACTATAGAAGTACAGAAAGGAGCTTTTCACAGATTGTGGACAGTTGTGTTTCAGTGTTCACTTCAGTCTGTGTTTTTTACTTTTTTGAGTGCAGATCACGCTCCAGTTACTTGTTCAAGCACTGCTGCTTGTACTCTGCTGAGCGTGTCTCAGTGGCTCATCCTTTTCATTTATCTCCAATTGGTTCTGCTACATTCCATTTAAAATAAATCTAATCTATTAGTGTGACGCGCTTCCATCCGTATACAATACATTGGTTGCAAACACTATAGAAGTACAGAAAGGAGCTTTTCACAGATTGTGGACAGTTGTGTTTCAGTGTTCACTTCAGTCTGTGTTTTTTACTTTTTTGAGTGCAGATCACGCTCCAGTTACTTGTTCAAGCACTGCTGCTTGTACTCTGCTGAGCGTGTCTCAGTGGCTCATCCTTTTCATTTATCTCCAATTGGTTCTGCTACATTCCATTTAAAATAAATCTAATCTATTAGTGTGACGCGCTTCCATCCGTATACAATACATTGGTTGCAAACACTATAGAAGTACAGAAAGGAGCTTTTCACAGATTGTGGACAGTTGTGTTTCAGTGTTCACTTCAGTCTGTGTTTTTTACTTTTTTGAGTGCAGATCACGCTCCAGTTACTTGTTCAAGCACTGCTGCTTGTACTCTGCTGAGCGTGTCTCAGTGGCTCATCCTTTTCATTTATCTCCAATTGGTTCTGCTACATTCCATTTAAAATAAATCTAATCTATTAGTGTGACGCGCTTCCATCCGTATACAATACATTGGTTGCAAACACTATAGAAGTACAGAAAGGAGCTTTTCACAGATTGTGGACAGTTGTGTTTCAGTGTTCACTTCAGTCTGTGTTTTTTACTTTTTTGAGTGCAGATCACGCTCCAGTTACTTGTTCAAGCACTGCTGCTTGTACTCTGCTGAGCGTGTCTCAGTGGCTCATCCTTTTCATTTATCTCCAATTGGTTCTGCTACATTCCATTTAAAATAAATCTAATCTATTAGTGTGACGCGCTTCCATCCGTATACAATACATTGGTTGCAAACACTATAGAAGTACACAAAGGAGCTTTTCACAGATTGTGGACAGTTGTGTTTCAGTGTTCACTTCAGTCTGTGTTTTTTACTTTTTTGAGTGCAGATCACGCTCCAGTTACTTGTTCAAGCACTGCTGCTTGTACTCTGCTGAGCGTGTCTCAGTGGCTCATCCTTTTCATTTATCTCCAATTGGTTCTGCTACATTCCATTTAAAATAAATCTAATCTATTAGTGTGACGCGCTTCCATCCGTATACAATACATTGGTTGCAAACACTATAGAAGTAGACAAAGGAGTAGCCTTTCACAGATTGTGGACAGTTGTGTTTCAGTGTTCACTTCAGTCTGTGTTTTTTATTTTTTGAGTGCATATCACGCTCCAGTTACTTGTTCAAGCACTGCTGCTTGTACTCTGCTGAGCGTGTCTCAGTGGCTCATCCTTTTCATTTATCTCCAATTGGTTCTGCTACATTCCATTTAAAATAAATCTAATCTATTAGTGTGACGCGCTTCCATCCGTATACAATACATTGGTTGCAAACACTATAGAAGTACAGAAAGGAGCTTTTCACAGATTGTGGACAGTTGTGTTTCAGTGTTCACTTCAGTCTGTGTTTTTTACTTTTTTGAGTGCAGATCACGCTCCAGTTACTTGTTCAAGCACTGCTGCTTGTACTCTGCTGAGCGTGTCTCAGTGGCTCATCCTTTTCATTTATCTCCAATTGGTTCTGCTACATTCCATTTAAAATAAATCTAATCTATTAGTGTGACGCGCTTCCATCCGTATACAATACATTGGTTGCAAACACTATAGAAGTACAGAAAGGAGCTTTTCACAGATTGTGGACAGTTGTGTTTCAGTGTTCACTTCAGTCTGTGTTTTTTACTTTTTTGAGTGCAGATCACGCTCCAGTTACTTGTTCAAGCACTGCTGCTTGTACTCTGCTGAGCGTGTCTCAGTGGCTCATCCTTTTCAATTATCTCCAATTGGTTCTGCTACATTCCATTTAAAATAAATCTAATCTATTAGTGTGACGCGCTTCCATCCGTATACAATACATTGGTTGCAAACAATATAGAAGTACACAAACGGGCCTTTCACAGCTACTGAACATGGGTTTTTAATTTTTAACTAAAATATGTATTTTTTCAAATGACACAAATATAAGTAATGTTGAAGAGGAATAGTCCTACATCCATTGTTTGCACAATATTACAGGTGTACATCATGTCCCTTAATCAACAATGTATTATTATATTTACTTGTATGCTTTTATTTAAAAGCCAAGAACACAGAAGGATAACCTTCGCGCTGCAGCTGTTGTCAAAGTTCAACCCACATTATGCACTTCCAACATTGCAGCATTTGAGGCATGATGTGAGTTGGATTGGTCAAAGTTATGGAGTGAGAAGGTTCACCATCAGTACCCTATAGCATAAGTATGCTTTTGTGTTAGCATTTGTGTTAGACATGTGGATATCTGCCATAATATGTCACAATTATTTAGTTACAGATTTGTTACCAACACTAATCATTGAATGGTTTTAAATTTGACGTTTCACTTGTTTACAGCTTAGAAATAAGGGTGTAGCCTGATATCTATGTGTAGCACTAGCCACTTTAACATGTCATGTTTTTTTAAACATGTGTAGCTAGGTAGCAGTAATTTTTGCCGGACACACAGCAGGGGAACAGCAGGCGTTACTGAACCCCACTATTACTATAGCTTGTGTATTGGTCTGTGGACACGACACTTCTGAGCAGCAACTGGCAGTGTTGTAGCCCAGGGAGTATAGCTTAGGTGGTAGAAAGATGAACATAACAGGAGACATGGAAAACGTTGCCAACCAGTTAGTTAATCTGAAACCGGACAGGCAAATTCAGGCGAGATCCATGCCTAGTTCATTTTCAGAAAAGTAAGCCGTTCTACATTATCGTAGGATAGTCGCATGCAACGGTCTGTTAGTACACCACCTGCAGCAGTAAAGACGCGCTCCGATAATACACTGGCAGCAGATCAAGCCAGCACCTCCAATGCATACTGGCTAAGCTCTGGCCATGTATCCAGCTTAGAGACACAAAACTTGAATGGGGAAGAGCCATCTGAGAGTACACTGAGAGGGCAAGACATGTAGTCTGTAACCATCTTACGGAAATGTTGCCTCCTGCTGACTGGAGCCGTCTCGGATGGTGTAGACATTGGTGGCGCTGCCACAAAACTTCGACACATTTGGAACATACTGTTCTTGCCCTGTGCAGAGGCGCTGCTTGTGCTCCCTCTTGTTGCAGAGCTGTCTCCACTGCCTCGACGCACAGAGCTGCTTTGTAAATCAGTAGCAGCAGCAGTGCTCTCGGCTGGAATGGAGAACATTATGGATTGCACCAGTGTGTCTTGGTACTTCCGCATTTTACGCTCCCGGTTCAACGGTGTGATGAGGCTTTGTAAGTTGTCCCGGTAGCGAGGGTCTAGGAGGGTGTACACCCAATAATCAGACGTGGTGTGAATGTGTTCGATGCGGCGGTCGTTTCTCAGCCACTGCAGCATGAAATCAACCATGTGCTGCAGACTCCCAACTGGCCAAGAAACGTTGTCCCCTGCAAGAGGCGTCATCTCCGCCTGCTGTGCATCACCCCACCCTTGGTCTACATACTGACTAGAGCATTGTCTACCTCCCTCTGGAGCGATGTCTTCCTCCTCCATTGACTCCTCCTCATCCTCCTCACAAAGTCCTTCAAATACATATAAATTTACAAAATTTAAAACTCAAAATTTAAAAACTTTGTATCATAATTCTGTAACATCAGTTTATGGAAACACAATACCATTACAAAAGGATAGACAAAAAATGTACATTATGTGCTTTGTAAATACATTAAAAGTTTGTAATGGTTATGAAAATATAGACAGCGACTCTGGAGGTTCAATTGTTGATACAGCATGGTACTTTGAAAGTCCTCCAGCCCTTTGTGAGGAACCACGTTGCGCTGACTGTCCAGAAGGTGATGGAATTTGTGACTCCTCATCCTCCACCTCTTCCAAAACCTCATGCCTTAGTGCTTGCAGTGTTTTTTGAAGCAGGCAGATAAGGGGGACAGTCAGGCTGACTAGTGCATCATCTGCACTCGCCATCCGCGTTGACTCATCAAACGCACGCAAAACGTGGCAGATATCCTTCATAGAGTTATTCGCCACTCATTACACTGGCAGTGGCTGCCCATTCATTATAGGATCCAATTCTAATTACTGGTTCTCACCAACAAAGCTCTCCACAGCGCAGCCCCCCCTACATCTCCTCCCTTATTTATATTTATCGGCCTAACCGACTGCTGCACTCTGCAAACGACCTTCGACTAACCTCTGCACTAATCCGTACCTCCCACTCCCAACTCCAAGACTTCACCCGCGCTGCGCCAATCCTCTGGAATGCTCTACCCCAAGAAATTAGGACTATCCGCAATTTGGATGGTTTCAGGCGCTCCCTCAAAACACATTTGTTCACAGTGGCCTATCACATTCACTAATCAAAGTCATTCTATGTGTAATTCTGTGTGTGTAGCCCATTCACTATCTCCATGCATCCCTCACTTCCTTAAAATGGCTGGACCATCATTGTAAAAACACCATTGTATATAAACACCTGTACTTTGTATCTCCCACACCTCATTGTAGATTGTAAGCTTTCACCAGCAGGGGCGGCTGATTTTGCTTTAATTATTGTATTGTTAACGTTGTTACTTATGACTCGTGTTTTGAAACTGTTAAACTGTAAAGCACTGCGGAATATTATGGCGCTATATAATAAATAATATTATTATTCTTATTATAGAGGCCCACTCAGTAGTGGTGAAGTGTGAACGCCGCAAATTGCGAGTTGACTGCGCCTGATGCAGCTGATACTCCATTACTGTTGGCTGCTGCTCACACAACCGCTCCAACATATGTAACGAGGAATTCCACCTGGTGGGTACGTCACATATGATGCGATGTTCATGAAGGTGAAATCTGCGTTGCAGAGCTGCAATCAGCGATCTGGCCATGCTGGAACGTCGCAAGTGAGCGCACTCTAGGCGGACCTTGTGCAGCAGTGCATCAAGATCCGGATAGTCCCTCAAAAAACTCTGCACGACCAAGTTGAGCACATATGACAGACATGGTATGTGAGTGAGGTTGCCAAGGCCCAGAGCTGACACCAGATTTCGGCCATTGTCACACACTACCAAGCCTGCCTGTAGATTCTCTTCCAAAAACCACACGTCGCTCTCCTGCTTTATGGCATTACAGAGCTCCTGCGCTGTGTGGCTAAGATTCCCCATGGAAATTAATTTCAGGATGGCCTGTTGACATTTGGACACGGCTGTGCTCATATCGGTCGCAACAGGTAAACGTTCACGGGTCCATGTGGAGGTAGACCGTGACGGCTCCTGCAGCGATGATTCTTAGGAACTGGAATAGGAGGAGGAATCAATGTGTACAGACTTGATTCCTGCAATCCTTGGAGTTGGCAGAACACGTACAGCGCCACTCGCAAGATCAGTACCCGGCTGCACAACATTGACCCAATGGGCAGTGAGGGAAAGGTATTGTCCCTGGCCATGGGTGTTAGAACCCTCTTGTTAGGTTTTGTTTCAGTTTGCTGGTCACATGACCTTTTTTCCCTATTTAGTCTGGCTCCGCCCTTCTGGCTTTGCTTGACTTCATTGTATTATCTACTGTTAAGCTAGCCGGGTGCTTAGGTGCCTTAATCTGTCAGTTTTGCTTGATGTTAGGATCACAAAGTATTTATTTTTCTGTTTAATTATCCATGCTACAATTTATGTTAGGAGGTGTCCACCTTTTCTCACAGTCCCTAGATCTTGTAGGGATTACTCCCTCGCAACTATAGGTCTTCGTTCACACTAGATGAGGACTTTAGCGGGTCTGGTCGCAGGATCAGGTTCCCCGTTACATCGTAGGGATTCAGCTTAGTTGTATTGTAGGGACAGAATTCCCTTCTTTCCTTACTGGTTGTAGCAGATCATAACAATGGGTACTGGTCCACGCATCGGTGGTCAGGTGGACCTTGCTACTGAGGGCTTTTAGTAGCGCATGTTTAATTTTTCCCTCAACATGCTTTTGCAGACCAGGGACGGCTTGCCTGCTGAAATGAAATCGGCTTGGCACATTGTATTGTGGGATTGACAATGATATTCAGTTACGGAAACTGTCTGTCTCCACCAGCCTGAATCACAGCATTTCAAGGGACAGGAGTTTTGCAATGCCAGCATTCAGAGCCTGTGCTCGTGCATGGTTTGCGGAGTATGGCCGTCTTTTATCCCATGCCTGTGCTACCGCTGGCTGTTTTGTGGCCTGGGAGTGTGAGGATGACAGGGAACTTGCTGCTGTGTGTGGAATAACAGTTTGTCTCTGGACAACAGTGGCCGAGGTTCTTCCATGGCTATCCTGTGAGGAAGCATAACCAGCTGTGTGTGAGCTCGATGAAGAGGCTTCAACACAACCTGAAGATGTAGGTGCTGCTGTAGGTTGGCCTACATCTCTAGTGTGTCTTTGTAACTCAAATACGTGCTTTGTCCGCACATGTTTCCACATATTTGTGGTATTGAGGTGACTGACACTTTTAGCTATTTTTAATTTTTAATTACACAGCTTGCATTTCACATAGCAAATATCATGTGCAAGTGTGTGAAAAAAGGACAACGCAGTGCAAGTCCTGGGAGCGCACGTTTTGACTTTTGGAAGACAACTGCTCCGAACAGGTGCCAAACTGGAGGCTACAGGCAACCGAGTCTGCAGCCTAACTCTCCCTCCTGTTTGTACCGTTGGGGCAATGTCTTCCTCTATCTTCCTTCTATCACTAACCATTTCTCTAGGCCTCTCCCAGCTTTCAACCAAAGTACTGGTTCTCACCCACAAAGCTCTCCACAGTGCAGCACCCCTCCTACATCTCCTCCCTCATTTCTATCTATCGGCCTAACCGACTGCTGCGCTCTGCAAACGACTTTCGACTAACCTCTGCACTAATACGTACCTCCCACTCCCGACTCCAAGACTTCTCCTGCTCTACGCCAATCCTCTGGAATGCTGTACCCCAAGAAATTAGGACTATCCACAATTTGCATGGTTTCAGGCGCTCCCTCAAAACACATTTGTTCAGAGCGGCCTATCACATTCACTAATCAAAGTCATTCTATGTATTCTGTGTAAGTGTGTGTGTGTCTCTAGCCCATTCAACTATCTCCATCCCTCAGTCCCTTAAGATGGCTGGAACATCATTGTAAATGCACCATTGTATATAAACACCTATACTTTGTATCTCCCCCATCTCATTGTACATTGTAAGCTGTCACGAGCAGGGGCGACTTATTTAGCTTAAATTATTGTATTGTTAACGTTGTTACTTATGACTTGTGTTCTGAAACTGCTAAACTGTAAAGCGCTGCGGAATATGATGGCGCTATATAAATAAATATTATTATTATTCCTCTGAGCTGCTCCCACCACCTTCCTGTTCTTCATGCCATGTTGGGTCTTGGACCTCATCATCTCCACTACCCTCTTCCAACACCTGCTGTTGGGTGGTCTGGCCAGCACCATGCTCAACAGAAACTGGCACCTGGGTCTCATCATCATCATCAGATGCGTTCTGCGGTGTGCTGACCATCGGCACTGTCTCACCCGCCTCTTCAGATTCAGAGAGACACAGCTGTTGCGCATCACTGCATACTCCCTCTTCACATTACAGAATGCTGCTTGGCTGGGCCCCTGTTTGCAAGCCAATAGATTCTGAGAACAGAAGCAGACACTCAGCTGGCTCCTGTACAGAACTCTCTGACTGCCTGGGCAATTTGCCAGGCGGTGAAGAGACAGATGGTTGCCCAACAGTGCTGTGGTCCTGAGAGGAG
Source organism: Oophaga sylvatica (assembly GCA_033576555.1). Taxonomy (NCBI): domain Eukaryota; kingdom Metazoa; phylum Chordata; class Amphibia; order Anura; family Dendrobatidae; genus Oophaga; species Oophaga sylvatica. The sequence continues at coordinate 83,751,936 of JARQOD010000010.1, read as the reverse complement.
GTGGAAGCAATTGAAGTCGATGCATTGGCTGACATCCAAACAACAACGGCTTCAATTTGTTCTTCCCGCAGCAGGGGGGTACTCCGAGCTCCTACAAAAGTGCGCATAAAGGAACGCTCACGGCCCGGGGAAAACTGGTGGATGCTGTGTCACTGGGGGCCGCAGCAGCCACAGAATCCCCACGTCCTCTCCCTGAAGAAACTCCACGACCACGTGCCTTACTCCCTGCCTTCTTCATCTTGGTAGATTGATAAAGAAAGTCTGAAAAGTTATAAGGTCTAAGTGTGGTTATTCCGCAGAGACTGCAGTGAACACTGCACACAACTGTTCACTACCCAATGCGTCTCAGCAGGAAGGCAGTCTGTGCGTCAAAACAAAGGCACAAGCATACATCCATGTACCCTGTTTATACAGCTATATAAAAAAAAATATGTAGTAGTGACGCACACTTTATTGAGGTACAGTATTACATCGCCATTCACCATCTGTGGCTATGCAGTGTCATCTATATATACCTTATCTATCTGTTGTCATGCTTCCAAGTCGACAGTCAGCCATAAATAGCAATTTTCACTATGCACTATGCACTTTTTAAAGGTTATGTTTGTTAATAAAAATGATTATTGCCACATATTATGAGTATTACATGATGGAAATTGTATAATTTTGTATAAAATATTTAGGGACATTATTCAGCAAATGGAACATTTTAGTAATATCACAGATAACTTGTAATGCTGATGATGTTTTGAAGTCAGACATTCATTGTCTATACAATAAAAATGGTGTACATACTGTTACTTATCCATCATTAATGGATTCAGATATGTACTTGTATGCTTTTATGTACAACCGTATAGCAGATTCCTTAACTAATTTATTTTGTGGTTTGCATTGCTGTTCAACATGTTAATGTATGTGTTTATGTTTGTCAATTCTTTATTTATCTAGATATTAGTTTAAATGAAATCATCATCTTATGGTAGTAAAGGTTATCTTTCTCTTGTTTGAAGTATAGACATTTAAAATTGACAGGTAACAAGGAAATTACTTGATCTAGTATTTAAACATCCTCCTTGACCCTGGGCTCCAACACCGCCAGTTGTTGCTCGGAAGTGCTGTTAGCACAGTCAACACTTGCTCCTGTGTTACTGGGGTTCAGTAACGTCAGCTGGTCCTCGGTTGTGCCATTGGCTCTTTTCCTTCTGCTGCCCCTCCGGTTCCAGCACAGTCAGCTGGTCCTCGTTACTTGCATTGGCTCTTGTACCTTCTGCTACCGTCCGGGTTCCAGTACCGTCAACTGGTTCTCCGCAGTGCCTTTGGCCTAGGTGCCTCCATCTCGGTATCCGAGTTCCAGCAACGTCTGCTGGTCCTTGGTAGTGCTTTGGAGCACAGGTACCTCCTGCTTAGTAACCGTGTCCCAGTAACGTCAGCTGGTCCTCGGTTGTGCCATTGGCTCTTTTCCTTCTGCTGCCCTCCGGGTTCCAGCACAGTCAGCTGGTCCTCGTTACTTGCATTGGCTCTTGTACCTTCTGCTACCCGTCCGGGTTCCAGTACCGTCAACTGGTTCTCCGCAGTGCCTTTGGCCTAGGTGCCTCCATCTCGGTATCCGAGTTCCAGCAACGTCTGCTGGTCCTTGGTAGTGCTTTGGAGCACAGGTACCTCCTGCTTAGTAACCGTGTCCCAGTAACATCAGCTGGTACAAGATTGTGCTACAAATACAAGATACGGAACAAGAGACACAAGAACAATAAGCAGAAGATCTAAAAGCAGAAGAACATGAAGTATAAGACCAAAATGAAGAGCAAAATATATGCTCTAAATTCTAAGCAGAAGAAGACTAAGCAGTGTATGGGGGTAAGTCCTTTCCTCCTTGTGGTGCCCCTGGAAAATGCCTGCTGCTGCAGGCTAAACTGAACACGGACAAATACTGTTGTAATTTAAATCTTTTGTGACAGCAAGAACGGAAGGATGAAAAATTCATACTTTGACAGATTACAAGTACAGGATTCTCTGTCACAAATAAGAATATGATGAAGAAGATGAAGCAGAATATGAATAAGAATAATAGTTTAATAAGAAGAATATGAGTAATGTTAACAAAGATGAATAGCAAGAAGTTTAAGAAGAAGATAAAGAAGGTGAAGATGAAGAATAATTTGATGAAAAAGATGATGCTGCAGAAGATTATGAAGGAGAAAGTGTGTGAAAAGTTAAAAAGGTGAAGATGAAGAGCATGGAAGTTGTGTAATATACATATTTGCCAAAATATAAAAACGTTAACATTGTCAATTTCTTCGTCAATCCGAACATCTTTAAAAAAATATATATTTATGCTATTCCATTTGATTGGGTTAAACATCTATGCCTTTAATGTCTCCTCAACCTTCCCCAATACATTCTACATTACTCTTTCTTGTTTTCCTTCATGTACAATTAACCAACAAGGCAAGAATGGGTTTTTTTTAATTTCGATATTTTGTTCCCATAGACTTACATGGGACTTCCGGTATCGGTATCGGGTATCGCCGATATTTTAGTGATATCGGCGATACCATTCCGATTCCGATACTTTAGGATATCGGAAAGTATCGCTCAACTCTAGTTATGAGCTTAACAGCAATTACTTGCAAAGTCAATATTTGGCTAGAAAATTAACTTTATCCCCCAAAACACATTTCAACATTATTGCAGCTCCGCCTTAAAAGGACCAGCTAACCTCTTTTCAGTGATTGCTCCATTAACACAGGTGTGGGTGTTGATGAGGACATGGCTGGAGAACAATCTGTCATGATTAAGTAAGAATGACACCACTGGACACTTTAAAAAGAGGCTGGTGCTTGGCATCATTGTTTCTCTTCTGTTAACCATGGTTATCTCTAAAGAAACACGTGCAGTCATCATTGCAATGCACAAAAATGGCCTAACAGGTAAGAGTATCGCAGCTAGAAAGATTGCACCTCAGTCAACAATCTATCGCATCATCAAGAACTTCAAGGAGAGCGGTTCCATTGTTGCCAAAAAAGCTTCAGGGCGCCCAAGAAAGACCAGCAAGCGTCAGGAAAGTCTCTTAAAAGTGTTTCAGCTGCAGGATTGGGCTACCAGCAGTACAGAGCTTGCTCAGGAATGGCAGCAGGCAGGTGTGAGTGCATCTGCACGCACTGTGAGGCGGAGACTCTTGGAGCAAGGCCTGGTCTCAAAGAGGGCAGCAAAAAAGCCACTTCTCTCCGGAAAAAACATCATGGACAGACTGATATTCTGCAAAAGGTACAGGCAGTGGACTGCTGAGGACTGGGGTAAAGTTATTTTCTCTGATGAATCCCCTTTTCGATTGTTTGGGACATCAGGAAAACGCCTCATTCGGAGAAGACAAGGTGAGCGCTACCACCAGTCTTGTCTCATGCCAACTGTTAAGCATCCTGAAACCATTCATGTGTGGGGTTGCTTCTCAGCCAAGGGAATCGGCTCTCTCACAGTCTTGCCTAAAAACACAGCCATGAATAAAGAATGGTACCAGAATGTCCTCCAAGAGCAACTTCTCCCAACCCTCCAAGAGCAGTTTGGCGATCAACAATGCCTTTTCCAGCATGATGGAGCACCTTGCCATAAAGCAAAGGTGATCACTAAATGGCTCAGGGAACAAAACATAGAGATTTTTGGGTACATGGCCTGGAAACTCCCCAGATCTTAATCCCATTGAGAACTTGTGGTCAACCATCAAGAGACGGGTGGACAAACAAAAACTTAAAAATTCTGACAAAATGAAAGCATTGATTGTGCAAGAATGAACTGCTATCAGTCAGGATTTGGTCCAGAAGTTGATTGAGAGCATGCCAGGGAGAATTGCAGAGGTCCTGAAGAAGAAGGGTCAACACTGCAAATATTGACTTGCTGCATTAACTCATTCTAACTGTCAATATAAGCTTTTGTTACTCATATGTTTGCAATTATTATATTTCTGTCTGTGATAAAAACATCTGTCAAACACACATAAAAACCAGAGGGCAGCAGATCATGTGAAAATATAATATTTGTGTCATTCTCAAAACTTTTGGCCATGACTGTATAGTGCAGTCCCCCACACACAGCATAGTGCAGCCCACACACAGTATAATATAGCCCACACACATAATACTGCAGCTCCCACACATAGTATAGTGCAGCCCCATACACTGTATTGTGCAGCTCCCCACACATAGTATAGTGCAGCCCCTCCACACACAGTATAGTGCAGCCCCCCAAACAGTGTAGTGCAGTCCCCCACACAAAGTATAATGCAGCCCCCACATAGAGTATAATGCAGCCCCCCACATATACAGTATAGTGCAGCCCCCACACACAGTATAATGCAGCCCCCCACAAAGTATAATGCAGCTCTCTCACACACAGTATAGCACAGCCCTCACACAGTAAAATGCAGCCCCACAAACATAGTATAGTGCAGCCCCACACACACAGTATAGTGCAGTACCCCCACACACAGTATATTGCAGCCCCACACACAGTGTAGTGCAATCCCACTACACACAGTATAATGCAGCCCCCACACACAGTATAGTGCAGTCCCCATACACAGTATAATGCAGCCCCCCACATACATAGTATAGTGCAGTCCCCACACACAGCATAGTGAAGCCCAAACACAGTATAATATAGCCCACACACATAATACTGCAGCTCCCCACACATAGTATAGTGCAGCCCCATACACTGTATTGTGCAGCTCCCCACACATAGTATAGTGCAGCCCCTCCACACACAGTACAGTGCAGCCCCCCAAACAGTGTAGTGCAGTCCCCCACACAAAGTATAATGTAGCCCCCACATAGAGTATAGTGCAGCCCCCCACATATACAGTATAATGCAGCCCCCACTCACAGTATAATGCACCCCCCACAAAGTATAATGCAGCTCTCACACACAGTATAGCAAAGCCCCACTCAGTAAAATGCAACCCCCACAAACATAGTATAATGCAGCCCTACACACAGTATATTGCAGCCCCTCCACACACAGTATAGTGCAGCCCCCAAACAGTGTTGTGCAGTCCCCAACACGAATTATAATGCAGCCCCAGATAGAGTATAATGCAGAACCCCACATATACAGTATAGTGCAGCCCCCACACACAGTATAATGCACCCCCCACAAAGTATAATGCAGCTCTCCCACACACAGTATAGTATAGCCCCCACCCAGCAAAATGCAACCCCCACAAACAAAGTATAGTGCAGCCCTACACACAGTATATTGCAGCCCCCACACACAGTATAGTGCAGTCCTCCCACACACAGTATAATGCAGCCCCACACACAGTATAGTGCAGTCCCCATACACAGCATAATGCAGCCCCCATACACAGCATAATGCAGCCCCCCACATACATAGTATAGTGCAGTCCTCCCACACACAGCATAGTGCAGCCCACACACACAGTATGGTGCAGCCCCCACACACAGTATAGTGCAGTCACCACGCACAGCATAATTCAGCCCCCCACACAGTATAGTGCAGCCCCCACACACAGTATAGTGCAGCTCCCCCACACAGTATAGCGTAGCCCCCACACAGTAAAATTCAGCCCCCACAAACATAGTATAGTGCAGCCCCACACACACAGTATAGTGCAGTCCCCACACACATAGTATAATGCATCCCCCACACACAGTGAACTGCAGTACCACCACACACAGTATAATGCAGCCCTCCACACATTATAGTGCAGTCCCCATAAACAGTATAATGCAGCCCCCCACATCCATAGTATAGTGCAGTCCCCCACACTCAGCATAGTGCAGCCCACACACAGTATAATATATTATTCCCATAATCCTGAGATAATGGCGGCAAATGACACTTCAAAACATCAAATTATACATAATCTATAGTGGTGGGTGCCACATAGAAGAAGTGATAAGAAGAAAAGTGGTGGTTTAAAATAAATAATTTTTATTGAATAATATTAAAACTAGAAATTGGTGAATAAAGACAAAGGGATTTGACAAAAAATAAAATGAGGAGACTCAATTAGATGCTATATTTTAATGCGTTACCACTGAGAAGTTTGTCACCAGAATCCAGAGGCATAAATTAGCCAAATACAGAGAAATAGAGGTTTATCAACCTTCTTTAGTATATACAAATGGCTGCGGTAATAGTCACCAGATAACAATGGTGGTGAAAGAAATAAATGTGACTGGGTGGGACTAAATCAGAGGTAATCAATGCGAGACCTGATAATGTGCTGAAGCAGGGAGATGCAATGAGATAAATAGGTTTCTACCGTATCTAAAAGGGAATCATAAATGGATATGTAATCCCTACTTACATTCAAGATGTCAGCACGTCGTGTAACAGGAAGGGGGGCAGCTAATGGAGTCTCCTGGACGCCCAACGGGCACCGTTTCGCCGTGTGGCTTCTTCCGGGGCAGAGATGTAAGGTAGGTGTGAGTAAGCAGGTTTATATCCCAGGCGCTATTCTAAGATAGGGCTAAAAGGTCAGGTGATTCAAAGTAGCGCTCGCTTGTGGTTGACACGCCCCTGTCTAAGGGGACTTCCGGAAAGCGCTCTGGTGAACCGCAGGTGGAACGCACCCGGGTCAGCTGATTGAGCGTCACCGGAAGTCAGCGGGGTTAGTGTCCCACGTGCGTGCGCGTAAGAAACCCGAGACCCGGATGGGAGGGTTAGAGGGAAAGGAGGTGTGTGCTAAATTCTCGAGCGGTATGAGAAAACTATCAAAGGAAATAGGTATGAGCGAGGGCATATACAGTGGACCGGAAATCTAAAAAGGGTGGTGGGTGTAAAGGAGATATGATAATATAAACAATATCAATAGAATAGTGCCTCACCACTTGAAATAAATGGCATGGGACATATCAACATTTGATAAATAAATTATTAAAAGATATGGCGAAGGAAAAAATCCTTGGCTAAAAGATATAAGGATATAATAAACGTTAAGAGGATCAGATATACTAAAAAGTAATAATAATAAATTTTTAAATATATTAATGTGTGAGGGAAATATATTGATAAATAATGTGATGTAAGGAAAAAATTAATTAAAATTTTATGGGGAGGTGAAAAAGGGACCAACAATAAATGAAGATAGGGGATTGAATTATAAAGATCTCAAGTAAAAGATATATATAATGGAAAATGAAGAAAATAATTAAAGGAATAAGTGAAAATAAATAAATAAGGATGTGGGGATGGAAAGGTGAGGATTAAGGTGCCAGTGCTTAAGATATAGTGCAAGAATCCAATTCCTACTTATAACGATACAATTATTACAGAGAATTGTTAAATGAACTAATACACGGATCAACATATCCCAAAGAGGTCCTTCTCATATCTTTCTCTTTTCTTTTGTTTTCCCAGGTTTTCATCATCCAACTGAGAGCTGCAACTGCAAAATACGGAAGGGATCCACACCATAACCACATATGTAGGTCCATCCTCTCAGAAGTCCACCATATGCACGAAGAGATGGAAGGGGAAGGGAAGAAACCACATGAGAAACCCATCCATGGCAAGGGAAGGACCGATCAGCTACGACGAAGGTAAGCGCCTGGGATAATACATAAAATATACAAATGAATATCAAACATAAAAACAAACTACTGTTAAAACGTGACTGAAAAATGAAAAATATTATGAAAAAATATATTAAAAACACCTAAATAAAACCAGGAATAGTCAAAAAATGGGGATAAGTAATACATCAATACACTATCAACTATTTAAAGAAAGGAATGGAAGCCGAAATTTTCATTGAGACCAGACGGGGAAATGGTGTGGAGCCGGTATATCCATTTACTCTCTAAACGAGAGAGCGATTTTCCCAGATCGCCGCCTCTTATACCTAATTTAATCTGATCAATGGCCTTGAATATCAAGCCTCGAGGACTGGAGTTGTGATGCATTTTGAAGTGACTGGGCAAGGTTTTTAATGTAGATAAATCCTCAATTGTTTTGGATTTCTCAATATCACGTACATGTTCACGAACTCTAATTCGGAATTCACGTGTGGTGAGGCCGATATAAATTAGACCGCAAGGACATGTTGCATGATATATTATGCCTTCAGAGGTACATGTTAGATGTTTTCTGATTTTAAAAATCTTTGAACCATCATGGTTTACAAAAGACTCTGATTTTATCATGTCGGCACATGCCTTGCAGGAGCCACAAGGAAAGAAGCCGAATGGTGCAGAGTACGTGGTGCCGTCAGTGCCAGAGTCGTAATGACTATGCACCAATAGATCTCTTAAATTAGGGCTCCTTCTAGCCACCAATAGAGGTGCTGGGGGAAGAATTTTCCTCAACAGGGGATCGGTCTGTAGAATATTCCAATGTTTTTTAAATAAAGCCCTAAGGTCCTCCCATTGGTTGTTGAAGGTGGAGATATACCTTATTTGATTAGTATCAAGATTACATTGTTTCTTGGGGGGATAAAGCAAATGTTCCCTAGGAGTTTTTCGGGCCCTCCTGTATCCACTTTTGATACTACGTTTGCTATATGCCAGCTCATCCCACCCATCTGCAACTATCAAGGGCATACCAACAGGTCAATTTTTAAGACTTAAAAGAATTTGCTTGGATTCCTCTACATTTGAGGATCAGGCAGCTGATCTATGCCAAAGATTTACTAATCGTGGATATAGCAAACGTAGTATCAAAAGTGGATACAGGAGGGCCCGAAAAACTCCTAGGGAACATTTGCTTTATCCCCCCAAGAAACAATGTAATCTTGATACTAATCAAATAAGGTATATCTCCACCTTCAACAACCAATGGGAGGACCTTAGGGCTTTATTTAAAAAACATTGGAATATTCTCGAGAATTTAGGCCACACCTCCTTTCCCTCTAACCCTCCCATCCGGGTCTCGGGTTTCTTACGCGCACGCACGTGGGACACTAACCCCGCTGACTTCCGGTGACGCTCAATCAGCTGACCCGGGTGCGTTCCACCTGCGGTTCACCAGAGCGCTTTCCGGAAGTCCCCTTAGACAGGGGCGTGTCAACCACAAGCGAGCGCTACTTTGAATCACCTGACCTTTTAGCCCTATCTTAGAATAGCGCCTGGGATATAAACCTGCTTACTCACACCTACCTTACATCTCTGCCCCGGAAGAAGCCACACGGCGAAACGGTGCCCGTTGGGCATCCAGGAGACTCCATTAGCTGCCCCCCTTCCTGTTACACGACGTGCTGACATCTTGGATGTAAGTAGGGATTACATATCCATTTATGATTCCCTTTTAGATACGGTAGAAACCTATTTATCTCATTGCATCTCCCTGCTTCAGCACATTATCAGGTCTCGCATTGATTACCTCTGATTTAGTCCCACCCAGTCACATTTATTTCTTTCACCACCATTGTTATCTGGTGACTATTACCGCAGCCATTTGTATATACTAAAGAAGGTTGATAAACCTCTATTTCTCTGTATTTGGCTAATTTATGCCTCTGGATTCTGGTGACAAACTTCTCAGTGGTAACGCATTAAGATATAGCATCTAATTGAGTCTCCTCATTTTATTTTTTGTCAAATCCCTTTGTCTTTATTCACCAATTTCTGGTTTTAATATTATTCAATAAAAATTATTTATTTTAAACCACCACTTTTCTTCTTATCACTTCTTCTATGTGGCACCCACCACTATAGATTATGTATAATTTTACACAGTATAATATAGCCCACACACATAATACTGCAGCTCCCCACACATAGTATAGTGCAGCCCCCATACACAGTATTGTGCAGCTCCCCACACATAGTATAGTGCAACCCCTCCACACACAGTATAGTGCAGCCCCCAAACAGTGTACTGCAGTGCCACCACACACAGTATAATGCAGCCCCCCACACACTATAGTGCAGTCCCCATAAACAGTATAATGCAGCCCCCCACATCCATAGAATAGTGCAGTCCCCCACACTCAGCATAGTGCAGCCCACACACAGTATAATATAGCCCACACACATAATACTGCAGCTCCCCACACGATGTATAATGCAGCCCCCACATAGAGTATAATGCAGCCCCCCACATATACAGTATAGTGCAGCCCCCGCAAAGTATAATGCAGCTCTCCCACACACAGTATAGCGCAGCACCCACACAGTAAAATGCAACCCCCACAAACATAGTATAGTGCAGCCCTACACGCAGTATATTGCAGCCCCCCACACAGTATAGTGCAGTCCTCCCACAGACAGTATAATGCAGCCCCCACACACAGTATAGTGCAGCCCCCATACACAGTATAATGCAGCCTCCACACACAGTATAGTGCAGTCCTCCCACACACATCATAGTGCAGCTCACACACACAGTATAGTGCAGCCCCCCACACAGTATAGTGCATCCCCCAAATGCAGTATAGTGCAGCCCCCCACACAGTGTAGTGCAACCCCAACACACAGTAAAATGCAGCACCCCACACAGTATAATGCAGCCCCCACATAGTAAAATTCAACTACCCCACTCCCCACACACAATATAGTATGGCCCCCACCCACACACAGTATAATGCAGCCCCCACACACAGTATAGTGAATACCCCACAAATAGTATAGTGCAGCCTCTACACACAGTATAGTGCAACCCCACACACAGTATAATGCAGCCCCCCTTACACAGTATAGTGCAGCCCCTGCACACACAGTATAATGCAGCCCCCACACACAGTATAATGCAGCCCTCCACAAACACAATATGATGCAGCCCCCTGCACACAGTATTGTGCAGCCCCATACACAGTATAATGCAGCCCCCACATACATATTATAGTGCAGTCCCCCACACACAGCATAGTGCAGCCCACAAACAGTATAGTGCAGCCCCCACATGCAGTATAGTGCAGTTACCCTCACACACAGTTGTGAGACAGTGAAAGCATATGTATTGAATGGGGTGTACATTTCACCTAGGTACTTTGCTGACTGGTATAAGGGAAATGTATGGCTTTGTAAACCTAGTGGTAGAGAAAGGTCACTACACCTTCCATTCAGTACACGCTTGCAGCTCAGGCCTGAAACCACTCAGGTGTTAATTAGGAAACCAGAAGTAGGTGTCTGCGAACACAGACAGGTGAGCTCGCTTAGTCTGGACAAGGAGTCCAGGCACAGAAGGAGACTCCAGGAGGGGAGCTGTCTCAGTCGGGGTGCTCGATGTACCCCGGACACAGGAGTAGTCTCCGTGAAACTCCACGCTGGTACCTACTGAATAGGAGGGGAGCTCTCTCAAGTCTGGACGTTGAATGTGCCTTCAGACATCAAGAGGAGACTTTG
>JARQOD010000010.1:83593994-83740533 GCA_033576555.1 Oophaga sylvatica | reverse complement strand
CCTCAGCCTGGGAGGCAAAAAAACAGGAGTGTTGGTATTAACACATTGGCAGCCCCAACTGGTTACAGACACAGATTTCCAATCCAAAACAGGATTATGAGACTGTAACCAAGGAAACCCAGCACGATAATGTCATGCAGATTATATAGAACCAAAAATTTGCAGCACTCCTGGTGATCAGGTTCAACCCTCATTATCACCTGAGTAGAAAACTGGGGTTTTTCTCACCAAAGGGGGTAGAATCGATCCCCAGTAGGGGAATAGACTTCTGTAGGGTATCAAGGGAAATCCACAACGTTTAGCAAAATCATAATCCATCAGGTTAATAGCTGCTCCAGAATCAACGAAAGCCTGAGCAGAAAATGAGGACAGAGAGCATATCAGAGTGACAGTTAATAAAAACTTAGTCTGAACACAAACCCAAGACAACTGAGCGTGCAAAACGTCTTCCCCGCTTAGGGCAGACTGAAATAGCATGAGAGGCATCACCACAGTAGAAACATAACCCATTGCGCTTCGAAACTCATGACGCTGTGCCCCAGACACCACTCCATCACACTGCATGGCTCAGCAGGGCTCACAAGGCAACACCACTCCACGCATACTTCTCCGCTCACGCAAACGTCTGTCAATTTGAATCGCTAATGACATAGAATCATTGAGACCAGAGGGGACAGGGAATCCCACCATAACATCCTTTACATTATCCGACAGACCCTTCCGGAAAAGGGCCGCCAAAGCGTCGTCATTCCATTTGGTCAGGACTGCCCACCTACGGAATCTCTGACAGTATAACTCAGCGTCATCAAGCCCCTGATTTAATGCCAACAAGGCTTTTTCAGCTTGATTAGTGACATTAGGCTCATCGTACAATAACCCCAAAGCCTGAAAAAATGCATCAACATCACTCAAAACAGGATCCCCAGGTATCAGGGAAAAAGCCCAATCCTGAGGATCGCCGCGCAGGAGAGAGATGATAATTTGAACCTGCTGCGCTGCGTTCCCTGAGGACTTAGATTTTAAGGCAAGAAACAATTTACAATTATTTTTGAAATTCTGAAACTTAGCTCGATCCCCTAAAAAACAAATCTGGCATGGGGATCCTAGGTTCCACAACAGGCAACTTAGCAAGATATGCAGCAATACTCTGAACCTCAGTGGCAAGCTGATCCACACGGCCAGACAACTGTGCAAACTCCATTGAGAGAAAAGATCCTCCCCAGCACCCAGAGATACAGAGGAAAAAAAAAAAAAAAAAATGCAACAAACAGAAAAATATCTCTGACAACTTTTCTTCCTTCAAAATATATATATATTTTTTTTTTCCCTTCTGTGAGTACCATACAATTTTTTGGCCGGTGATACTGTTATGTTTCGGTAGCTGAGGAGTGCAGGTAAAAAAGACAATACACCAGAGCAGTTGGAATCTATGAGATTGCAGTACCCTGACTAACCACCACAACTAGAGGCAGCCGTGGAGCGTTCCTACGATGGTCCTAGACGCCTCGTCACAGCCTGAGAAACTAACTACACCTAAAGATAGAAATAGGAAAGCTATCTGCCCCGGAGCAGAACCCCAAAGATAATAGAAAGCCCCCAAACATTAATGGCGGTTAGACAAGAGGAAATACTGACACAGAAAGAAAACAGCATGAGCAAACGCTGGGGCCCAAACTATCTAAATAGAAAAGGACAGGAAGGGTACTTACTGCAATCCCAGAAAACCCTGAAAAACACCAACATACTAATTTCAAAATCACCTGAGATCACACGACCTCTACCACCTAAATTAGTTCTCTGGTGTAACAAAAACAGCAGCCACTGAAAAAACTGCAAAAAGCAAAAGTACAAAACACAGTGGCTGGACTAAACTGAGAGGGCAAAAGCCCCCGGAGGGGACCCAGAAGGCCCCCACAGAAGTGCAGGACAAAATGCAAAAATATAGCAAAAACACAAAATAAGAAATTATCTTATCTGACAGCAGAGATGCAGACACGACACAGCAGGCTACAAGGGAAACTGGAAAGAAGGATTCAGACCAGAACAATTGATCACCGGCAACCCTGATGGGAAAATGATTCCCTTAAATAAGACCAATCAGTAACACCTGATTCCCAATCCTCACTAGTACCGCTTGTAACCACCAGAGGGAGCCTCTGCTCAGAACTCATCTCAAACCCATTCACAACACTTGGCCTGTGACTGTGTGTGTCATTCCTGAAATATATACGGAGATTTAAATGTCCCCAACACTGTATAGAGCTGTACGCTACTGATAGAGTACACTTTTTCTGCGTTTAACATTCTGGTGTTATCCATACTGAGCCTGTGAGCGTGTGTGTTACTCCTGAAATATATAAGGAGGTTTGAAATTACCCCAACACTGTATACAGCTGTACGCTACTGATAGAGTACACTTTTTCTGCTTTTCATATTCTGGTGCTATCCATAATGTGCCTGTGACCGTGTGTGTTACTCCTGAAATATATATTGAGATTTAAAATTCCCCCAACACTGTATACAGCTGTACATTACTGATAGAGTACACTTTTCCTGCTTTTCATATTCTGGTGGAATCCAGACTGGGCCTGTGACCGTGTGTGTTACTCCTGAAATATATACGGAGATTTAAAATTCCACCAACACTGTATACAGCTGTAAGCTACTAATAGAATCTACTTTTTCTGCCTTTCATATTCTGGTGTTATCCATACTGGGCCCGTGACTGTGGTGTGTTACTCCTGAAATATATACGGAGATTTAAAATTCCCCCAACACTGTATACAACTGTAAGCTACTGATAGAGTACACCTTTCCTGCTTTTCATATTCCGGTGTTATCCAGACTAGGCCTGTGAACGTGTGTGTTACTCCTGAAATATATACGGAGATTTAAAATTCCACCAACACTGTATACAGCTGTACACTACTAATAGAGTACACTTTTTCTGCATTTCATATTCTGGTGTTATCTAGACTAGGCCTGTGACCGTGTGTGTTACTCCTGAAATATATACGGAGATTTAAAATTTCCCCAACACTGTATACAGCTGTATGCTACTGATAGAGTACACTTTTTCTGCCTTTCATATTCTGGTGTTATCCATACTGGGCTTGTGACCGTGTGTGTTACTTCTGAAATATATACAGAGATTTAAAAGTCCCCCAACACTTTATACAGCTGTACGCTACTGATATAGTACAATTTTCCTGCATTTCATATCCTGGTGTTATCCAGACTGGGCCTGTGACTGTGTGTGTCATTCCTGAAATATATACGGAGATTTAAAAGTCCCCAACACTGTATAGAGCTGTACGCTACTGATAGAGTACACTTTTTCTGCGTTTCACATTCTGGTGTTATCCATACTGAGCCTGTGAGCGTGTGTGTTACTCCTGAAATATATAAGGAGGTTTGAAATTACCCCAACACTGTATACAGCTGTACGCTACTGATAGAGTACACTTTTTCTGATTTTCATATTCTGGTGTTATCCATACTGTGCCTGTGACCGTGTGTGTTACTCCTGAAATATATATGGAGATTTAGAATTCCCCCAACACTGTATACAGCTGTACATTACTGATAGAGTACACTTTTCCTGCTTTTCATATTCTGGTGGAATCCAGACTGGGCTTGTGACCGTGTGTGTTACTCCTGAAATATATACGGAGATTTAAAATTCCACCAACACTGTATACAGCTGTAAGCTACTAATAGAGTCTACTTTTTCTGCCTTTCATATTCTGGTGTTATCCATACTGGGCCCGTGACTGTGTGTGTTACTCCTGAAATATATACTGAGATTTAAAATTCCCCCAACACTGTATACAACTGTAAGCTACTGATAGAGTACACCTTTCCTGCTTTTCATATTCCGGTGTTATCCAGACTAGGCCTATGAACGTGTGTGTTACTCCTGAAATATATACGGAGATTTAAAATTCCACCAACACTGTATACAGCTGTACGCTACTGATAGAGTACACTTTTCCTGTTTTTCATATTCTGGTGTTATCCAGACTGGGCCTGTGAACATGTGTGTTACTACTGAAATATATACGGAGATTTAAAATTACTCCAACACTGTATACATCTGTACGCTACTGACAGAGTACAATTTTCCTGCATTTCATATTCTGGTGTTATCTAGACTGGGCCTGTGACCGTGTGTGTTACTCCTGAAATATATACGGAAATTTAAAATTCCCCCAACACTGTCTACAGCTGTACGCTACTGATACAGTACACTTTTTCTGCCTTTCATATTCTGGTGTTATCCATACTGGGCCTGTGACCGTGTGTGTGTTACTCCTGAAATATATACGAGATTTAAAAGTCCCCCAACACTGTATACAGATGTACGCCACTGATATAGTACACTTTTTCTGTATTTCATATCCTGGTGTTATCCAGACTGGGCCTGTGACCGTGTGTGTCATTCCTGAAATATATACGGATATTTAAAAGTCCCCCAACACTGTATAGAGCTTTACGCTACTGATAGAGTACACTTTTTCTGCGTTTCACATTCTGGTGTTATCCATACTGAGCCTGTGAGCGTGTGTGTTACTCCTGAAATAAATAAGGAGGTTTAAAATTACCCCAACACTGTATACAGCTTTACGCTACTGATAGAGTACACTTTTTCTGCGTTTCACATTCTGGTGTTATCCATACTGAGCCTGTGAGCGTGTGTGTTACTCCTGAAATAAATAAGGAGGTTTAAAATTACCCCAACACTGTATACAGCTTTACGCTACTGATAGAGTACACTTTTTCTGCTTTTCATACTCTGGTGCTATCCATACTGAGCCTGTGAGCTTGTGTGTTACTTCTGAAATATATATGGAGGTTTAAAATTACCCCAACATTCTATACAGCTGTACGCTACTGATAGAGTACACTTTTTCTGCTTTTCATAGTCTGGTGTTATCAATACTGTGCCTGTGACCGTGTGTGTTACTCCTGAAATACATACGGAGATTTAAAATTCCCCCAACACTCTATACAGCTGTACGCTACTGATAGAGTACACTTTTCCTGCTTTTCATATTCTGGTGTTATCCAGACTGGGCCTGTGACCGTGTGTGTTACTCCTGAAATATATACAGAGATTTAAAATTCCACCAACACTGTATACAGCTGTACGCTACTAATAGAGTACACTTTTTCTGCCTTTCATATTCTGGTGTTATCCATACTGGGCCCGTGACCGTGTGTGTTACTCCTGAAATATATACGGAGATTTAAAATTCCCCCAACACTGTATACAGCTGTACGCTACTGATAGAGTACACTTTTCCTGCATTTCATATTCTGGTGTTATCCATACTGGGCCTGTGACCGTGTGTGTTACTCCTGAAATATATACAGAGATTTAAAAGTCCCCCAACACTTTATACAGCTGTACGCTACTGATATAGTACAATTTTCCTGCATTTCATATCCTGGTGTTATCCAGACTGGGCCTGTGACTGTGTGTGTCATTCCTGAAATATATACGGAGATTTAAATGTCCCCAACACTGTATAGAGCTGTACGCTACTGATAGAGTACACTTTTTCTGCGTTTCACATTCTGGTGTTATCCATACTGAGCCTGTGAGCGTGTGTGTTACTCCTGAAATATATAAGGAGGTTTGAAATTACCCCAACACTGTATACAGCTGTACGCTACTGATAGAGTACACTTTTTCTGCTTTTCATATTCTGGTGCTATCCATACTGTGCCTGTGACCGTGTGTGTTACTCCTGAAATATATATGGAGATTTAAAATTCCCCCAACACTGTATACAGCTGTACATTACTGATAGAGTACACTTTTCCTGCTTTTCATATTCTGGTGGAATCCAGACTGGGCCTGTGACTGTGTGTGTTACTCCTGAAATATATACGGAGATTTAAAATTCCACCAACACTGTATACAGCTGTACGCTACTAATAGAGTACACTTTTTCTGCCTTTCATATTCTGGTGTTATCCATACTGGGCCCGTGACCGTGTGTTTAACTCCTGAAATATATACGGAGATTTAAATTCCCCCAACACTGTATACAACTGTAAGCTACTGATAGAGTACACCTTTCCTGCTTTTCATATTCCGGTGTTATCCAGACTAGGCCTGTGAACGTGTGTGTTACTCCTGAAATATATACGGAGATTTAAAATTCCCCCAACACTGTATACAGCTGTACGCTACTGATAGAGTACACCTTTCCTGCTTTTCATATTCCGGTGTTATCCAGACTAGGCCTGTGAACGTGTGTGTTACTCCTGAAATATATACGGAGATTTAAAATTCCACCAACACTGTATACAGCTGTACGCTACTGATAGAGTACACTTTTCCTGCTTTTCATATTCTGGTGTTATCCAGACTGGGCCTGTGAACATGTGTGTTACTCCTGAAATATATACAGATATTTAAAATTCCCCCAACACTGTATACAGCTGTACGCTACTGATAGAGTACACTTTTCCTGCATTTCATATTCTGATGTTATCTAGACTGGGCCTGTGACCGTGTGTGTTACTCCTGAAATATATACGGAGATTTAAAATTTCCCCAACACTGTCTACAGCTATCCGCTACTGATACAGTACACTTTTTCTGCCTTTCATATTCTAGTGTCAGGGTTAAAATATATTTTTGTACTTATATATAATGTTTTTTGTACTTTTATATGTGATGCTTATGTGCTAGCTTCCATTTTGTATATTCAAACTATAAGCTTTCCTTGCTACGTGGCATTTAGTTAGAGACCCATCTCTGGAGTACGTAACTAGATCCTGAATTCCAAGAAGATTGGATCAGCCAAAAGTTACATCATTCGGGAGCTGAGCTGAGCTGAAGGAACAGTGAAACCAATCCAGATGTTAGGATACTATACATTTCCATATATGGCTATACTGTTTCTCTTTAGGTGTCCCTCGCTCCACCCTGATATGTATACTATATAACTTTGTGCTTGTAATAATAAAGAGAGCTCTTGCTGAGAAAGCTACGTGCCAGAGCATGCTTTAAGATTGAACCAGCCTGATCGTCTGACTCTTTCTTATAACTGGTACCACATGCTCATAATCTAATTTGGCGTGACTGGAGGATGAGTGGTTTGTCATTACGACCCCGACAATTGGCGCCTGGCAACGTGGGGCAGTGGATCGCCGCCCGTCCGGACCCGTCCTGAGGACTTTGCGGTGGTGCCCGCGGTGACTGAGTGCGAGGACTGATCACCCTCCATCGAACACGGTAAGTTGAGATCATATATTTTATATGTGTCCCACTTGCCTGTGTGCGTCAGTCATTGTTGGCTTTGCTGTACTGTCCAAATTGGGTCTGGGTGGGTGACCGGTTGAGTGGTGAGACCGAAGGCGATCCCACGCCACGAACCAGCAAGTGAGACCGAGTGACGTCGCATGTCTGCGCGTACTTGGGTCAACACCACTTCCTCCTCCTCCGGTCACTGTACCTTTATGTAGATAGATGTCTCCCGTGACTGTTAGAATAAAGTTGGGACAAATTTTAGATTTTTGAAGTGTTGAGTGGGGTAAAAGACGCACATGATAGTCTAGTTAGTAACAGATTGATTAGGATTCTCTGTCTTATAAATGACAAATTGAGGAGGGCTCTTTGTCCAATACAGGGGAATCTCACAAGGAGACGTCCCGCTGTGAATATAGGAGTGTTACGGTGAGCTGGGCTGTAAAGTCATCACCCACGGTTAGGGAAGGGATAGATTGATTAGGACTCTCTGTCTTGTCAGTGTGTTGAGGAGGGCTCCACGTTGATGGGTGGTGACCTGCCAGTGGCATCGGTGGTCTGAGTCGCGACAGACCATTGCACTTTGTTAAATCATGATGCGCATGTTTAGATCTGGGAAACCTCATAAGTTAGAGGGTGGTGCTGTGGGGTCTGTGAGCTGGTTCAGTCACGGGAGGGAAAGAAGGCTGTTAAAAATGTGAGAAGTTTGTATAAGATGATGGGTTTGCCTACTACGGGCAGACTTCAGCCTTCAGCGTGGAAGGATTATGTAGCACAGAAGAAGGGAGAGTTATGTGATGAGAGACTTCTACATCAAGCACAGGCACATCTCAGAGTAGCAAATGATTTGAAAATTGAGGGCTGGAAGGAAGTAGATGGTGTGGGAGGTTCAGAAGGTGCTGATCTTTTGTTCGGATATGTGAAATGCTCTGCATATGATCTTATTGATGTAACTAAAATGGCCGCCGCACCCCTCATGCCCGTCACGGTTCCAAGCCCTCAGCCACCGCCCTATAATGGCACCGATCTCAGAACAAAGGGAGGTTGGACTTGTCATGCGTGCGGTGAACAGAATCCGCCCTGGGCGGAGACCTGCCGTGTCTGTGGGGCGGGCCGCCCCTGGTGTAATGCCCCTCCCATTCCTAACAGTGGGAAGCCCCCAGACAACGCCCTTCCCATTTCCTCCAGCAGCCATCTTGGGACACCCAGCAGCCATCTTGGTACACCCGGAAATGGCCAACACCCCATTTCTTCCGGCAGCCATCTTGAGACACCCAGGCACACCCAGTCAGGCCTATATCCCTTGCTGACACCATCCGGGGCCTACTATCAGCCACCGCCTGCACCTGTGCAGGCCGCAGCTCCCAATATGGCACCAGATGTAACACCGTTGTTCCCTTTCACTCACCCCAATCCGGCCATAGCTGCAATGCATGAATCTTCAGCCTTCCAGACAGTGATCAGAAGCCGCCGCCGTGACATTACAGGATTCAATGAAGGGGAGGAGGATCAGGAAATAGGGGAAGGGTGGGCCCCTCAACAGCCATCACCACCCCCAGTGCCACCAGCACCTCCTCTCCCTTTATCTCTCCCCCCACCATCATTGTCAACCCCTGGCCCTAGGGCCCACTCCACCCCCTACTCCAGGGTTGAGGCAACTCCCTCTCTTTCACACATCCCCAGAGAGGATAGTCGCTCTGTAAGATTCATGGAAACCCCGATCAGGCCCCCAGCTCCCGGTGTACCCGAAAACTGGTATCCCTGCTACTCACAGAATTACACAGACCACAACGGGAATCCAGTGACATTGTCCACAGGGTACGGTGATATCCTGACACATCAGGTTGGCGCTATAGTTAGTCCTGCCAACTCGAACTACTCCAACAAGGGGGGCCTGGCTCTGCTAATAGCCCAAGCTGGTGGTCCCATCGTCACTACAGAATGCATGGCTCATTTACACACTCATGGTCCCCTGCTACCTGGTCAGACTCTGACTACCCATGCAGGAGACCTTCCTGTTGATGTCATCATCCATGCAGTAGGTCCAGTCCATGATCCCCTAAACCCAGATGAGTCACGGGCCACCCTCCGGGCCACTATACATTCAGTACTCCATCATGCTGGCAGGTTAAGCGCAGGAGACATGCCCAGGCGCACCCTATCAATACCACTCATTTCCTCGGTACCTATGGGTACCCTCTTGGCCCCTGCATGCAGGAACATGTCTCAGCCCTGAAGGATGGACTCCGTACCATAGACCATGAGCTGAATTCCGTCAGAATTGTCTGCCTCCGAAGCCCTGCTGTTCAGAAGGCAATGCCCATAGCTATCCAACTGATGACTCCGGCCATGCCTAATCTACCTCAGGGCCCTGGGTTGACTACACCCTTGATGCCCTCAACCCAAGCTGGGGGCCAATCAAGTCCATGTCAGACACCGGAAGCCCCTGTCAAAATCGTCCCTGGACCTCTGGGAGAAATCAGGTATCAGCCATTTACACCAACACAAATTGATTCCTTGGTCTCCAATCTCCCAGATCCAGACAAGTATCCTATGGACTACGCACGGCGTATGGAACGAACCAGGGGTATCTATGGAGCCACCTGGGCCGACCTGTCTGGCATCACCTCCCTCAGAACGTTTGAGCCCTTACTATCCACTATGGAAAAGGCTATGGATCCTACCAAGGTTGGGTCACTCACCACCTATGAATCAGGCATTGAATATTGCAAACAATTGACTTCCTGGGCCCAAGATAGACTGACTGACCAGACAGGGTCAGTACAAGATGTCCAGCAAGAGCCTGATGAGTCAGTAGAGAAATACTCTGCTCGCCTGCTTTTGCATTTTGAAGACCTGGGCTTTAATATGAATATCAAGACTCAGAAGAAACTTCTAGTGGAATCGTTCATTCAAGGTCTACAGGACAAATTGAGAGAGGAAGTGCTTAAAGTACGCCCTGACATTTTATCCTCCTCCTTTGATGATGCAGCAACTGTTGTCAAGGCCTTCCATAAATCATTGCAGAAACGGGAAAAAGAAGCAGCAGATGGGAAGGAGGACACCAAACTTAAAGTAAAGAGTAAACCAGTGCCGTCCATGGTCTACCAAGCTCAAGAAAATTACCCACCTCCCAATAATCAGTCAGGCATAAAATGGGTGCTAGTGGAAGGAAGTGGAGGAGGTCCCCCACCCCCACCAAGAAGACAAGAACATGAGCGCGATAGAAGATCCAACCAACGAAACAGAAGACCAGCTCGTGACCCCGAAGGACGTGTGCTGTGCTGGGAGTGTGGCAGCCCAGATCATATCCTCAGAGACTGTCCACGCCATGGGAATCACAGGAATGGTCCTGGCTCTAGAGACAGCTACGATAACAGACGTCAAGATTATAATGAGAGGCCACCCCCACGCTACTGACGGGGAGGCCAACCAGTGTCCACCTTCCCAGCTGCCCATCCATCTGCAGCTTGTGGGACAGTCACCTTACCGGTGGACAATCAACCCTTGAAGTTCTTAGTGGACACTGGGGCGGCCACTTCTGTCATCTCTTCTGCACACCTTCCTTCATCAGTATCTCTGTCTTCTGAAACCCTCACATGTGTTGGAGTAGAAGGTCAACAGACTGCTTCCCCCCTCACTACCCCAGTGTCTGCAGGACCCTTCACCGGAGTATTGACCAAATTTCTGGTCTCTGAAACCTGCCCTGTCAACTTATTGGGTGCAGATCTCCTGGAAAGGATGAAGGCCACCATCACTTTTGGAGAACAAGGTATGGAACTATGCTTACAAGACCCCAATTCCCAGCAAGGGGCAGAAGACAGATGTGTTCTAAAGGCCTTTCCTCTGATGATGATGACTGTACAACCTGAGACACCTGGAGCCACAGCAGAAACATACCCGTTTGGTTATCTGGATCCCTCTCAATTTCCTGACAGCCTGTGGTCAGAGGACCCGAAGATGTTGGACTTTTATGGGTACCTCCAGTTAAGGTACGTCTCAAGCCTGGATATAAATATCCCCGTTTGCCCCAGTACCCTCTCAAAGCCGCACAAGAATATAGCCTGGGTGCTCAAATTTCTTCTCTTCTGAAGTCTGGAGTTCTGATAAGATGTGTGTCACCCTGTAACACACCTCTGTTCCCAGTCAAGAAGAAGACCGCTCCAGGAGAACCTCCAAGATACCGGCTGGTACAGGACCTCAGAGCAGTGAATGCTGCCACCATCCTAGAGACTCCTGTGGTACCTAACCCAAACACTTTGTTGTCCAACGTACCTCCAACAGCCACAATGTTCACTGTAATTGACTTGGCAAATGCCTTCTTTAGCGTGCCTCTGCACGAAGACTCCAGATTTCTTTTTGCCTTCACTTTCCAAGGGGGACAGTTAACATGGACAAGAACCCCACAAGGAGGTCAGAATTCTCCTAACCAGTTCACACAATCAATGAAGACTGTTTTGGAGCCCTGGATACAGGAAAACCCTCAAGTAATTTTGTTACAGTATGTGGATGATCTACTGCTTTGTGGTACGGAAGAAACCATATTGCCTGCCTCAACATCATTGCTGCTGTTCCTCTGCTCAGCCAATTGTAAAGTGTCGAAGAACAAAGTTCAATGGTGTCAGATTAAGGTTGTCTTTCTTGGACATTGCATTTCACAAGGAGCCCGCCATCTTACTGAAGAAAGAAAGCAAGCAATAAGGGAAATCTCTTACCCTGAAACCTACTCTGCTATGCAGACCTTTCTTGGACTTATCACCTACTGCAGACAGTGGATTCCTGAAGCCTCCAGACTCATGCAACCATTGTATGACAGTCTCAAGAATGGAGGACCAGATTGGCGAAATGCCCCGGATCCAGATGTCTATGAACAGCAGAAACAGTGCTTCTACAAATTGAAGGAGAGTGTCATCTCTGCTCCTGCCTTAGGCATCCCGGATTACACTCAACCCTTCCACCTCTTCGTGTCCGAATCCGGGGACATGCATCTGGCATTTTGGCTCAACACCATAATGACAAATACCGGCCTTTGGGCTATTACTCGGCACGTCTGGACCCAGTTGCAAGGACTTCACCCACGTGTCTCAAGGCGGTCCATGCTGCTCATACCCTTCTGGACAAGTCTGCTGATGTTGTCCTTGGACATGATCTGGTCATTCAAGCTGGCCATGACCTTTCTGCTGTCCTCCAACAGACTTCACCCAGACACCTTACTCATCAAAGGCACCTCAGACTCCAGTGTTCCCTGCTGTTACCTTCAAATGTCTCCTTCCAAAAGTGCACCACTATCAATCCTGCCACTTTGCTTCCACCTTCTGAGGGGGGAGAGGAAGATGAATATGCCAATATGCTACCCCATGACTGTTTGAAAATTTTGGAACAAGACACTTCTGCACCTGAAAATATGGTGTCCCGTCCGCTGGCTGACCCAAAATGGAGATTATGGACGGATGGCTCACGGTTTGCTGATGCTCAAGGCAAGTTCCACACAGGATATGCTGTTACAACGGAAACAGAGGTCCTTATGGCTGAAGCCCTACCACCTTCCATGTCTGCACAAGAAGCAGAACTTGTGGCCCTGATAGAGGCCTGTCATCTAGCCACTGGAACCACTGTCAATGTGTACACAGATTCAAGGTACGCACATGGAATTGCTAATGACTTTGGGCTCCTATGGAGAAATAGGGGATTCATCACAGCCGCTGGAACACCGGTGAAACATGCTCTCTGGATTAAAGCTTTGATTGAAGCCTTGAAAGAACCTACTTAGATCGCTGTCATTAAGGTCAGGGCTCATGGCAGAATAAGCTCAAGAGAAGCAAGAGGAAACCACCTGGCAGACCAAGCAGCCAAGGCAGCAGCAATGGAGAATGTGTCACCAAAGTGGCAGGAAAAACAGGAGAAGCAAGAAGACACAAGAAAATTTAAAGGAAATTCGCAGATGATGGCTATCACCAGAGCAATGGCCAAAGAGACCAACTCTGAAGCTATCCAGGAGTATCGAGAATCGTCCTTGGAAAGGCCAAGAGACAAGAAGAAAAGGAAGCCAACAACGTTGGAAGAATCATCATTAGATGAAAATTCCAAACCCTTTGGACCACTTGAAGCCAAATTGTGGCAAGAACAGAAACAAACCTCCATTGAAGAAATAAAGCAATGGAAAGCAGCGGGAGCCCTGAGATCAGGAGCATCTCTCCCCTTTTACAGAGTGCATGGAAAAACTTGTCTGCCCAGGCGTATGTATCCAGCAGTGGCTGCGTGGGCGCATGGACCCACACACAGAGGAAAAAACCAAGCTCTGGCATGCATCAACAAGTTGTATTTTGCACCTGGAATCTCATCTGCCGTGGCTGCATACTCGAAGTCCTGCTCTGTTTGCGCCACCTGCAATCCAACGGCCACTGAACGAGTCCCCTTCCAGCATTTAGCCAAACCAGACTACTAAGAATACAAGTCGACCATATCCAGATGCCAAAAGCAGGAAAATATGAATATGTCCTTGTGGCTGTGGACATGTTCTCTGCCTGGCCAGAAGCCTATCCGGTCACCAACATGACTGCCAAAACCACGGCCAAGAAACTGATCTCCGAGATTGCCTGCAGATTTGGAATCCCTGAAGTAATAGAGTCAGATCAAGGCCCAGCCGTCACTGCAAGTGTCTACAGGGAGCTGTGGACCATGCTAGGAACAGACTTGGGCCTACACACTCCATACCATCCAGCCAGCTCAGGCAAAGTGGAGAGAATGAACTCCACAATCAAAACCCAACTTCTGAAAATGACTCAAGACTATCCCCTTCCTTGGCCTGACTTGCTCCCCATAGTGCTGTATCACATTAGACACACACCCCAGGCCAAACACGGGTTGACCCCCCATGAGATTCTGTTTGGCGCCCCTCCCAAGATAGGAGACATTAGGCCCCAAGAGCTATCTGAAACTAATGATAAAGTGGTAAAATTTGTGATTGCTTTGTCTAAAGAGTTGACTAACACCCATTCTACAGTGTCTGCTTCTCTCCCAGAATCCACAGGTGACACGGTGCACAACTTCTTGCCTGGTGACCTGGTGTATGTGAAAAAGTTTGTGAGGAAAGACTGCCTCCAACCCAGATTCGAGGGTCCTTACACCGTGATTCTGACCACTCCCACAGCACTGAAGCTTGAGGGAAAGAACACCTGGATTCACGCCTCCCACTGCAAACGAAGCCGAACAGAATGAGACTGCTTCTGTATATCCTTTCCACGTATCTACTGTTTGTTCCAAGTTGGGCAACCACCATATTCTGGGTAGACACTGACGCAAGGATTCAGACCTACCGATTTGATTTTTGTGAAATAGCAAGCTGTGGAAAAATGACTTGGTACTGGTATGATGCCCATGACCGGGGAACATTCTATCTCTGTGTAACTCGTCCAGGGAATGAGAATTGCTATTACTGGTCAGATGTGGGGTGGAACACGGGTGACACGGACTGGGGATATAAACCAAAGGAGGCTCAAGTCAGGAAAGATAAGGAGGGAAGGTCTCTACTAACTCGAATGACTTTGACTGCTGGATTCACGCCTCGGAAGACCAGCCCACATAGAGTGACATGTCTCAATACTAAGTCATGCTTCCCTTTGTATTTAAACTTAGAAAATCCTCAAGAGGGAGATTTGGGAAAATATGTTTTGGGATGTCATGTTGACTCAATTAATCCCAGATTGGGGACAGTGGAACTCAAGAATAAGAAATTAAAACCTACCCAGACTCCCACTATCACTAGTCAGCTTCAAGGAAGTGAAAAATTACAACAAATAGTGAATGAAGTAATTCCTATACCAGGACTCCAGTGGGAAGAAGTCTTCTCCATAGAAACCCAGATAAACACCCGTAAAAACCTATGGTTAGAATGGGTTAGGTACAACGTCAGGGCCCAAAATATATCGGTGGGGTGTATAACCTGCGCTGCTGCTAACACTTATCTATATACGCATGCTTTCCCTGCTGACCACAATGCCACAGTCTGTCTATTGGGGTTATTGAAAGGAGCTAATGACACCTCCTGTCCTGATTATATTCCCCTCGTCAGTCTAAAAACCAAATTGCGAACCCCTCGGGATGTCATAGTAAATAAGGATAACTATACCTGCTACTCTCCTGACAACTCTACTGGTCCCTCCTTAGGGGTATTTGAAGACGGGTTCTGCCAGACCAATAAGACTATAGATGCTAACCTATTGACTAATCATTCCAGATACATGTATGATATTTATTGGTTCTGTGGGGACGGAAGACTGAGATCTCAGCTGCCAGGTATATGGAGTGGTCAGTGTACATTGGTGAAGCTGGCCATGCAATTCAAAATCCTACCCTGGGACCCAGAAATAGCCCCTGAACTAACTAGGAAAAAGAGAAGTCTAGATCAGCTGCATACCAGCTATGCTGACGACCCCAAGATCTATATAGATTCCATAGGTGTCCCTAGGGGGGTCCCCGACGAGTACAAAGCCCAGAACCAGATTACTGCAGGTTTCCTCTCCCTCATTCCCGCCATACAGATCAACAGAAATGTGGACTGGATAAACTATGTTTATTACACTGAGCAAAGGTTTATCAACTATAGTAGAGACGCTTTCCAAGGTATAGTTGAAGAGTTAGGACCCAACACTAGAATGACCCTCCAGAATAGGTTGGCTATTGACATGATCCTTGCAGAAAAAGGCGGGGTATGTGGGATGATAGGAGAAGAATGCTGTACCTATATCCCTCAGAATTCTGGAGTTAATGGTAAAACCATGGCGGCCCTTACGAAAATTAAAAACCTGGCCCAGGAGGTAAAGGAAAATACAGGGGTAGATACCTCTTTCTTCTCAAGTTGGTTGGGAGGTCTTAAGGGATTCCTCCAGCAGGCCTGCTTAGTAATTGGAGGACTCCTGGTGCTGGGCTTAGTGGTCCTGTGTTGTGTAGTACCTATTGTAACATTTCCAGAGGATATAGCTCTAGGATCGCTGTCTGGGTAGACAGAGTGACACGAAAACAGTTCATTCAGACAGCAGTTCTGATGAAAACTGGCCGCAACCAGCTTTATTAAAGTCCACAGCAAACAGATAAAAATAAAGCATAAACAGAAAACCTAGGCTTGTCTAGCCACTAATTACACATAGATAGAGTGCCCTGTCTATCCGGGTCCCGGCTCTACCAGCCTGACCCAAAACAACACATATGATATATGTTACCAGTATGGAGTTTCACAGATACTCCTCCTTGTGTCTGAAGGCACCTTCAATGTCCAGACTTGAGAGAGATCCACTCCTATTCAGCCGCTATTCACACGGATTCTCACTGAGGCTACTCCTGTGTCTGGGGTACTTCCTGCACCCAGACTGAGATAGCTCAAACTCCTGGAGACTGCTTCTTGTGCCGGGACACCTTCCTGTGTCCAGACTAAGCCAGCTCTAACACTTTGAGACTGCTTCTTGTGCCGGGACACCTTCCTGTGTGTCCAGACTAAGCCAGCTCTAACACTCTTGGAGACTGCTTCTTGTGCCGGGACACCTTCCTGTGTGTCCAGACTAAGCCAGCTTTAACACTTTGAGACTGCTTCTTGTGCCGGGACACCTTCCTGTGTGTCCAGACTAAGCCAGCTCTAACACTTGGAGACTGTTTCTTGTGCCGGGACACCTTCCTGTGTCCAGACTAAACTAGCTCCCTCTCTGTATTCCCAGACACCTACTTCTGGTTTCCTAATTATCACCTGAGTGGCCACAGGTTTGAGCTGCAAACGTGTACTTGAATGGATGGTGTAATGACCTTTCTCCACCACTAGTTTTACAAAGGCACACATTCCTCTTATACAAGTCAGCAAAGTACCTGTGAAATGTATACCCCATTCAATACATACGCTCTCACTGTCTCACATATCCCCCCCCTCTTCTCCAGACCGAGGGCTGGTCATCCAGACCGGAGGGCTGGTCAACAATCCAAAAGAGACAGTGAACTCCGGACCAGTCATCTCCATCATCAATATCATCACTATTATGATTAGCATCATCATCATTATCATCATCATCATCATTATGATCATCACATAAGTTTAAGCTTGTGGGGTTGAACACATAATATATCCAATCACCTCAACCCACAGTTCACACAGAGACCATGTACTTGTCCCTTGCTCTGTTCAGCCCCGGAATATTAGTCAATGACATTCGCTCATTCCTTAGGGACCTACCGTCTGTCATTGTCACAGACTTCGTCCAGTCACATTTCTGGGACGTAACCTTGTCAGGTCTCCCCTTCGCTCCCAGTGGTCAATCGTAACCTTGTCAGGTCTTGCCTGGGTATCTAAGGTCCGGTTAGACTCCATACTGTCCTGTACTCTATCGGGTCGTCTGTATGGGCCTCTCAAACCTGAGTTACTGGAGGTCTCACTACCTCTAAACCCACGCCCACTACCCTCAGGACATCTTGTAAGGTCCCTAACTTCAGTCGTAGCTGTTCTGTTATTTAGGGGGCCCTTTCTCTGTCGGGTCTCACTATTCTTAGACGGCTGCCATCTTCTGCTGCTCAGATGATGCTGTCTATCTACTCGCTGTCTAGCGAGATTCAATTGTTCTACCTCTCGCAGGTAGGTCACACAGTACGCCACCAGCATGCGCACATATTCAAGACTTTCTTCCGTTCCTATAGCGTAGAATGACACCATGCCGTCTTCATCTGGTATCCAGTCCCGACGATCACGTGGACTGCTTACTTTCACCACACCAGACTTCTTCAACATTATCTGCATGGCTCGGCCATTTCTCCCAATCAGCTTTCTCACCAGAACATGAGGCACCCGGATGACCTCTTCCTGTAGACTGTGAGCTTTTATCATAAGCTTTAGTTGTCTAACGGTTTGTTCTGTCTTCAACCGGAGAAACCGCTTTGTGCGAATACATCGCCAGTGCATGTCACTTAGGATTGCCACCCTCTTCACTGTAACTTCGGTCGTGGACAAGACCACCAGCTGTTTAGCTCCTGAAGTCAAGTACACCTTACAGGCTCCCACGGCCTTCCTAAACGCTTCATGCACAGACTCATGGGTGCATTCTTCTCTCAAGTCCTCGGGTACATCTACGAGGCACTTGTACCGACACGTTTCGGTCTCACCAGTGGTTTCCAGACGATCAATCAGCTCAGGGTTCAGGGACAACTGACTGTCAGTTTCTTCCCCCTTTATGCTTCTTCTGAGCTGACTCACAGCTACAAATTCGTGAATTTCCGTCCTGACCACTTCCATTTCACATTTATCTTCCGTTACCACACTCTTAGCTCTCCTCAGGTCTATTTTCTTCTGGCAAAAGGGAGCGAGTGTAACGTGTTTGCCCTTTTCTTTCTCCAAGGAGGCCTTGTTCACCGAGTGACACTGTATCAGGCGACTTTTAAGCCCGAGAACTTCTCCCTCTAGTTCCGCCATTCGCCTCTCAGCTGCCCGTCTCTGAAGCTTCTCTTGCATCCAATGGGCTTGTACCCACTCCTTGAGCTCCTTGATCTCGGCTCCGACATCCACCGAATCATCCGAACTCACAGCACTCGAGGAAGTATCTGCTTTACACCTCTCATCTCCAGTGGCCAACTCCTGGACCTGGTCTGTAGCTTCTCTGATGGACTCCTCCATCTTTTCCCGCTCAGCTTCCATTTGGCTGAGCTTTTCCTTAAGGCGCATCTCCGCCTTCTGGAGAGTATCACAGGACATCTGTAGCTCCTTCACCTGAGCTTCCAGACCTAGGGTCTTTCTGCGCAGATCACCATTTTCTTCACGGGTGTCCTGCAGAGTGGTCTCAACCACCTGGTGCATTTGCTCTGCATCCCTCTTATCCTCTTCTAGTTTTTCTTTGACCCTGAGAAGATCCACATAATCTCTCTTCATCTGTTGCAGTTCCCTACTGCGTTCACCACACTCCTTCCTGGAGTCACACAGCTCCTGGTTGAGCTGTTCGCGCAGTCGTTCTAGGATTTGTTTACTTCCAGAAACTCCATCCTGCAGCGCCTCCTTCTCCCTCTTCAACTGCAAAACCTTTTCCTTGATTTTGCGGCGGTCCTCTTTAATGGCAAAGAACATATTCTGCCACAGGATAACTTCCTCGTTGCTTCCTTCTAGACCTCGCTGGTCTGAGGACACGTCCTCCAGGTTTTCACATAATTGCAGCATGTCACTCTGATACTGCAGCCGAATAGGTTCCATCTCTTGGCCATGACTGGCCCTCTCCTCTTCTACCTCTAAAGGAGAATCCACACTTGAAGCATAGGCAGACAGTACTACATTCTCTTCATTTTCATTTTCAGCGAGTACTACCGGCACAACCTTTTTGTGGCCCTTGCGCCGTCGACGACGAGAGGGGGACTCTTTTCCCTCGTCTAGCCTCTCCTGACTGAACTCACTTTTTACTTTCATAGTGTCCCAGTCAGCTACGGGGTCTGTGTCACTCCCCATTGTGTTGTGGACTAACAGGTCACCTCCCACTTTGACGTCACCCCCTTCTACTGGAGCTACCCCGTTATCAACGGTCACATTGTCATTTTTAGGAGGTACCAACCCACAACCAGTAATAATTTTCAGTTTTCCACACTCTACACTCTTGTGAAAATCCGCCCCTTTTTTAGACTCCGCCCCCTTTTTAACAACCACACCGGCAGGGTAATTTTTACACAAAAAATCAGCAGTAGTCTTAGGACTCAGTTCACAACATCTCTTACCACCTCCCCGGGCACTCTGTGACAACACTGGCACCCCCGGAGAGTCCATAGAATGGTCCACTGCCGCCATTCCATACGGTGCCCATAGCTCCCGAACCCTGTCCAGTTGCATGTCCAGTAGACATTTCTCAAATATGCGGTCCGACTTGTCAGACCCATTCGCTGCTCCGTTCACAGCCATCGCGGAGCACTGTTCACACCAGAACTTCACCGCTTTCCCTTGGAAAAATCTTCGTGGCCCCGCCGAGCCACAGCAAAATTTGAGTGCGACGACAATCTTCACAACCCCGCCGAGTTGCAGCTGAAAACCGGATTTGAGTGCGACGACAATCTTCGTAACCCCCACCGAGTCACAGCAAGATGCCTTCGTGACCCCACTGAGTCACAGCAAGATGCTTGTATCCACACTCGTCGTCCATGCTGTCAGACTTCTCTGTCTCAACAACGGCAGTCTTCACTCAAGACATACACACTCCACAGCCTTTTCCACAGAAAATTCAGCCTTGCTGTGCAGACACTTTTTTTTTTTTTTTTTTCTTTGCAAAGTCTATTAGGGCTACTGTCTCTTTAAGACTGCTCCAAACAGACGTTTCTCTTGACACACACTTTTTTTTCTCTGCTGCTATTTCAACAGACTTCACCTTTATTGCTGTCTCTAAGCCACCGTGCTGCATGCACACTCCAGCACTAACTGTATCAGCCACTGCGCTGCCCGCATTCTCCACCAATTGTAACATTTCCAGAGGATATAGCTCTAGGATCGCTGTCTGGGTAGACAGATTGACACGAAAACAGTTCATTCAGACAGCAGTTCTGATGAAAACTGGCCGCAACCAGCTTTATTAAAGTCCACAGCAAACAGATAAAAATAAAGCATAAACATAAAACCTAGGCTTGTCTAGCCACTAATTACACATAGATAGAGTGCCCTATCTATCCGGGTACCGGCTCTACCAGCCTGACCCAAAACAACACATATGATATATGTTACCAGTATGGAGTTTCACAGATACTCCTCCTTGTGTCTGAAGGCACCTTCAATGTCCAGACTTGAGAGAGATCCACTCCTATTCAGCCGCTATTCACACGGATTCTCACTGAGGCTACTCCTGTGTCCGGGGTACTTCCTGCACCCAGACTGAGATTGCTCAAACTCCTGGAGACTGCTTCTTGTGCCGGGACACCTTCCTGTGTCCAGACTAAGCCAGCTCTAACACTTTGAGACTGCTTCTTGTGCCGGGACACCTTCCTGTGTGTCCAGACTAAGCCAGCTCTAACACTCTTGGAGACTGCTTCTTGTGCCGGGACACCTTCCTGTGTGTCCAGACTAAGCCAGCTCTAACACTTTGAGACTGCTTCTTGTGCCGGGACACCTTCCTGTGTGTCCAGACTAAGCCAGCTCTAACACTTGGAGACTGTTTCTTGTGCCGGGACACCTTCCTGTGTCCAGACTAAACTAGCTCCCTCTCTGTATTCCCAGACACCTACTTCTGGTTTCCTAATTATCACCTGAGTGGCCACAGGTTTGAGCTGCAAACGTGTACTTGAATGGATGGTGTAATGACCTTTCTCCACCACTAGTTTTACAAAGGCACACATTCCTCTTATACAAGTCAGCAAAGTACCTGTGAAATGTATACCCCATTCAATACATACGCTCTCACTGTCTCACACTCTATACAGAAAAGCTATCACCAGCGCGGCTCCCATGTCAGGTACTTTCGTACACCAGGAAACCATATCCCTGTTATATAATGATGCAAGTAAAGAGGACATGGAAAAATATATTCCCTCGGATAAGCCCGACAAGACCTCCTATGGAAAAGTTCAACTAAGAGATTTAGTTTAGGGACAGGTTGTGAGAACTCCATGTGTCTGCTAAAGTAGGGAATTGTTTGTCTGGGGGCGTCCTACCAGGGGACAGCTTCTAAGATAAATAAGTGAAGAAATCCACCTCCCCTCCCCCAACACATGGACAGTCTCAAAGGCCACCCCTGCAAGGGAAAGCTTAGTGTTTAGGGGGATTGTCAGGGTTAAAATATATTTTTGTACTTATATATAATGTTTTTTGTACTTTTATATGTGATGCTTATGTGCTAGCTTCCATTTTGTATATTCAAACTATAAGCTTTCCTTGCTACGTGGCATTTAGTTAGAGACCCATCTCTGGAGTACGTAACTGGATCCTGAATTCCAAGAAGATTGCATCAGCCAAAAGTTACATCATTCGGGAGCTGAGCTGAGCTGAAGGAACAGTGAAACCAATCCAGATGTTAGGATACTATACATTTCCATATATGGCTATACTGTTTCTCTTTAGGTGCCCCTCGCTCCACCCTGATATGTATACTATATAACTTTGTGCTTGTAATAATAAAGAGAGCTCTTGCTGAGAAAGCTACGTGCCAGAGCATGCTTTAAGATTGAACCAGCCTGATCGTCTGACTCTTTCTTATAACTGGTACCACATGCTCATAATCTAATTTGGCGTGACTGGAGGATGAGTGGTTTGTCGTTACGACCCCGACACTAGTGTTATCTATACTGGGCCTATGACCGTGTGTGTTACTCCTGAAATATATACGGAGATTTAAAAGTCCTCCAACACTGTATACAGCTGTACGCTACTGATATAGTACACTTTTCCTGCATTTCATATTCCAGTGTTATCCAGACTGGGCCTGTGACCGTGTTTGTTACTCCTGAAATATATACGGAGATTTAAAATTCCCCCAACACTGTATACAGCTTTACGCTACTGACAGAGTACACTTTTTCTGATTTTCATATTCTGGTGTTATCCATACTGTACCTGTGACCGTGTGTGTTACTCCTGAAATATATACGGAGATTTAAAATTCCACCAACACTGTATGCAACTGTACGCTACTAATAGAGTACACTTTTTCTGCCTTTCATATTCTGGTGTTATCCATACTGGGCCCTTGACCGTGTGTGTTACTCCTGAAATATATACGGAGATTTAAAATTCCCCCAACACTGTATACAGCTGTACGCTACTGATAGAGTACACTTTTTCTACTTTTCATATTCTGGTGTTATCCAGACTGGCCTGTGACCGTGTGTGTTACTCCTGAAATATATACGGAGATTTAAAATTCACCCAACACTGTATACAACTATAAGCTACTGATAGAGTACACCTTTCCTGCTTTTCATATTCCGGTGTTATCCAGACTAGGCCTGTGAATGTGTGTGCTACTCCTGAAATATATACGGAGATTTAAAATTCCACCAACCCTGCATACAGCTGTACGCTACAGATGGAGAAAACTTTTTCTGCCTTTCATATTCTGGTGTTATCCATACTGGGCCTGTGACCGTGTGTGTTACTCCTGAAATATATACGGAGATTTAAATTTCCCCCAACACTGTATACAGCTGTAAGCTACTGATAGAGTACACTTATTCTGCTTTTCATATTCTGGTGTTATCCAGACTGAGCCTGTGACCATGTGTGTTACTCCTGAAATATATACGGAGATTTAAAATTCCCCCAACACTGTATAAAGCTGTAAGCTACTGATAGAGTACACTTATTCTGCTTTTCATATTCCAGTGTTATCCAGACTGGGCCTGTGACTGTTATGTTTCGGTAACTGAGGAGAAATAGCAAAAAATAGCAAAAGCGGTAATACACCAGAGAGGCTGGAACCTATTGGATTGCAGTAACCTGAACTAACCACACAACTAGAGGTAGCCGTGGAGCGTTCCTACGTTGATCCTAGACGCCTCGTCACAGCCTGAGAGATAACTACACCAAAAGGCAGAAAGTTGAAAGCTATCTGCCCCGGAGCAGATCCCCAAAGAAAATAGGAAGCCCCCTGTGATGAACGTGCACACGGTCCGCCACACGGTAGCCCGGGGTATCACGGCTCGTGATCCCTCTGTGCCGCAAATGTGACGAAAACGCGCACACACACGACGGCTGCTGCCGTCTGACCCAGTAAACTGCAGGGATTTATAATTATCCCATTTCCACTTAGGAACTTGCAGCTCTCTGGCGTCCCCCTTACCCTCAGGTCAGTCAGGGAACTGCACCTAGGATAATTAGTCGCCAGACGGGTCACTTGGATGTGTGCTGGCTATTGGGCACGCTGCAGTGAGGGAATTATAATTACTCCGGGCCACAGCCAGGAAATACACTTATAAAACCCGCTCCGTCACTGCCAACGCCACCCCATAGGTCCACACTTTACACCCCTTCTTTTAAGCTGCCACCAGCTACGATTTACTTAAGGAACAATTTATCAAGAGGGTCCGTAGCAACCCCAAAACAGTAGCGTAGTACTTCAGGCACGTGCAAATTCGTTTATAGAGCAGGAGAAACAAACTAATAAATTTATAGGTTTATTCCGTAAAATACAGGCAGTGCTTATAGTTTGAAAGAAAGGTAACAAGCTGAGACAATATCGTTATGTACAATGCAATTACAAAATAAACGGGATTAAAAGTGAAAGACTTACATGATAGTTACATAGGCATAGGCAAGACTGGCTGGGGGGAGGAGCCACACGTCATAGTTCATTTGCAGATCTCTTAGTCAGGTCATCACAGCATGGACTGACTAAGGGGGGCTCACCACAAGACTTATACCTGTGGGCTGCTGACCTCACAAAAGGGGATGGTTTTTCTGGCCACCTCCCAGGGACAGAAGCCCTAGCTTTAGTCCTGGAAGATTATCAGGAGCATAGTTCATCCTGAGAACCTCGCAGAAGAAGGGCAGACCTATCAATGATCTTACTTTAAAATGACGGTTCAAATGAGCCCAAACTTGTGTGAGATAGTTCATGGTGCGTCCGAGAATTCCATTTCTCGGGTTCTGTTGGAGTTACGGGTTCACCAGTACCACGGGAACGATGCCTGTCGGCGCATGTTTCAAAACAGTGACTTTCGTGTTTCTGACGCAACTTCCCACCGTGTTATAAGCCAAAAGAATGAATCCTCA
The DNA here is from genome assembly GCA_033576555.1 of Oophaga sylvatica. NCBI lineage: Eukaryota > Metazoa > Chordata > Amphibia > Anura > Dendrobatidae > Oophaga > Oophaga sylvatica. The sequence continues at coordinate 83,715,580 of JARQOD010000010.1, read as the reverse complement.
TAATGGCTGCTAAGGAAGGGAAGCACATGTGAAGACAATGGGGACCCCTTGCGGTGAGGCGGGAAACTCCAGCACTGGTAGCTCAGGTTACACTACTTGTGTGCAGGCTGGGTTGATGAGCAGCGTGAGAGAGGAGGGGGGACTTTGCTCTGTGGGCTGTCAGCAGCAAAGAAAAGATGAAGACTGTAGTTCTGCACAGCACAAGACATGGAGCTTCCAGTATCCTCACACCTCCCCCTTAGAGGGCGCTAAGGAGGCTGTAGGGCAAAGCTCCAGTGTAGCAACCTACCATTGGTTCCGGACACTGTGTGCAGCCAGCTCAGAGGGTTGTGGTCAGTGACCACCTTGAAGGTGCGCCCGTACAGGTAGGGCTGCAAACGTTGCAGCGCCCAGACCATGGCCAGGCACTCCTTCTCGATGGTGGAGTATGCCACTTCCCTCAGCAGAAGTTTCCGGCTCAGGTACAACACGGGGTGCTCCTGGTTCCCCGAATCAACCTGGCTGAGTACAGCACCGAGGCCAAATTCGCTGGCGTCAGTCTGTACCAGGAATGGCCGACAGATGTCGACGGCTTTCAACACTGGAGAGCTGCACAGGTTTGTTTTCAAAGCTCGGAATGCCGCCTCACAGCCATCTGTCCAGCTGACTGTTTGGGGTAGACCGCCCTTGGTGAGGTCCGTCAAGGGTTTCGCAATGGGGCTATAGTTCGGTATGAAACGCCTATAGTACCCTGCAGTGCCCAGGAAGGACGTCACCTGCTTTTTGTCCTGGGGGTGGGCCAGGACACGATCGCGTCCACATTCTCGGGCTCCGGCCTCATGGAACCCCCGTCTACCCGGTGCCCCAGGTAGTGGACCTCCCTCATGCCCATCTGGCATTTTCCCGGCTTGATGGTCAGACCTGCCTGGCGAATATGCTTGAGCACCTCCTGGAGGTGCTGAAGGTGTTCCTCCCAGGTGGAACTGAAGATGGCAATGTCGTCCAGGTACGCCACAGCGTACTCCTCCAGTCCCTGAAGCAGGTGGTTGACCATCCGCTGAAAAGTGGCAGGGGCATTCTTCATGCCGAAAGGCATGACCGTGGACTCGTACAGTCCAAAAGGGGTGATAAAGGCGTATTTCTCCTGCGCCGCAGGGCTCAGGGGAATCTGCTAGTATCCCCGGCTTAAATCCATGATGGATATGTACTTGGCATTCGCCAACCGCTCCAGCAGATCCTCGATGCGTGGCATTGGGTGCGCATCAGAGGTAGTGATGGCGTTGAGCCCCCTGTAGTCCACGCAGAACCGGGTGGTCCGATCCTTTTTTGGCACGAGAACTACAGGTGAGGCCCACGCGCTTTTGGACGGCCGGATCACCCCCAGCTGCAACATCTCCTGAATCTCCTGGCGCATAATCTGCTGCACTTCCTCAGAGATCCGATAAGGTGTCCGCCGTAACGGGGCGTGATTCCCGGTGTCCACATTGTGGACTGCCAACTTGGTCCTTCCGGGTCGGTTAGTGAACTCGGCCCGGAAGGGTTCCAGAGTGGTCAGCAACTGCAACCCCTGGGAGGCGGTTAGCGAGGCATTTACCTCCATGTCCTCAATGGACCCATTGGCCTTGGCTTGGGCCAGCATGTCCAGGAGGGGATCCTCCTCCCCGTCCTCGGGCAGGTTGCAGACCGGTAGGACGCAGGCTTCACGTTCGTGATGGGCCTTCATCATGTTGACGTGAAAGGCCTTGCGCCTACCCAAGCGTGACCACGTAGGTGACTGGGTTGAGCCGTTGGTGCACGACGTAAGGCCTTCCCAGGCTGCCTGAAGCTTATCCTTTGGTACGGGGACCAGCACCCACACCTTTTGACCCACCTGGTAGGTCCGCTCCCGGGCGTTCTGGTCGTACCAGTGCTTCTGGTCAGCCTGAGCCTGCGTCATGTTGTCATGCACCAACTGCGTCAAGGTCTGCATCTTGTCGCGGAAGCGCATGACATAATCCACGATGGACACTTCTGTGGGGTTTGGCTCATCTTCCCAGGATTCTCTTATCAACCCAATGGGTCCCCGGACTCGCCTGCCATACAGGAGTTCAAAGGGGGAGAACCCCGTCGAGGCCTGCGGGACTTCTCTGTAGGCAAACAGCAGGTGTGGGAGGTACCGCTCCCAATCGCGCCCCTGGGTCTCAACCAGCATGCGGAGCATCTGTTTGAGGGTACCGTTAAAGCGCTCACACAAACCATTGGTCTGTGGGTGATACGCACTCGATACCATACGCGTCACCTGCATTTTGCTGCAGAGAGCCTTCATTAGATGAGACATAAATTGGGTCCCTCGATCGGTAAGCATCTCACTGGGAAATCCTACCCGTGAAAAGATGGTCACCAGTGCATCCGCCACCTTATCTGCCTTAGTTGAGGACAGAGCTACTGCCTCCGGGTACCGGGTAGCGTAGTCTACCACAGTAAGAATGTATTGCTTTCCAGAGCGGCTGGGGACGGCCAGCGGGCCCACAATGTCCACCGCGATCCTCTGGAAAGGCTCCTCTATCACTGGCAACGGGATCAGGGGAGCCTTAAGAGCAGGCCCCGCCTTCCCCACTCTTTGACAGGTGATACAGGAGCGGCAGTAGTTAGTCACATCTGTCCCCATCTTGGGCCAATAGAAGTGTTGAGACAGCCGTGCCTTAGTTTTGCTGATCCCCAAGTGTCCAGCGAGTGGAATCTCATGGGCAATCCTCAACAACTCACCTCGGAACTGGTGCGGGACGACCAGCTGTTTTTCCCTCAACCACTCCTTTTGGGAATCTCCGGGTACTGTCTCCCGGTACAGCCTTCCTCGTTCCCAGAACACCCTCTCCTTATCAGTCACGGAGGTGGGCGTCTCGGCGAGGTGCCTCAAGTTCTCCAGGCTCGCATCTGAGTGCAGAGTGGCCTGGAACTCCTGGCTGGAGGCAGCCAGAAGTGACATTAGGGTTCCTTCCTCACTGGGACCCTCTGGGACCGGCTCTGGGTCCACCTCTGGTTCAGTCTCTCCTGTAGCGGAGGAGGGTTCAGATGGCAGGGCGCTACCTGCGATCCGGGCACTCTGACTGCGGGTGACAGCAGCTACATATGCAGTCTCCCCGGGGATTTCTATAGACCCATCAGCCTGCGCTGCTATGGGCTCTACCTCCCCATCCACCCCCAACACTTCAGGAGCAGTGCTACTTATGGGCCAGTTACCTTCCCCGGTGGCACTGGTCAGTGTCATGGCATCACCTTCCTCACGGTTCCCATGCACCTCCCCATTTCCTTGAGCACTGTCGTTTGCTCCTGCTAGGGGTTCCTCAGCCGTCTCACTCCGCAGAGCGACGTGGCTGAACGCTCCTGTACCTGTGGACACATCTACCACTTCAGAGAAAGGGTTAACAGGTTCAGATGGCACAGATACATCACTATCAGCATCATTCCTAGGTAAAGAAAGGTTATCAGTTGCATAATCACTTCGCAAAGCATTGGCAGGTAACACAATCAGTTTCTCATCATCATCAACATCAACATCATGGTTAACGTTAACCTTATTATCAGAGTGGGAAGGGGTGTCAGGGACATAGTACGCGACCATCCTCCCCAGATCAGTCCCCAGTAAAACATCAGTGGGCAGGTTTTCGGACACCCCCACTTCCTTCACCCACTCCCGGCACCCCAGTCAATGAAAACTCGGGCTATCGGCAAGGGGTAGTGGACGCCCCCAATCCCGGTGACAGTTAGGGTTTTCCCCAGAATCAACTCTTCAGGGGCCGCCAGTTCGGGTCGGATGAGGGTTCGTTCGGCCCCGGTGTCCTTGAGGCCTGTAGCAAGACGGGCCCCCACACGGACGGGCTGCACGTTGTCATCAACCCTCCCCACCACACCACCCACCAAAAGAACAGAGGCGTTGGGCCCGGAGGCCTTGGCTGGGGGGTTCTTCTGCCTCTCCGGACAGGTGGCGCTGATGTGTCCAGTCCGTTTACAGAGAAACACTGGCGGGGGTCTGATGTAGGCCTGGTGCTGGCAAAGGGGATAGTGCCTCCAGAGGGATGGCTGGCAGGGGCACTGGGGTTGGTTGCAGGCTTACCCCCTCCCCAGCGGGCGGTGACGGGCTTCCGCACCTCGGGTTTCCGGTTGGCCTCATAGCTGTCGGCGATCCGTGCTGTTAGTACCGCGTCCTCCGGTTCTCGGTCCAGGATGAACTGTCGGACCTCAGCTTGGCAGAGATGCAGGAACTGGTCTTTGATCATCAGGTCTCTTAGCTCCTCAAAGGTGTCAACTGACAGTCCATGGATCCACTGGTCAAAGTGGTTCCTGAGTCCTTGCACCACATCGCTATAACTGTCGTGTGGGCCATGTTGGAGGTTCCGGAACTTATTTCGGTATACCTCAGGGGTTAGCTGGTACTTGGCAATCAGGGCCTGCTTGATGGCCTCATAGTCACTGTCTTGATCTGACATGAGGGAAGCGAACGCCTCCAAAGCTTTGCCCTTTAGCCCGGGGGTCAAGTACCTGGCCCATTGGTCGGCAGGCAGCCGGTACTGTCTGCAGACTTTCTCAAAGGCCCGCAGAAAAGTGTCCAAGTCTCCGTCCTTTTCCATCACAGGAAAGTGCTCCGGCCTGGGCTTCGGACTCTGAGAGCTACTGGGTGTACCGCTCCGGGCGGTGGGGAGCATCCCCCCTCGCTGGACCATCTACAGCTCATGGGCTCTCTCAGCCTCCCGCTCGGCTCTCTCAGTCTCCCGCTGGGCTCTCTCAGCCTCCCGCTGGGCTTGGCGCTCGGCTCGGGCCTCCTGCTGGTATTGCTGGATCAGCTTCAGGCGCTCCTCCCAGTTGTCGGTGGGGAGTCCCTCCAGGGCCGCCTGCAGGTAAGGGTCCAACCCGCCCTGGGTGTAAGCATGCAGGGTTTGGGCCTCTGCTGCAGCACCACCTTGGCTTGGGCCGGCTCCTGTGCCCGCCACACTCTGATGCTCTTCCAGTTCCTTCAGGGCCTGGACCAGTCGGGCTTTGGTTTGGTTCTTGTGGTCTAGGCCGTGGTACATGCAGATTCCCACAAGAGTGTCCCTGTTCTGCTTTTCGAACCAACTTGCTCCTCTTGTAGCCATGTTTGCCAAATAAAAGATAGGATAGAAAAACAAAGAGAAGGGAGGGGTAACCGCAAGTACACACGATTGTCTCAGGGGACTAATAAACACTGAGTCTGTTCTCCAAAACTTTAGTTGCAGGGTCCCTGAAGAACCGTGCAAGTTTTTTAGTGAATGGAATGATTGCTCAAACTAGATCACTTATGCTCTATAATCCCACCGCTCTGCCACCACATGTGATGAACGTGCACACGGTCCGCCACACGGTAGCCCGGGGTATCACGGCTCGTGATCCCTCCGTGCCGCAAATGTGACGAAAACGCGCACACACACGACGGCTGCTGCCGTCCGACCCAGTAAACTGCAGGGATTTATAATTATCCCACTTCCACTTAGGAACTTGCAGCTCTCTGGCGCCCCCCTTACCCTCACGTCAGTGAGGGAACTGCACCTAGGATAATTAGTCGCCAGACGGGTCACTTGGATGTGTGCTGGCTATTGGGCACGCTGCAGTGAGGGAATTATAATTACTCCGGGCCGCAGCCAGGCAATACACTGATAAAACCCGCTCCGTCACTGCCAACGCCACCCCATAGGTCCACACTTTACACCCCTTCTTTTAAGCTGCCACCAGCTACGATTTACTTAAGGAACAATTTATCAAGAGGGTCCGTAGCAACCCCAAAACAGTAGCGTAGTACTTCAGGCACGTGCAAATTCGTTTATAGAGCAGGAGAAACAAACTAATAAATTTATAGGTTTATTCCGTAAAATACAGGCAGTGCTTATAGTTTAAAAGAAAGGTAACAAGCTGAGACAATATTGTTATGTACAATGCAATTACAAAATAAACGGGATTAAAAGTGAAAGACTTACATGATATTTACATAGGCATAGGCAAGACTGGCTGGGTGGAGGAGCCACACGTCATAGTTCATTTGCAGATCTCTTAGTCAGGTCATCACAACATGGACTGACTAAGGGGGGCTCACCACAAGACTTATACCTGTGGGCTGTTGACCTCACAAAAGGGGATGGTTTTTCTGGCCACCTCCCAGGGACAGAAGCCCTAGCTTTAGTCCTGGAAGATTATCAGGAGCATAGTTCATCCTGAGAACCTCGCAGAAGAAGGGCAGACCTATCAATGATCTTACTTTAAAATGACGGTTCAAATGAGCCCAAACTTGTGTGAGATAGTTCATGGTGCGTCCGAGAATTCCATTTCTCGGGTTCTGTTGGAGTTACGGGTTCACCAGTACCACGGGAACGATGCCTGTCGGCGCATGTTTAAAAACAGTGACTTTCGTGTTTCTGACGCAACTTCCCACCGTGTTATAAGCCAAAAGAATGAATCCTCATAATGGCTGCTAAGGAAGGGAAGCACATGTGAAGACAATGGGGACCCCCTGCGGTGAGACGGGAAACTCCAGCACTGGTAGCTCAGGTTACACTACTTGTGTGCAGGCTGGGGTTGATGAGCAGCGTGAGAAAGGGAGGGGGGACTTTGCTCTGTGGGCTGTCAGCAGCAAAGAAAAGATGAAGACTGTAGTTCTGCACAGCACAAGACATGGAGCTTCCAGTATCCTCACACCCCAAACATGTAATGGCGGTTAGACAAGAAGAAAGAACGGACACAGACAGTAAATAGAATGAGCAAACGCTGGGGCCCAACCTATCTAGACAGAAAAGTACAGGAAAGAATTCTGACTGCAATCCAACAAAACCCTAACAAAAATACCAACACTTCTGATTGCCAAAAAACCTGAGATCACACGATCTCATCCAACTAAATCAGATCTCTGGTGTAACAAAACGCTATTCAGCAAATGAAAAGTAACAAAAGAGCAAAGCAAAAGTGCAGACACAAACGGAGTACAATTGCAGCGCCAGACCCCCCAAAAGGAGACAGGCTGCAGTCAACTGCAGGCAGCAACCAGCAGAGAAAATAAAACAGAGAAAGAAAACAGCAAACACTTATCTGAAGGAGAGCAGGAAACTAGCAGTGCTTCAAGCAAAACCAGAAGGAACAATTGATAACCGGCAAGGCTGCTGGGAACTCAGGCCACTTATATCCTACCATTCAGCGCCAGCTGAAGGCCATTCATTAATCAGTTCATTACCCTCAGCAACCACCGGAGGGAGCCCCAGCTCAAAAGCCGCCTCCAGTATATTCACAACAGTACCCCCCCTTGAGGAGCGGTCACCGAACCCTCACCTGCGCAAACAGGCCGATCAGGATGGGCTCGATGATAGGCACGGATAAGTCTCCCAGCATGAATGTCTGAAGCAAACACCCAAGAATTGTCCTCCTGACCATAACCTCTCCACTTAACCAAATACTGGAGTTTCTGTCTAGCAAAACGAGAATCCAATATCTTCTCAATCACATACCCCAAATTGCCCTCAACCAAAACAGGGTCGGGAGGTGCAGCCAAAGAAATCACTGGTTCGACAAACCTCTTCAATAAGGATTTGTGGAACATGTTATGGATCTTATATGTCCCTGGAAGAAGCAAACGGAAGGAAACCGGATTAATAATTTCCATAATCTTATAAGGTCCAATGAATCTTGGCTTAAATTTTGGAGATGCAACCTTCATAGGGATATTCCTTGTGGATAACCAAACCAAGTCCCCCATTTTAAAAAGAAGATCATCAGTACTATGCCGGTTGGCAAACCGCTGGGCCTTCTCCTGAGAGAGAGACAACCTCTCCAGTACCTGGTCTCAAATCTGCTGCATACGCTGCACAATAGAGTCAACCCCCGGACAGACAGAAGCCTCAGCCTGTCCTGAAGAAAATCGAGGGTGAAACCCAGAATTGCAGAAGAATGGAGACATCAAGGTGGCAGAGCTAGCTCTATTATTAAGAGCAAACTCAGCCAAAGGCAAAAAAGAGACCCAGTCATCTTGATCAGCAGACACAAAACATCTCAAATAAGTCTCCAAGGTCTGGTTTGTTCTTTCGGTTTGTCCATTGGTCTGAGGGTGAAATGCAGAGGCGAAAGACAACTGAACACCTAGTTTAGAACAAAATGTCCTCCAAAATCTGGAAACAAACTGGACTCCTCTGTCAGACACAATGTTCTCCGGAATGCCATGTAACCGAACCACATGCTGAAAGAACAAAGGCACCGACTTGGAGGAGGAAGGCAACTTAGGTAATGGCACAAGATGTATCATCTTGGAAAACCTATCACAGATTACCCAGATAACGGTCATTCTCTGAGAGACAGGAAGGTCAGAAATAAAATCCATAGAAATATGGGTCCATGGCCTCTTGGGTACAGGTAACGGCATTAACTAACCACTAGAACGAGAGCAAGGCTTGGAACGAGAGCAAGTCCCACAGGACTGCACAAAGTCCCTGACGTCACGAGACAAAGTAGGCCACCAAAAGGACCGACTCACCAAGTCTCTGGTACCAAAAATCCCGGGATGACCAGCCAACACGGAACAATGAATCTCAGACATCACACTCTTTTTCCACTGGTCTGGAACAAACAACTTCCCAACAGGGCAGCGCTCAGGTTTATCCTCCTGACACCCTTCCAGAGCCAGTCTCAAATTGGGCGAAATGGCGGAAAGGACCACACCCTCTTTCAAAATAACAGCAGGATCAGATAACTCAGGAGAATCTGCAAAGAAACTCCTCGAGAGGGCATCCGCCTTGACATTCTTAGTGCCAGGAAGAAAAGAAACCACAAAATTAAAACGTGTGAAAAACAAGGCCCACCTGGCCTCTCTAGGGTTATGTCGCTTGGCTGTTACGAGATAAACCTGGTTCTTATGGTCCGTGAGTACCACCACCTGATGTTTGGCTCCTTCTAGCCAATGTCTCCACTCTTCAAAGGCCCATTTCATGGCCAATAACTCCCGATTACCCACGTCATAATTACGTTCAGTTGGAGAAAATTTTCGAGAGAAAAAGGCACAAGGGTTACTCTTAGAGGTCTCTGGATCCCTTTGGGACAAAACGGCACCTGCCCCAATCTCAGAGGCATCAACCTCCACCTGAAATGGCAGAGAAACATCAGGCTGCCGTAGAACAGGAACAGAAATGAATCTCTGCTTAAGTTCCTGAAATTAGGAAACTGCCTTAGGAGGCCAATTCACCACATCAGAACCCTTTTTGGTCAGATCAGTCAATGGTTTAACAATACCAGAGAAATTACCAATAAATTTATGATAAAAATTGGCAAAACCCAAAAATCTCTCAAGAGCCTTCAATGAAGTAGGTTGAACCCAATCACAGATGGCCTGAACCTTGACCGGGTCCATTTCAATAACAGACGGAGACAAAATTAATCCCAGAAATTAGATCTTCTGTACGCCAAAAAGACACTTTGGTCCCTTCACATACAGAGCATTCTCTCTCAAAATCTGGAACACAGTCCGAACATGTTTCACATGAGAGTCCCAGTCATTGGAAAAAATCAAGATATCATCCAAATAAACAATCAGAAATTTATCCACAAAATCCCTGAGAATATCATTCATGAAGGATTGGAAGACGGAAGGGGCATTTGTAAGCCCAAAAGGCATCACTTGGCACTCAAAATGCCCCTCTGGGGTATTAAACGCCGTCTTCCATTCATCCCCATGCTTAATGCGAATAAGGTTATACGCCCCCCTGAGGTCAAGCTTGGTAAACCAACTAGCACTTTTCACTCTGGACAATAGGTCAGAAATCAAAGGTAATGGATATTGATATTTAACAGTGATCTTATTCAGGAGGCGATAATCAATACACGGCCTCAATGAACCATCCTTTTTGGCCACAAAGAAAAAAATGGCGCCCAAGGGTGAAGAGGATGGTCTGATATGACCCTTCTCCAATGACTCCTTGATATAAGATCGCATAGCATCGTGTTCAGGTACAGATAAATTAAAAAGGCGACCTTTAGGAAATTTACCACCAGGCACTAATTCAATAGCGCAATCGTAGCTCCTGTGAGGGGGCAAAGATGCAGATTTACTTTCACTAAATACATCCGAAAAATTAGTAAAAAAGTCAGGAACATCCTGAGACTTGGGAGAGGCAGAAAAAACAGGAGTGTCAGTATTAACACATTGGCAGCCCCAACTGGTCACAGACACAGATTTCCAATCCAAAACAGGATTGTGAGACTGTAACCAAGGGAAACCTAGTACAATAATGTCATGCAGATTATGCAGCACCAGAAATTTGCAACTCTCCTGATGATCTGGTTCAACCCTCATTATCACCTGAGCAGAAAACAGGGGTTTATTCTCCGCCAAAGGGGTAGAATCAATGCCCAGTAGGGGAATAGACTTCCGCAGGGTATCATGGGAAAGCCACATCGTTTGGCAAAGTCAAAATCCATCAGGTTAATAGCTGCTCCAGAATCAACAAAGGCCTGAGCAGAAAATGTGGACAGGGAGCAAATCAGAGTAACAGTCAACAGAAATTTAGTCTGAACACTATCCAAGACAACTGAGCGTGCAAAACGTCTTCCCCGCTTAGGGCAGACAGAAATAGCTTGGGAAGCGTCACCACAGTAGAAACATAACCCATTGCGCTTATGAAACTCATGACGCTGAGCCCCAGAAGTCACTCCATCCCACTGCATGGGCTCAGGAGCTGGCTCACAAGGCAACACTATCTCACGCATACCTCTGCGCTCACGCAAACGTCTGTCAATTTGAATAGCCAAAGACATAGAATCATTGAGACCAGAGGGAATAGGGAATCCCACCATAACGTCCTTTACTTTTTCTGACAGATCCTTTCGAAAAAGGGCTGCCAAAGCATGATCATTCCATTTGGTCAGGACTGCCCACTTTCGAAATTTCTGACAGTACAACACAGCGTCTTTAAGACCCTGATTTAATGCCAACTGTTATGTTTAGGTAGCTGAGGAGAAAAGCAAAAATGGTAATACACCAGAGAGTCTGGAACCTATTGGATTGCAGTAACCTGAACTAACCACACAACTAGAGGTAGCCGTGGAGCATTCCTACGTTGATCCTAGACGCCTCGTCACAGCCTGAGAGATAACTACACCTAAAGGCAGAAAGATGAAAGCTATCTGCCCCGGAGCAGATCCCCAAAGAAAATAAGAAGCCCCCAAACATGTAATGGCGGTTAGACAAGAAGAAAGAACAGACACAGACAGAAAATAGAATGAGCAAACTTTGGGGCCCAATCTGTCTAGACAGAAAAGTACAGGAAAGAATTCTGACTGCAATCCAACAAAAACCCTAAAAAATACCAGCACTTCTGATTGCCAAAAAACCTGAGATCACACAATCTCTACCACCTAAATCAGATCTCTGGTGTAACAAAACAATGCCGCAGCCACTGAAAAAGCAGGAAAAAACAAATGAACAAATAACAGTGGCTACAGATAAATTGAGAGGAGCACAGGCCCCAGGAGGGGACCCGGCTGACCTCCACAAAAGTGCAGAAAACTAAGAAAAAAGCAAGCACAAAAAGAAAAGCAGAAAATATCTTTTCTGAAAGCAGCAGGTGCAGGCAAGACTCCAGCAACTTCCAAATGAACCAGGTGCCACAATTGAGACAAGAACAATTGATCACCGGAGACCATCATGGGAGGGAACCTCCCTTATATCAGACCAGTCAGTGATCCCAGATTGCCTTTCCTCGCTGAAAGGTTCAGTACTGTCTGTAACCACCAGAGGGAGCCTCTGCTCAGAAACCATCTCTAGCACATTCACAACAGCCAGCAAGATCTTTTCAGCTTGATCAGTGACATTAGGTTCATCGAACAATAACCCCAGAGCCTGAAAAATACATTAATATCATTCAAAACAGGATCCCCAGGTGTCAGGGAAAAAGCCCAATTCTGAGGGTCGCCGCACAGCAGGGAGATGACAATTTGAACCTGCTGTGCTGCATTCCCTGAGGACTTAGGCTTTAAGGCAAAAAACAACTTACAGTTATTTTTGAAATTCAGAAATTTAGATCAATCCCCCAAAAACAAATCTGGTATGGGGATCCTAGGTTCCACAACCGGCAACCCAGCAAGATAGGTAGCAATCCTCCGAACCTCAGTGGCAAGCTGATCCACACGGCCAGACAACTGTGCAAACTCCATTGAGAGAAAAAAAAAAAATTCTCCTCAGCACCCAGAGAAAAGAGGGGAAAAAAAAAGAAAACAAAAATGCAACAAACAGAGTTTCCTTATTACTATTTTCCCCTTCTGTGAGTACCATACAATTTTCAGTTTTGGCCGGTTATACTGTTATATTTCGGTAACTGAGGAGAAATAGCAAAAAATAGCAAAAGCGGTAATACACCAGAGAGGCTGGAACCTATTGGATTGCAGTAACCTGAACTAACCACACAACTAGAGGTAGCCGTGGAGCGTTCCTACGTTGATCCTAGACGCCTCGTCACAGCCTGAGAGATAACTACACCTAAAGGCAGAAAGATGAAAGCTATCTGCCCCAGAGCAGATCCCCAAAGAAAATAGGAAGCCCCCAAACATGTAATGGCGGTTAGGCAAGAAGAAAGAACGGACACAGACAGAAAATAGAATGAGCAAACGCTGGGACCCAATCTGTCTAGACAGAAAAGTACAGGAAAGAATTCTGACTGCAATCCAACAAAACCCTAACAAAAATACCAACACTTCTGATTGCCAAAAAACCTGAGATCACACGATCTCATACACTGATAAAACCCGCTCCGTCACTGCCAACGCCACCCCATAGGTCCACACTTTACACCCCTTCTTTTAAGCTGCCACCAGCTACGATTTACTTAAGGAACAATTTATCAAGAGGGTCCGTAGCAACCCCAAAACAGTAGCGTAGTACTTCAGGCACGTGCAAATTCGTTTATAGAGCAGGAGAAACAAACTAATAAATTTATAGGTTTATTCCGTAAAATACAGGCAGTGCTTATAGTTTAAAAGAAAGGTAACAAGCTGAGACAATACTGTTATGTACAATGCAATTACAAAATAAACGGGATTAAAAGTGAAAGACTTACATGATATTTACATAGGCATAGGCAAGACTGGCTGGGGGGAGGAGCCACACGTTATAGTTCATTTGCAGATCTCTTAGTAAGGTCATCACAGCATGGACTGACTAAGGGGGGCTCACCACAAGACTTATACCTGTGGGCTGCTGACCTCACAAAAGGGGATGGTTTTTCTGGCCACCTCCCAGGGACAGAAGCCCTAGCTTTAGTCCTGGAAGATTATCAGGAGCATAGTTCATCCTGAGAACCTCGCAGAAGAAGGGCAGACCTATCAATGATCTTACTTTAAAATGACGGTTCAAATGAGCCCAAACTTGTGTGAGATAGTTCATGGTGCGTCCGAGAATTCCATTTCTCGGGTTCTGTTGGAGTTACGGGTTCACCAGTACCACGGGAACGATGCCTGTCGGCGCATGTTTTAAAACAGTGACTTTCGTGTTTCTGACGCAACTTCCCACCGTGTTATAAGCCAAAAGAATGAATCCTCATAATGGCTGCTAAGGAAGGGAAGCACATGTGAAGACAATGGGGACCCCCTGCGGTGAGGCGGGAAACTCCAGCACTGGTAACTCAGGTTACACTACTTGTGTGCAGGCTGGGGTTGATGAGCAGCGTGAGAGAGGGAGGGGGGACTTTGCTCTGTGGGCTGTCAGCAGCAAAGAAAAGATGAAGACTGTAGTTCTGCACAGCACAAGACATGGAGCTTCCAGTATCCTCACACCCCCAAACATGTAATGGCGGTTAGACAAGAAGAAAGAACGGACACAGACAGTAAATAGAATGAGCAAACGCTGGGGCCCTGTTGTGAGTGGGCTTGGGATGAGTTCTGAGCAGAGGCTCCCTCTGGTGGTTACAAGCGGTGCTGGTCTGTCCAGTGAAGATTGTGAAGATTGTGAGGATTGGGAATCAGGTGTTACTGACTGGTCTTATATAAGGGAGTCACTTTCCCATCAGGGTTGCCGGTGATCAATTGTTCTGGTCTCTATCCTTGATTCCTGTTTCCCTTGTAGCCTGCTGTGTCGTGTCTGCATCTCCTGCTAACAGATAAGACATTTTCTTCTTTTTGTTTTTGTGCTTGATTTTTGCATTTTGTCCTGCACTTCTGTGGGGGCCTTCAGGGTCCCCTCAGGGGGCTTTTGCCCTCTCAGTTTAGTTCAGCCACTAGTGTTGAGCGATATTGCTCGATATCTAAAAATATCGGATCGGAATGGTATCGCCGATATCACTAAATATCGGCGATATCCGATTTCGATACCGGAAGTCCCATGTAAGTCTATGGGAACAAAATATCGCAACTAAAAAAAAACTTTATTTCCTTGTAAACACTAAATATACACACATAGAATACATATATATATATATATATATATATATATATATATACATGTCATTGTGACATATATATATATATATATGTATAGTTTATACACTTCTACATAGTAAAATATCCTCTGATTTAATTGCCGGGTAAAGCCGGCTTCTGTGAAAAGACAGAAGCACCCGACATGAAATGACACTTGGTGTACATAGGGTTAACCATGTCTTTTCATGTCGTTTGCAATCTGATTTGCACAAACAATTACATCAGTCTATGTGTGCAAAATTTCACACCTGTAGGGGTTAATTAAAGGTGTAAATTCGTTGTAAAAAAAACGGACTTTTTTGCTACGAATTTACACCTTTAATTAACCCCTACAGGTGTGAAATTTTGCACACATAGACTGATGTAATTGTTTGTGCAAATCAGATAGCAAAGGACATGAAAAGACATGGTTAACCCTATGTACACCAAGTGTCATTTCATGTCGGGTTCTGCATTTTCACAAAAGCCGTCAATTGACTTAGCGGCTATTATACTATGTAGAAGTGTATGAACTATAAATATAAATATATATATGTGTCACAAATTCAATGACATGTATATATATATATATATGAGGTGTAAAATTGTTTAAAAAAAATGCGTGGGCTCCCGCCCTATTTTCGCAACCAGACAGACAAAGCCAGCGAATGGGGGCAGATAATAATAGCCCAGAGAGGGACCATTATTTTTGGCCCCCCTGGCTACTAACATCTGCCCCCAGACACCCCAGAAAAGACAAATCTATAATTAGATTCGCCCATTCTGGCACTTTGCCCGTCTATTCCCATTGACCTGTAGCGGTGGCGAATGGGTTAATATGGGGTTAAAGCCACATTGCAATTGAAAGGTGACCTTAAGCCAGGTTAAAAATTGAGAGCTTATATATCAAAAAACTGACTGGCACATCCAAACATAGATTCAGTGTGAACAGGTGCTAAACCTAGAGTCACCAACTCATATACATACAAGAAGAAAAGGTAGCACACTGTAGCGCTATAGCTTGCAAACACGAAATATGAAAAATATGAAAAATGAATTGCATCATCACCTTAAAAATATGAAAAATTGAGAAGTCTTAGCGCATAAGATGGCCAAATTATGTGAGCCTGATAGCCACGTCAAGGCTCTTCTCGTATATCAGGTCCTAACTAATGCCTATACTCGCTTAGAAAAGTCTGTCTGCATGGGAACCTATGAATCCTCTCTTCAGACTAAAATCTACATCTCTGTGGAGGGGTGATGAACCTGTTGTAATTAAAAAGCCTGTGACCACCAGGTGGAGTGCTCAGGCAGAAGGTAAATGAATACATATCAAAAAACTGACCGGCACATCCAAACATAGATTCAGTGTGAACAGGTGCTAAACCTAGAGTCACCAACTCATATACATACAAGAAGAAAAGGTAGCACACTGTAGCACTATAGCTTGCAAACACGAAATATGAAAAATATGAAAAATGAATTGCATCATCACCTTAGAAATATGAAAAATTGAGAAGTCTTAGCGCATAAGATGGCCAAATTATGTGAGCCTGATAGCCACGTCAAGGCTCTTCTCGTATATCAGGTCCTAACTAATGCCTATACTCGCTTAGAAAAGTCTGTCTGCATGGAAACCTATGAATCCTCTCTTCAGACTAAAATCTACATCTCTGTGGAGGGGTGATGAACCTGTTGTAATTAAAAAGCCTGTGACCACCAGGTGGAGTGCTCAGGCAGAAGGTAAATGAATACATATCAAAAAACTGACCGGCACATCCAAACATAGATTCAGTGTGAACAGGTGCTAAACCTAGAGTCACCAACTCATATACATACAAGAAGAAAAGGTAGCACACTGTAGCGCTATAGCTTGCAAACACGAAATATGAAAAATATGAAAAATGAATTGCATCATCACCTTAAAAATATGAAAAATTGAGAAGTCTTAGCGCATAAGATGGCCAAATTATGTGAGCCTGATAGCCACGTCAAGGCTCTTCTCGTATATCAGGTCCTAACTAATGCCTATACTCGCTTAGAAAAGTCTGTCTGCATGGGAACCTATGAATCCTCTCTTCAGACTAAAATCTACATCTCTGTGGAGGGGTGATGAACCTGTTGTAATTAAAAAGCCTGTGACCACCAGGTGGAGTGCTCAGGCAGAAGGTAAATGAATACATATCAAAAAACTGACCGGCACATCCAAACATAGATTCAGTGTGAACAGGTCCTAAACCTAGAGTCACCAACTCATATACATACAAGAAGAAAAGGTAGCACACTGTAGCGCTATAGCTTGCAAACACGAAATATGAAAAATATGAAAAATGAATTGCATCATCACCTTAGAAATATGAAAAATTGAGAAGTCTTAGCACATAAGATGGCCAAATTATGTGAGCCTGATAGCCACGTCAAGGCTCTTCTCGTATATCAGGTCCTAACTAATGCCTATACTCGCTTAGAAAAGTCTGTCTGCATGGGAACCTCTGAATCCTCTCTTCAGACTAAAATCTACATCTCTGTGGAGTGGTGATGAACCTGTTGTAATTAAAAAGCCTGTGACCACCAGGTGGAGTGCTCAGGCAGAAGGTAAATGAATACATATCAAAAAACTGACCGGCACATCCAAACATAGATTCAGTGTGAACAGGTGCTAAACCTAGAGTCACCAACTCATATACATACAAGAAGAAAAGGTAGCACACTGTAGCGCTATAGCTTGCAAACACGAAATATGAAAAATATGAAAAATGAATTGCATCATCACCTTAGAAATATGAAAAATTGAGAAGTCTTAGCGCATAAGATGGCCAAATTATGTGAGCCTGATAGCCACGTCAAGGCTCTTCTCGTATATCAGGTCCTAACTAATGCCTATACTCACTTAGAAAAGTCTGTCTGCATGGGAACCTATGAATCCTCTCTTCAGACTAAAATCTACATCTCTGTGGAGGGATGATGAACCTGTTGTAATTAAAAAGCCTGTGACCACCAGGTGGAGTGCTCAGGCAGAAGGTAAATGAATACATATCAAAAAACTGACCGGCACATCCAAACATAGATTCAGTGTGAACAGGTGCTAAACCTAGAGTCACCAACTCATATACATACAAGAAGAAAAGGTAGCACACTGTAGCGCTATAGCTTGCAAACACGAAATATGAAAAATATGAAAAATGAATTGCATCATCACCTTAGAAATATGAAAAATTGAGAAGTCTTAGCGCATAAGATGGCCAAATTATGTGAGCCTGATAGCCACGTCAAGGCTCTTCTCGTATATCAGGTCTAACTAATGCCTATACTCGCTTAGAAAAGTCTGTCTGCATGGGAACCTATGAATCCTCTCTTCAGACTAAAATCTACATCTCTGTGGAGGGGTGATGAACCTGTTGTAATTAAAAAGCCTGTGACCACCAGGTGGAGTGCTCAGGCAGAAGGTAAATGAATACATATCAAAAAACTGACCGGCACATCCAAACATAGATTCAGTGTGAACAGGTGCTAAACCTAGAGTCACCAACTCATATACATACAAGAAGAAAAGGTAGCACACTGTAGCGCTATAGCTTGCAAACACGAAATATGAAAAATATGAAAAATGAATTGCATCATCACCTTAGAAATATGAAAAATTGAGAAGTCTTAGCGCATAAGATGGCCAAATTATGTGAGCCTGATAGCCACGTCAAGGCTCTTCTCGTATATCAGGTCCTAACTAATGCCTATACTCACTTAGAAAAGTCTGTCTGCATGGGAACCTATGAATCCTCTCTTCAGACTAAAATCTACATCTCTGTGGAGGGGTGATGAACCTGTTGTAATTAAAAAGCCTGTGACCACCAGGTGGAGTGCTCAGGCAGAAGGTAAATGAATACATATCAAAAAACTGACCGGCACATCCAAACATAGATTCAGTGTGAACAGGTGCTAAACCTAGAGTCACCAACTCATATACATACAAGAAGAAAAGGTAGCACACTGTAGCGCTATAGCTTGCAAACACGAAATATGAAAAATATGAAAAATGAATTGCATCATCACCTTAGAAATATGAAAAATTGAGAAGTCTTAGCGCATAAGATGGCCAAATTATGTGAGCCTGATAGCCACATCAAGGCTCTTCTCGTATATCAGGTCTAACTAATGCCTATACTCGCTTAGAAAAGTCTGTCTGCATGGGAACCTATGAATCCTCTCTTCAGACTAAAATCTACATCTCTGTGGAGGGGTGATGAACCTGTTGTAATTAAAAAGCCTGTGACCACCAGGTGGAGTGCTCAGGCAGAAGGTAAATGAATACATATCAAAAAACTGACCGGCACATCCAAACATAGATTCAGTGTGAACAGGTGCTAAACCTAGAGTCACCAACTCATATACATACAAGAAGAAAAGGTAGCACACTGTAGCGCTATAGCTTGCAAACACGAAATATGAAAAATATGAAAAATGAATTGCATCATCACCTTAGAAATATGAAAAATTGAGAAGTCTTAGCGCATAAGATGGCCAAATTATGTGAGCCTGATAGCCACGTCAAGGCTCTTCTCGTATATCAGGTCCTAACTAATGCCTATACTCACTTAGAAAAGTCTGTCTGCATGGGAACCTATGAATCCTCTCTTCAGACTAAAATCTACATCTCTGTGGAGGGGTGATGAACCTGTTGTAATTAAAAAGCCTGTGACCACCAGGTGGAGTGCTCAGGCAGAAGGTAAATGAATACATATCAAAAAACTGACCGGCACATCCAAACATAGATTCAGTGTGAACAGGTGCTAAACCTAGAGTCACCAACTCATATACATACAAGAAGAAAAGGTAGCACACTCTACAATGATAATGCAATTCATTTTTCATATTTTTCATATTTCGTGTTTTTCTTCTTGTATGTATATGAGTTGGTTACTCTAGGTTTAGCACCTGTTCACACTGAATCTATGTTTGGATGTGCCGGTCAGTTTTTTGATATGTATTCATTTACCTTCTGCCTGAGCACTCCACCTGGTGGTCACAGGCATTTTAATTACAACAGGTTCATCACCCCTCCACAGAGATGTAGATTTTAGTCTGAAGAGAGGATTCATAGGTTCCCATGCAGACAGACTGAAGATTGTTATTTTTGGATGGATGCGTAGCTAATATTGTCCTTTATACATTTATGTCTGGTTTGAGTGGACTCCATCCTGGTGGGTGTCAGAGTTCCTTGAAGGCAAAGGTACAAAAATTGCAAGGTCCTTCTAGTTAATTTATCTGCCTATCAATAAATCATCATTTAGTTTCTGGAAGTTGGGACTCATGAGGAGTATTTTGAAGTAAAATAAAAGTAATTTCATAGTATCTGTGACTTTATTACTAATGGTTTCTTAAGTGAGCCAAAACACTTGCACATGCCCTTATCTTTTCCTTGATTACGTCCTCTTACTTTTTCTTTCCAATCCATCATTGACGCATTTGACCACTTAATCCCCCTCTCTCCTCATTCATCTACCACGCATTGTCGCTGCCCGTGCCTTCATTGGTTATCCATCGTCCAGTGTATACATAAAGAAATACTGACAATGACATACAAGACAGTCCACAATCTGTCTCCTTTAAACATTTTTTTGCCCTAATCTCCCAGTACCTCCCTGTAAACAATCTTTGATCCTTGCAAAACCTTTTTAGGACCTGATATACGAGAAGAGCCTTGACGTGGCTATCAGGCTCACATAATTTTGCCATCTTATGCGCTAAGACTTCTCAATTTTTCATATTTCTAAGGTGATGATGTAATTCATTTTTCATATTTTTCATATTTCGTGTTTGCAAGCTATAGCGCTACAGTGTGCTACCTTTTCTTTTTGTATGTATATGAGTTGGTGACTCTAGGTTTAGCACCTGTTCACACTGAATCTATGTTTGGATGTGCCGGTCAGTTTTTTGATATGTATTCATTTACCTTCTGCCTGAGCACTCCACCTGGTGGTCACAGGCTTTTTAATTACAACAGGTTCATCACCCCTCCACAGAGATGTAGATTTTAGTCTGAAGAGAAGATTCATAGGTTCCCATGCAGACAGACTTTTCTAAGCGAGTATAGGCATTAGTTAGGACCTGATATACGAGAAGAGCCTTGACGTGGCTATCAGGCTCACATAATTTGGCCATCTTATGCGCTAAGACTTCTCAATTTTTCATATTTCTAAGGTGATGATGCAATTCATTTTTCATATTTTTCATATTTCGTGTTTGCAAGCTATAGCGCTACAGTGTGCTACCTTTTCTTCTTGTATGTATATGAGTTGGTGACTCTAGGTTTAGCACCTGTTCACACTGAATCTATGTTTGGATGTGCCGGTCAGTTTTTTGATATGTATTCATTTACCTTCTGCCTGAGCACTCCACCTGGTGGTCACAGGCTTTTTAATTACAACAGGTTCATCACCCCTCCACAGAGATGTAGATTTTAGTCTGAAGAGAGGATTCATAGGTTCCCATGCAGGCAGACTTTTCTAAGCGAGTATAGGCATTAGTTAGGACCTGATATACGAGAAGAGCCTTGATGTGGCTATCAGGCTCACATAATTTGGCCATCTTATGCGCTAAGACTTCTCAATTTTTTTATATTTCTAAGGTGATGATGCAATTCATTTTTCATATTTTTCATATTTCGTGTTTGCAAGCTATAGCGCTACAGTGTGCTACCTTTTCTTCTAATAATTGAGAGCTGTCAATTAGACAACTATCAATTATTAATCCTATTGCATGAAATAAAAATAAAACACACACACTTTAATTAAAAATCATTTTAATGAAATAAAGACACATGTTTTTGACCATCTTTTATTTGACTGCAAAAACCATTTCCTGTAATAAAAATAAAATAAAAAAGCAAAATTATTCTTACCTATCCCATGCACAGTCAGGTCCCACGGTGTAATCCATCAGAAAGGGTTAATGTTTACTGCAGGGACCGCAGCTAATGCTGCAGCCTCACAGTAAACCCCCAAATGAATGAGTTCCTCTCCTGGCTGACAGGAGAGGAAGTGGAAAGCTTAATTGATTGCTTTCCACTTTCACTTCAGGTCAGCCAGGGACACAATCAGTGACGTCAGAGGGAACTGATTAACAAAAATAGGGGTTCCCTTCGAATAAAAAATGGCGTCGGGTCCCCCCTATTTTTGTTAACCAGCCTGATGAAGCAGACCGCTGAGGCCTGGATTTTCAGGCTGTTAAGGAGCCAAGATCCATGGACCTTGCCAGCCTGATAATACCAGGCCACAGCAGTCTGCATAACTTGGCTGATTAACAAAAATAGGGGATCCCCTCGAAAAAAATTGGCGTGGGGTCCCCCTATTTTTGTTAACCAGCCAGATGAAGCAGACCGCTGAGGCCTGGATTTTCAGGCTGTTAAGGAGCCAAGATCCATGGACCTTGCCAGCCTGATAATACCAGGCCACAGCAGTCTACATATCTTGGCTGATTAACAAAAATAGGGGATCCCCTCGAAAAAAATTGGCGTGGGGTCCCCCCTATTTTTGTTAACCAGCCAGATGAAGCAGACCGCTGAGGCCTGGATTTTCAGGCTGTTAAGGAGCCAAGATCCATGGACCTTGCCAGCCTGATAATACCAGGCCACAGCAGTCTGCATATCTTGGCTGACTAACAAAAATAGGGGATCCCCTCGAAAAAAATTGGCGTGGGGTCCCCCCTATTTTTGTTAACCAGCCAGATGAAGCAGACCGCTGAGGCCTGGTTTTTCAGGCTGGTAAGGATCCAATATCCATGGACCTTGCAAGCCTGATAATACCAGGCCACAGCAGTCTGCTTAGCTTGGCTGGTTAACAAAAATAGGGGATCCCCTCGCAAAAAAAACGGCGTAGGGGTCCCCCTATTTTTGTTAACCAGCCAAGTAAAATGCAGACTGCTGCGGCCTGGTATTAAAAGACTGTCAAGGCCCATGGATTTTGGCCCTCAACAGCCTGATAATACCAGGCTACAGCAGCCCCACATTTGGCGCATCAAAAGATGTGCCAATTGTGGCACTTTACCCGGCTCTTCCCACTGCCCTGTAGCGGAGGCAAGTGGGGTAATAAGGGGTTAATGTCACCGTTGATTGCACGGTGACAGTAAGCCCGGTTAATAATGGAGAGGTGTCAATAAGACACCGATCCATTATTAATCCCAAAGTTATTAAATGTATAAAAAAAAGACAAAGCAAGAAAAAAGTCTTTTAATGAAATAAAAGAGACAACACAGTTTTCATTAATTTTATTATACACTCATTCCTGCGACGCCATCGATCTCCTGTAAAAAAGAAAAAAAACAAACCAACAGTATACCACCTGTCCGACGCAGTCCATAGTAACGACAGTCCCACGACGATCCAGCTCTGCTACATCGCAATGACAGGCAGAGCCTGTTATCGCGACGCAGCACAGCTGATTACCTGCTTCCCCGGCGGTGACGTCATCGGACTGACTGCTTTACGGCCGGGATTACCCAGCAGTCACTGCAGTTATCGCGAGAAACTGCATGTGACCGCCGGGGAAAGATGATGGCGGCCATGAAGCAGTCCAGCCCGTGACCGCCGGAGATCTTCTGCCAGGTAAGTGCCGCTGACTCCTGACAGACCCGACCGACGGACACTGACAGTGACAATCCCGATTCCGGTATCCGATAAGACGAAAATATCGGAACTAAGTATCGAAAGGCCGATAGAGCTAATATCGGCCGATACCCGATACTTGCGGTATCGTATCGCTCAACACTATCAGCCACTGATGTTTGTACTTTTGCTTTTTCCAGTTTTTTTCAGTGGCTGCTGTTTTGATTTTGTTACACCAGAGAACTAATTTAGGTGGTAAAGGTCGTGTGATCTCAGGTGTTTTTGAAATTAGTAGAGTTGGTGCTTTTCAGGGTTTTCTGGGATTGCAGTAAGTACCCTTCCTATCCTTTTCCATTTAGTTAGTTTGGGCCCCGACGTTTGCTCATACTATTTTCTGTCTGTGTCAGTATTTCTTCTTGTCTAACCGCCATTACATGTTTGGGGGCTTTCTATTATCTTTGGGGTTCTGCTCCGGGGCAGATAGCTTTCCTATATCTATCTTTAGGTGTAGTTAGTTTCTCAGGCTGTGACGAGGCGTCTAGGACCAACGTAGGAACGCTCCACGGCTGCCTCTAGTTGTTGTGGTTAGTCAGGGTACTGCAATCTCATAGATTCCAACTGCTCTGGTGTATTGCCTTTTTTGCCTGCACTCCTCAACTACCGAAACATAACAGTATCACCGGCCCAAAATTTAAAATTGTATGGTACTCACAGAAGGGAAAAAATTTGTGAAAGAAAAAACGGTTGTCAGAGTTGTCAAAGATATTTTTCTGTTTGTTGCATTTTTTTTTTCCCTCTGTATCTCTGGGTGCTGGGGAGGATTTTTTCTCTGAATGGAGTTTGCACAGTTGTCTGGCCGTGTGGATCAGCTTGCCACTGAGGTTCAGAGTATTGCTGCATATCTTGCTAGGTTGCCTGTTGTGGAACCTAGGATTCCCATGCCAGATTTGTTTTTAGGGGATCGAGCTAAGTTTCAGAATTTCAAAAATAATTGTAAATTGTTTTTTGCCTTAAAATCTAAGTCCTCAGGGAATGCAGCGCAGCAGGTTCAAATTGTCATCTCTCTCCTGCGCGGCGATCCTCAGGATTGGGCTTTTTCCCTGACACCTGGGGATCCTGTTTTGAGTGATGTTGATGCATTTTTTCAGGCTTTGGGGTTATTGTACGATGAGCCTAATGTCACTGATCAGGCTGAAAAAGCCTTGTTGGCATTAAATCAGGGGCTTGATGACGCTGAGTTATACTGTCAGAGATTCCGTAGGTGGGCAGTCCTGACTAGTGTTGAGCGATACGATACTGCAAATATCGGGTATCGGCCGATATTAGCTGTATCGGGCTTTCGATTCCGAGTACCGATATTTTCGTCATATCGGATACCGGAATCGGATTTGTCACTGTCACTGTGAGTGTCCGTCGGTCGGGTCTGTCAGGAGTCAGCGGCACTTACCTGGCAGAAGATCTCCGGCGGTCACGTCCTGGACTGCTTGATGGCCGCCATTATCTTCTCCCTGGCGGTCACATGCAGTTTTTCGCGATAACTGCAGTGACTGCTGGGTAATCCCGGCCGTAAAGCAGTCAGTCCGATGACGTCACCGCCGGGGAAGCAGGTAATCAGCTGTGCTGCGCCGGGATGACAGGCTCTGCCTGTCATTGCGATGTAGCAGAGCTGGATCATCGTGGGACCCTCGTTACTATGGACTGCGTCGGACAGGTGGTATACTGCTGTTTTTTTTTTTCATTTTTTTACAGGAGATCGATGGCGTCGCAGGATGAGACTGTAATAAAAGTAATGAAAACTGTGTTGTTTTTTTTATTAAATTAAAAAACTTTTTTATGAACATTCACCCGTCCGGGTACATCAACAATTTAACTATTTACATACAGGGACCCTGTCCGGGTTATTTATAATTCTTTGGCAGGGTTGTTCCAGGTACCACCTGGTACTCTTCTGATGCTTGCCAAACATCCGAGACACCAAGGACCACCAGGACCTGATGACGTCGTGTGGCCTGTACAGTCAAGTCGTGACCCGCTATCTGTGTTTGTGTGGCCACCTCTTTCATCTCCCTCCGGGTCTGGAGCCCTATGTCCCGGACTGATCGAACCCCAGGGGGCCTAACAGGCGCCGGGTACGGGCCAGCTATCATTAGCATGTCCATAGCTGGGGCTGCTGAGGAGACCACTGAGGGAGGCTGGGGAGATTTACGGTGTGGGGTGGGCACTTGTGCAGAGGCCTGGATGTGGGAGGCTGAAGGCTCCGAGGGTCTCCAGGTTCCTAACACTCTGGGGACCAGGGGTCGCACCTGGTGACATTTAGGGCATACCATCCATTGTAACCCCAGTGTCGGGTGTAAGTTACCAAGTCTCCTGGCAACAGGTCCCTCCCCGGGTGTCCTTCTGGGAGGTGAGTCTCCACGTCCCGCCGGGTCACAAACACTTCTAAATAAAGTCCAGGCTCCTGGATGAAGCCCCAACCAGCTTTCAATTTAAAGCTCCGTACTGCACCCTTACGCCGCGGCTCCCTCAGGGTTCCTTTATCTTTTCTCATCTGGTCCTTATCTGCCCGGTCCTTCTCGATGTGACGTTGGCGAAGCTTCTGGGATTCGCGCTGCTCCCTTTGTCGCTTGGCTTCTCTCTCCCAACGTCTCCACTCTTTCTCCTGACGCCGGTTGTAATTCTCCTCCACCAGCATCTCCATGTCTCCACCATCAAACTGCAGCTTACGATGTCCGGTTTGCGGCAGCTCTCCTGGCGCCCGACAGTCCTGGTGGCGCTCACCTGCGGCGGAAGCAGCCGGCTCTGGAGCAGATGACATTCGGGGCTCCGATACAGACAGGTAGACCTCTGGTGCCTGCGCGGCCTCCTCCATGAGGACGGGTGTCGCTTCTTCTGTCTCAGCGACGGGGGCAGACAGCGGGATCTGGGGTGCTGCCGGTGCAGCGTTTTTTGCAGGAACGGGTGCCTCCACTGCGACAACGTCAACCGGATCACATTGCAAGGGCTGGGATGCCCGCACGGACTCCTCTACTAGAACGGGTGCCTCCACTGCGACAACGTCAACCGGATCACATTGCAAGAGCTGGGATGCCCGCACGGACTCCTCTACTAGAACGGGTGCCTCACCTTCCGGTACAGACACTTCAGGTAAGAGGGATTGGCGCCGCTCCAAGTTTAGTTTTAGGGCACGCCAGCTGGCTTCCATCCTGGCGACCTCCTCCCGGTGCCGGGCCAGGCCTCTTAGGGTATCCTCCGCTTCTTGCAGCGTAGGAGGGTTTCCAGGCCGGGTGCCCAACGGTGGTTCCGTGGCGATCGGGTCTCTTCCGTGGGGGGAGAGCTCTGACTGCTCCATCCCTTCACACTTCTGCTCGTGTCCATTAGCCATCTCTGCCAAGTCACATGTGTCATTAGCATCTGGAAAGGGCCCCTCTTTGGTAGTGAGGCGGGACCTTCGTGTTAGTTTCCGCACACTGAGGAGGATGAGGAGGCGGAACTCAAGAGCTGTGGGGCACGATCTTACATTGCAGTACCATTTAGAGTGGTCGGCCATCGTTTTCGCGCCACTGAGTGAGTGTACACCCACGAAGAGCACGCCCTTCTTCTTCACCAGTGCCTCGTCGTGACGCAGATATGGCTGAAAAATGGCAAATACATTCTCTGATGATTTTAGCAATTCTCAAGCACAAAACCAGTTCAATTCAGGCACACAGGACTCGCTTATAGCGAGCTACAGAATCCTGTTCGTGACGCCCAAGTTGAGTCGCACAGAGCCAGAGGTTCTGGGGGTACTCGGCACCGAGCCCGTCGACTTCTATGGGGTATGTCACGGCTTTACCCGGCAATTGAAACAGAGTCTATTTTACTATGTAGAAGTGTATAAACTATAAATATATGTATATATATATATATATATATGTCACAATGACATGTATATATATATATATATATATATATATATATATTATATGTATTCTATGTGTGTATATTTTGTGTTTACAACGAAAGAAAGTGTTTTTTTAGTTGCGATATTTTGTTCCCATAGACTTACATGGGACTTCCGGTACCGGAATCGGATATTGACGATATTTAGTGATATCGGCGATACCATTCCGATCCGATATTTTTAGATATCGAGCAGTATCGCTCAACACTAGTCCTGACCAAGTGGAATGACTACGCTTTGGCGGCCCTTTTTCGGAAGGGTCTGTCAGATAATGTAAAGGATGTTATGGTGGGATTCCCTGTCCCCTCTGGTCTCAATGATTCTATGTCATTAGCGATTCAAATTGACAGACGTTTGCGTGAGCGGAGAAGTATGCGTGGAATAGTGTTGCCTTGTGAACCTGCTTCTGAATCCATGCAGTGTGATAGAGTGGTGTCTGGGGCACAGCGTCATGAGTTTCGAAAGCGCAATGGGTTATGTTTCTACTGTGGTGATGCCTCTCATGCTATTTCTGTCTGCCCTAAGCGGGGAAGACGTTTTGCACGCTCAGTTGTCTTGGGTAGTGTTCAGACTAAGTTTTTATTAACTGTCACTCTGATATGCTCTCTGTCCTCATTTTCTGCTCAGGCTTTCGTTGATTCTGGAGCAGCTATTAACCTGATGGATTATGATTTTGCTAAACGTTGTGGGTTTCCCTTGATACCCCTACAGAAGTCTATTCCCCTACTGGGGATTGATTCTACCCCTTTGGCTGAGAATAAACCTCAGTTCTCTACTCAGGTGATAATGAGGGTTGAACCTGATCATCAAGAGTGCTGCAAATTTTTGGTTCTGTATAATCTGCATGATATTATCGTACTGGGTTTCCCTTGGTTACAGTCTCATAATCCTGTTTTGGATTGGAAATCTGTGTCTGTAACCAGTTGGGGCTGCCAATGTGTTAATACCAACACTCCTGTTTTTTCTGCCTCCCCCCAGGCTCAGGATGTTCCTGACTTTTTGATTGATTTTTCTGATGTATTTAGCGAAAGTAAATCTGCATCCTTGCCTCCCCATAGGAGCTATGACTACGCTATTGAATTAGTGCCTGGTAGTAAATTCCCTAAAGGTCGCCTTTTTAACTTGTCTGTACCTGAACATGACGCTATGCGGTCTTATATCAAGGAGTCATTGGAGAAGGGTCATATCAGACCATCCTCTTCACCCTTAGGTGCCGGTTTTTTCTTTGTGGCCAAAAAGGATGGTTCATTAAGGCCGTGTATTGATTATCGTCTTTTGAACAATATTACTGTGAAATATCAATACCCGTTACCCTTGATTTCTGACCTGTTTTCCAGGGTGAAAAACGCTACTTGGTTAACCAAGCTTGACCTCAGGGGGGCATATAACCTTATTCGCATTAAGCACGGGGATGAATGGAAGACAGCATTCAATACCCCGGAGGGGCATTTTGAGTACCTTGTGATGCCCTTTGGGCTCACTAATGCTCCTTCTGTCTTCCAGTCCTTCATGAATGACATTTTCAGGGATTTTGTTGATAAATTTCTGATTGTTTATTTGGATGATATCTTGATTTTTTCTAATGACTGGGACTCTCATGTGAAACATGTTCGAACTGTATTCCAGATTTTGAGAGAGAATGCTCTGTATGTGAAGGGATCAAAGTGTCTTTTTGGCGTACAGAGGATCTCATTTCTGGGATTCATTTTGTCCCCATCTGTTATTGAAATGGACCCGGTCAAGGTTCAGGCCATCTGTGATTGGGTCCAACCTACTTCATTAAAGGCTCTTCAAAGATTTTTGGGTTTTGCCAATTTTTATCGTAAATTTATTGGTAATTTCTCGGTTATTGTTAAACCATTAACTGATTTGACCAAAAAGGGTTCTGATGTGGTGAATTGGCCTCCTGAGGCAGTCTCTGCATTTCAGGAACTTAAGCAGAGATTCACTTCTGCTCCTGTTCTACGGCAGCCTGATGTTTCTCTGCCATTTCAGGTGGAGGTTGATGCCTCTGAAATTGGGACAGGTGCCGTTTTGTCCCAAAAAGATCCAGAGACCTCTAAAAGTAACCCTTGTGCCTTTTTCTCTCGAAAATTTTCTCCTACTGAACGTAATTATGACGTGGGTAATCGGGAGTTATTGGCCATGAAGTGGGCTTTTGAAGAGTGGAGACATTGGCTGGAGGGAGCCAAACATCAGGTGGTGGTCCTTACTGACCATAAGAATCTGGTTTATCTGGAATCTGCCAAGCGACTCAATCCTAGACAGGCCAGGTGGGCCTTGTTTTTCACACGTTTTAATTTTGTGGTTTCCTTTCTTCCTGGCACTAAGAATGTTAAGGCGGATGCCCTCTCGAGGAGCTTCCTTGCGGACTCTCCTGAGTTATCTGATCCTTCTGTTATTTTGAAAGAGGGTGTAGTTCTTTCCGCCATCTCACCTAATTTGAGACTTTCTCTGGAGGGATGTCAGGAGGATAGGCCCGAGCGCTGCCCTGTTGGAAAATTGTTTGTCCCGGACCAGTGGAAAAAGAGTGTGATGTCTGAGATTCATTGTTCCGCGTTGGCTGGGCATCCCGAAATTTTTGGTACCAGAGACTTGGTTAGTCGGTCCTTTTGGTGGCCTACCTTGTCTCGTGATGTCAGAGAATTTGTGCAGTCCTGCGGGACTTGCTCTCGCTCCTAGCCTTGCTCTCGCTCTAGTGGTTTGTTGATGCCATTGCCTGTGCCCAAGAGACCATGGACCCATATCTCTATGGATTTCATTTCCGACCTTCCTGTTTCTCAGAGAATGACCGCCATCTGGGTGATTTGTGATAGGTTTTCCAAGATGATACATCTTGTGCCATTACCTAAGTTGCCTTCCTCCTCTGAATTGGTGCCGTTGTTCCTTCAGCACGTGGTTCGCTTACACGGCATTCCTGAGAACATAGTGTCTGACAGAGGAGTCCAGTTTGTTTCCAGATTTTGGAGGACTTTTTGTTCTAAACTGGGTGTTCAATTGTCTTTCTCCTCGGCATTTCATCCTCAAACCAATGGTCAAACTGAGAGAACAAACCAGACATTGGAGACTTATCTAAGATGCTTTGTGTCTGCTGATCAGGATGACTGGGTCTCTTTTTTGCCTTTGGCTGAGTTTGCTCTTAATAATAGGGCTAGCTCTGCCACTTTGATGTCTCCGTTTTTCTGTAATTCTGGGTTTCACCCTCGATTTTCTTCAGGACAGACGGAGGCTTCTGTCTGTCCAGGTGTTGCCTCTGTTGTGGAGCGTATGCAACAGATTTGGGACCAGGTAGTGGAGAGGTTGTCCCTCTCTCAGGAGAGGGCCCAGCGGTTTGCTAACCGGCATAGGACTGATGGTCCTAGGTTTAAAGTAGGGGACTTGGTCTGGTTGTCCTCAAAAAATATTCCTATGAGAGTAGCATCTCCTAAATTTAAGCCTAGGTTCATTGGACCTTATAAGATCATGGAGATTCTTAATCCTGTTTCTTTTCGTTTGCTTCTTCCAGGGACATTTAAGATCCATAACGTGTTCCACAAGTCCTTGTTGAAGAGGTTTGTTGAGCCAGTGGTTCCTGCTGCTGTGCCTCCTGACCCTGTTTTGGTTGAGGGCAATCTGGAGTATGTGGTTGAGAAAATATTACATTCTCGTTTTTCTAGACGGAAACTCCAGTATTTGGTTAAGTGGAGAGGTTATGGTCAGGAAGACAATTCTTGGGTGTTTGCTTCGGACATCCATGCTAGGAGACTCATCCGTGCGTACCATAGAACTCATCCTGACCGACCTGGTTGCTCAAATGAGGGTTCGGTGACCCCTCCTCAAGGGAGGTGCGTCCGAGAATTCCATTTCTCGGGTTCTGTTGGAGTTACGGGTTCACCAGTACCACGGGAACGATGCCTGTCGGCGCATGTTTTAAAACAGTGACTTTCGTGTTTCTGACGCAACTTCCCACCGTGTTATAAGCCAAAAGAATGAATCCTCATAATGGCTGCTAAGGAAGGGAAGCACATGTGAAGACAATGGGGACCCCTGCGGTGAGGCGGGAAACTCCAGCACTGGTAACTCAGGTTACACTACTTGTGTGCAGGCTGGGGTTGATGAGCAGCGTGAGAGAGGGAGGGGGACTTTGCTCTGTGGGCTGTCAGCAGCAAAGAAAAGATGAAGACTGTAGTTCTGCACAGCACAAGACATGGAGCTTCCAGTATCCTCACACCCCCAAACATGTAATGGCGGTTAGACAAGAAGAAAGAACGGACACAGACAGTAAATAGAATGAGCAAACGCTGGGCCCTGTTGTGAGTGGGCTTGGGATGAGTTCTGAGCAGAGGCTCCCTCTGGTGGTTACAAGCGGTGCTGGTCTGTCCAGTGAAGATTGTGAAGATTGTGAGGATTGGGAATCAGGTGTTACTGACTGGTCTTATATAAGGGAGTCACCTTCCCATCAGGTTTCCGGTGATCAATTGTTCTGGTCTCTATCCTTGATTCCTGTTTCCCTTGTAGCCTGCTGTGTCGTGTCTGCATCTCCTGCTAACAGATAAGACATTTTCTTCTTTTTGTTTTTCTGCTTGATTTTTGCATTTTGTCCTGCACTTCTGTGGGGCCTTCTGGGTCCCCTCCGGGGGCTTTTGCCCTCTCAGTTTAGTTCAGCCACTGATTTTGTACTTTTGCTTTTTCCAGTTTTTTTCAGTGGCTGCTGTTTTGATTTTGTTACACCAGAGAACTAATTTAGGTGGTAGAGGTCGTGTGATCTCAGGTGTTTTTGAAATTAGTAGAGTTGGTGCTTTTCAGGGTTTTCTGGGATTGCAGTAAGTACCCTTCCTATCCTTTTCTATTTAGTTAGTTTGGGCCCCAACGTTTGCTCATACTATTTTCTGTCTGTGTCAGTATTTCTTCTTGTCTAACCGCCATTACATGTTTGGGGGCTTTCTATTATCTTTGGAGTTCTGCTCCAGGGCAGATAGCTTTCCTATATCTATCTTTAGGTGTAGTTAGTTTCTCAGGCTGTGACGAGGCGTCTAGGACCAACGTAGGAACGCTCCACGGCTGCCTCTAGTTGTTGTGGTTAGTCAGGGTACTGCAATCTCAAAGATTCCAACTGCTCTGGTGTATTACCTTTATTGCCTGCACTCCTCAGCTACCGAAACATAACAGGCCCAATCTATCTAGACAGAAAAGTACAGGAAAGAATTCTGACTGCAATCCAACAAAACCCTAACAAAAATACCAACACTTCTGATTGCCAAAAAACCTGAGATCACACGATCTCATCCAACTAAATCAGATCTCTGGTGTAACAAAACGCTATTCAGCAAATGAAAAGTAACAAAAGAGCAAAGTAAAAGTGCAGACACAAACGGAGCACAATTGCAGCGCCAGACCCCCCAAAAGGGGACAGGCTGCAGTCCACTGCAGGCAGCAACCAGCAGAGAAAATCAAACAGAGAAAAAAAAACAGCAAACACTTATCTGAAGGAGAGCAGGAAACTAGCAGTGCTTCAAGCAAGACCAGAAGGAACAATTGATAACAGGCAAGGCTGCTGGGAACTCAGGCCACTTATATCCTACCATTCAGCGCCAGCTGAAGGCCATTCATTAATCAGTTCATTACCCTCAGCAACCACCGGAGGGAGCCCCAGCTCAGAAGCCACCTCCAGCATATTCACAACATGTGACCATGTGTGTTTCTCCTGAAATATATACGGAGACAGCACGGTGGCTCAGTGGATAGCACTACAGCCTTGCAGCGCTGGAGTCCTAGGTTCGAATCCCACCAAGGACAACATCTGCAAGGAGTTTGTATGTTCTCCCCGTGTTTGCGTGGGTTTCCTCCGGGTACTCCGGTTTCCTCCCACATTCCAAAAACATACAGATAGGGAATCTAGATTGTGAGCCCCTTCGGGGACAGCGACGATAATGTGTGCAAACTGTAAAGCGCTGCGGAATATGTTAGCGCTATATAAAAATAAAGATTATTATTAATATTTAAAATTCCCCCAACAATGCATACAGATGTATGCTGCTGATATAGTACACTTTTTCTGCTTTTCATATTCTGGTGTTATCCATACTGAGCCTGTGAGCGTGTGTGTTACTCCTGAAATATATACGGAGATTTAAAATTTACCCAGCACTGTATACAGCTGTATGCTTCGGATACAGTACACTTTTTTGCTTTCTATATTCTTGTGTAATCCAAACTGAGCCTGTGAGAGTCTGTGTCTGTTACTCCGCAAATATATACAGAGATTAAAATTTTACACCTTGACCGTATACAGCGGTATGCTTCTGATACATATATCTACTATTATTTTTGGTCCATTTCCACAAATTTGAGCAAGTATGGTAGAAGAGGCCGAGGACGTGGTCGTGGGGGGCCACCTGGTACTGATGGTGGTGGTGGTGCATCTGCTGGTAGTGCCAAAAGCACAATAGCACCTAAGGCAGGGGGTGTTGAGCCTGCTTTATCATCTGGCTCCAGAAGGCCTGGAAGGCTCACTTTTCTGGGATTAGGTAAACCGCTTTTAAAGCTGGAGCATCAGGAACATGTTTTGGCTTACATTGCCGAAACAGCCTCCAGCTCTATATCCTCCTCTTCTGAAGTTTCAAAAGCTCCAAGCACTGAGTCGTCAGTGCAGGCATCTGGTCAGGAACAACCCCTTTCCTTGTGTCCTTCACCCCCACCAAAAGTGAAGGATGCGGCAGGCCACACTTCAGATTACTCCTTGGAGCTCTTTTCACATACCATGCCTGGGTTATCAAGTCAAATCCTGAGTTCCCCAGTCCAAGATGAATCTGACATGGAGTGCACTGATGCACAGCCACTGCTAGATGATTGTGCTGGTACATTCAACCAGAGCACTACATTGCCCTCGCAGTGTACTGAGCCAGAATGTGATCCTAATGAAACTCAGGTGTCTCTTCCCGCATACTATACCAGCTTACATGGTGACACAGAGGATGGTGCAGATGAAATTGAAGAGGAGGTGATGGATGACCCAGTTGTTGACCCGGATTGGCATCCAGAGGGGGAAGAGTGTGCCGCTGGCAATAGATCAGAAGAGGAGAAGTATCCGCAACAGGTATCGAAATCGCAGCTGGGGTTATCTGGCATGCCCGTAGCAGTCCAAAAAGGTGTTAAAAAAGCAAAAAGAGTTGCAGGACAGCTTGGCCAGATGGTCAAATTAGCACAGCGTGCAAGCCCTGAAAATGTATACCATAGTAGGAAGAGTCCAGTGTGGCACTTTTGACCTAAATCCTATTGATGAGGCAAAGGTTAGCTGTAAGCAGTGCGGAAGGACCTTTAGCCGAGGGAAAAATCACAGACATTTGAATACCAGTTGCATGCTTAGGGCATTTAATGAACATGAACTTGCAAGCGTGGGCAGACTACAAAACCTACAAATCCCCTCCCCAGGGACGGCGTTAGCACCTGTCACACCCAGGCAAGTGCCGATTCCCTGAGCAAGTGTGGGGGGCTGTGATGAGTGCTGTGCTGGAATTGCTGTCCTCATCTTTTTTTTTTTTTGTACTGCTGAAAGCCCACCAAGCAAAGCCCCCCTCCTTCTCTCTGCAGCTCTCATACTTCTCACCAACCCCCAGCCTGCACTCAGGCAGTGTAATGTGAGCTGCCAGTGCTGGAAGTTTTCCCGCTTCACCGCAGGGGTCCTTCATTGTCTGCACACGTGCTTTCTTCCTATAGCAGCCATTTTGGAGAATTCATTCTTTTTTGGTTAATAACACGGTGGGAGCATTCGCTAGAAACACAAAGTTACTGTGTTGAACCATGCGCCGACCGGCATCGTTCCCGTGGTACTGGTAAACCCGTAACTCCAACAGAACCCGAGAAATGGAATTCTCGGGTGCCCCATGTACTAGCCCACCCAAGTGTGGGCTCATTGGAACCGTCAGTTTAGAGTAAGATCATTGATAGGTCTGCCGTTATTCTGCTAGGTTCACAGGACGAGTTATGAACCTTATGATATTGCAGAGCTCAAACCATAGCTTGCAGCCAGGGGAGGTGGCCAGAAAACCAGCCCCTTTTTGTGAGGTCAGAAGCTGACATGCATAAGTCTTGCAGTGAAGTTCCTTAGACACTTTCTGCTGGGATGTCCTGAGTAAGAGATCTACCAATGAACTATGACGTGTGGCTCCTTCCCCCAGCCTGGCTTGTCTTGCCTGTAACTACCATGTGAGTTATCTTTCATTCTTAATCCCATTTTATTTTATAACTGCATCTGTACATAACGATATTGTCTCAGTTTGTTACATCTTTTTATATTATATAAGCACTGCCTGTTTTTTTAAGAAATAAACCTATAAATTTATTAGTTTGTTTCTCCTGCTCTATAAACGAATTTGCACGTGCCTGAAGCACTACGCTACTGTTTTGGGGTTGCTACCGACCCTCTTGATAAATTGTTCATCAAAAGCCGTAGCTGGTGGCAGCTAAAAGGAAGGGGTGTAAAGTGTTAATCTATTGGGTGACGCTGGCAGTGACGGAGCGGGGTTTATAAGGGTACTGCCTGGCTGCGGCCAGGAGTAATTATAATTCCCTCACTGCAGCGTGCCCAATAGCCAGCACACATCCAAGTGACCCGTCTGGCGACCAATTATCCTAGGTGCAGTTCCCTGACTGACCTGAGGGTAAGGGGGGCGCCAGAGAGCTGCAAGTTCCTAAGTGGAAGTGGGATAATTATAAATCCCTGCAGTTTACTGGGTCGGACGGCAGCAGCCGTCGTGTGGGTGCACGTTCCATCACATGTGGTGGCAGCGGTGGGATCACAAGCCGTGACCCCCCGGGCTACCGTGTGGCGGACTGTGTGCCCGTTCATCACATATTGGTGGCAGTGGTGGGATCACAAGCCGTGACCCCGGGCTACCGTGTGGCGGACTGTGTGCCCGTTCATCACATATTGGTGGCAGAGCGGTGGGATTATAGAGCATTAGTGATCTGGTTTGAGCAATCATTCCCTTCACTAAAAAACTTGCACGGTTCTTCAGCGACCCTGCAGCTAAAGTTTTGGAGAACAGACTCAGTGTTTATTAGTCCTGAGACAATTGTGTGTACTTGCGGTTACCCCTCCCTTCTCTTTGTTTTTCTATCCTATCTTTTATTTGGCAACCATGGCTACAAGAGGAGCAAGTTGGTTCGAAAAGCAGAACAGGGACACTCTTGTGGGAATCTGCGTGTACCACGGCCTTGACCACAAGAACCAAACCAAAGCCCGACTGGTCCAGGCCCTGAAGGAGCTGGGCGAGCATCGGAGCGTGGCGGGCGCAGGAGCAGAGGCCCAACCCCTGACTGCTTACGCCCAGAGAGAGGTGGACCCTTACCTGCAGGCGGCCCTGGAGGGACTCACCGCTGACAACCGGGAAGAACGCCTGAGGCTGATCCAGCAAGCTCAAGAGAGAGCCGACCAGCGAGAGGCCAAACAGCGAGAGGCTGAGAGAGCCGAGCGCCAAGCCCAGCGAGAGGCTGAGAGAGCCGAGCGGGAGGCTGAGAGAGCCCGAGCCGAGCGGGAAGCCCAAGCGCAGAGAGCCCATGAGCTGGAGATGGTTCAGCGAGGAGCAATGCCCTCCACAGCCCAGAGCAGTGTGCCCAGCAGCACTCAGAGTCCCAAGCCCCGGCCGGAGCACTTTCCCGTGCTGGAAAGGGAAGGAGACTTGGACACTTTTCTGCGGGCCTTTGAGAAAGTCTGCAGACAGTACCGGCTGCCTGCCGACCAATGGGCCAGGTACTTGACCCCAGGGCTGAAGGGCAAAGCTTTGAAGGCGTTCGCTTCCCTCGCACCAGATCAAGACAGTGACTATGAGGCCATCAAGCAGGCCCTGATTGCCAAGTACCAGCTAACCCCTGAGGTATACCGAAAGAAGTTCCGGAACCTCCAACGTGGCCCACACGACAGTTATAGCGATGTGGTGCAAGGACTCAGGAACCACTTTGACCAGTGGATCCATGGACTGTCAGTTGACACCTATGAGGAGCTGAAAGACCTGATGATCAAAGACCAGTTCCTGCATCTGTGCCCAGCTGAGGTCCGACAGTTCATCCTGGACCGAGAACCAGAGGACGCGGTCACAACAGCCCGGATCGCCGACAGCTATGAGGCCAACCGGAAACCCGAGGTGCGGAAGGCCGTCACCACCCGTTGGGGAGGGGGTAAGCCTGCAACCAACCCCAGTGCCCCTGCCAGCCGTCCCTCTGGAGGCACTGCCCCTTTGCCAGCGCCCGGCCTACATCAGACCCCCGCCAGTGTTTCTCCTGTAAAAGGACTGGACACATCAGCGCCACCTGTCCGGAGAGGCAGAAGAACCCCCCAGCCAAGGCCTCCGGGCCCAACGCCTCTGTTCTTTTGGTGGGTGGTGTGGTGGGGAGGGTTGATGACAACGTGCAGCCCGTCCGCGTGGGGGCCCGTCTTGCTACAGGCCTCAAGGACACCGGGGCTGAACGAACCCTCATCCGACCCGAACTGGCGGCCCCTGAAGAGTTGATTCTGGGGAAAACCTTAACTGTCACAGGGATTGGGGGCATCCACTACCCCTTGCCGATAGCCCGAGTTTTCATTGACTGGGGTACCGGGAGCAGGGTGAAGGAAGTGGGGGTGTCCGAAAACCTGCCCACTGATGTTTTATTGGGGACTGATCTGGGGAGGATGGTGGCGTACTATGTCCCTGACACCCCTTCCCAATCTGATGATAAGGTTAACGTTAACCATGATGTTGATGTTGATGATGATGGGAAACTGATTGTGTTACCTGCTAATTCTTTGCGAAGTGATGATGCAACTGATAACCTTTCTTTCCCTAGGACTGATGTTGATAGTGATGTATCTGTGCCATCTGAATCTGTTAACCCTTTCTCTGAAGTGGTAGATGTGTCCACAGGTACAGGAGCGTTCAGTCCCGTCGCTCTGCGGAGTGAGACGGCTGAGGAACCCCGAGCAGGAGCAAACGACAGTGCTCAAGGAAATGGGGAGGTGCATGGGAACCGTGAGGAAGGTGACGCCATGACACTGACCAGTGCCACCGAGGAAGGTAACTGGCCCATAAGTAGCACTGCTCCTGAAGTGTTGGGGGTGGATGGGGAGGTAGAGCCCATAGCAGCGCAGGCTGATGGGTCTATAGAAATCCCCGGGGAGACTGCATATGTAGCTGCTGTCACCCACAGTCAGAGTGCCCGGATCGCAGGTAGCGCCCTGCCATCTGGACCCTCCTCCGCTACAGGAGAGACTGAACCAGAGGTGGACCCAGAGCCGGTCCCAGAGGGTCCCAGTGAGGAAGGAACCCTGACGTCACTTCTGGCTGCCTCCAGCCAGGAGTTCCAGGCCGCTCTGCACTCAGATGCGAGCCTGGGGAACTTGAGGCACCTCGCCGAGACGCCCACCTCCGTGACTGATAAGGAGAGGGTGTTCTGGGAACGAGGAAGGTTGTACCGGGAGACAGTACCCGGAGACTCCCAAAAGGAGTGGTTGAGGGGAAAACAGCTGGTCGTCCCGCACCAGTTCCGAGGTGAGTTGTTGAGGATTGCCCATGAGATTCCACTTGCTGGACACTTGGGGATTAGCAAAACTAAGGCACGGCTGTCTCAACACTTCTATTGGCCCAAGATGGGGACAGATGTGACTAACTACTGCCGCTCCTGTATCACCTGTCAAAGAGTGGGGAAGGCGGGGCCTGCTCTTAAGGCTCCCTGATCCGTTGCCAGTGATAGAGGAGCCTTTCCAGAGGATCGCGGTGGACATTGTGGGCCCGCTGGCCGTCCCCAGCAGCTCTGGAAAGCAATACATCCTGACTGTGGTAGACTACGCTACCCGGTACCCGGTGGCGGTAGCTCTGTCCTCAACTAGGGCAGATAAGGTGGCAGATGCACTGGTGACCATCTTTTCACGGGTAGGATTTCCCAGGGAGATGCTTACCGATCAAGGGACCCAATTTATGTCTCGCCTAATGAAGGCTCTCTGCAGCAAAATGCAGGTGACGCGTATGGTATCGAGTGCGTATCACCCACAGACCAATGGTTTGTGTGAGCGCTTTAACGGTACCCTCAAACAGATGCTCCGCATGCTGGTTGAGACCCAGGGATGCGATTGGGAGAGGTACCTCCCACACCTGCTATTTGCCTACAGAGAAGTCCCGCAGGCCTCGACGGGGTTCTCCCCCTTCGAGCTCCTGTATGGTAGGCGAGTACGGGGACCCCTTGGGTTGATAAGAGAATCCTGGGAAGATGAGCCAAACCCACGGAAGTGTCCATCGTGGATTATGTCATGCGCTTCCGCGACAAGATGCAGACCTTGACGCAGTTGGTGCATGACAACATGACGCAGGCTCAGGCTGACCAGAAGCACTGGTACGACCAGAACGCCCGGGAGCGGACCTACCAGGTGGGTCAAAAGGTGTGGGTGCTGGTCCCGTACCAAAGGATAAGCTCCAGGCAGCCTGGGAAGGCCCGTACGTCGTGCACCAACAGCTCAACCCAGCCACCTACGTGGTCACGATTGACCACACTCGGGGTAGGCGCAAGGCCTTTCACGTCAACATGATGAAGGCCCATCACGAACGTGAAGCCTGCGTCCTACCGGTCTGCAATCTGCCCGAGGACGGGGAAGAGGATCCCCTCCTAGACATGCTGGCCCAAGCTAATGCCAATGGGTCCATTGAGGACATGGAGGTAAATGCCTCGCTAACCGTCTCCCAGCGGTTGCAGTTGCTGACCACTCTGGAACCCTTCCGGGCCGAGTTCACGAACCGACCCGGAAGGACC
Source organism: Oophaga sylvatica (assembly GCA_033576555.1). Classification (NCBI taxonomy): domain Eukaryota; kingdom Metazoa; phylum Chordata; class Amphibia; order Anura; family Dendrobatidae; genus Oophaga; species Oophaga sylvatica. The sequence continues at coordinate 83,675,900 of JARQOD010000010.1, read as the reverse complement.
AAGTTGGCAGTCCATGAGGTGGACACCGGGAATCACGCCCCGTTACGGCGGACACCTTATCGGATCTCTGAGGAAGTGCAGCAGATTATGCGCCAGGAGATCCATGAGATGTTGCAGCTGGGGGTGATCCGGCAGTCCAAAAGCGCGTGGGCCTCACCTGTAGTTCTCGTGCCAAAAAAGGATCGGACCACCTGGTTCTGCGTGGACTACAGGGGGCTCAACGCCATCACTACCTCTGATGCGCACCCAATGCCACGCATCGAGGATCTGCTGGAGTGGTTGGCGAATGCCAAGTACATATCCATCATGGATCTGAGCCGGGGATACTGGCAGATTCCCCTGAGCCCTGCGGCGCAGGAGAAATCTGCCTTTATCACCCCTTTTGGACTGTACGAGTCCACGGTCATGCCTTTCGGCATGAAGAATGCCCCTGCCACTTTCCAGCGGATGGTCAACCACCTGCTTCAGGGACTGGAGGAGTACGCTGTGGCGTACCTGGACGACATTGCCGTCTTCAGTTCCACCTGGGAGGAACACCTTCAGCATCTCCAGGAGGTGCTCAAGCGTATTCACCAGGCAGGTCTGACCATCAAGCCGGGAAAATGCCAGATGGGCATGAGGGAGGTCCTCTACCTGGGGCACCGGGTAGGCGGGGGTTCCATGAGTCCAGAGCCTGAGAAAGTGGACGCGATCGTGTCCTGGCCCACCCCCAGGACCAAAAAGCAGGTGAAGTCCTTCCTGGGCACTGCAGGGTACTATAGGCGTTTCGTACCGAACTATAGCGCCATTGCAAAACCCTTGACGGACCTCACCAAGGGCGGTCTACCCCAAACAGTCAACTGGACAGATGGCAGTGAGGCGGCATTCCGAGCTTTGAAAACAGCCCTGTGCAGCTCTCCGGTGTTGAGAGCCGTCGACAGCAGTCGGCCATTCCTGGTACAGACTGACGCCAGCGAATTTGGCCTCGGTGCTGTACTCAGCCAGGTTGATTCGGGGAACCAGGAGCACCCCGTGTTGTACCTGAGCCGGAAACTTCTGCCAAGGGAAGTGGCATACTCCACCATCGAGAAGGAGTGCCTGGCCATGGTCTGGGCACTGCAACGTTTGCAGCCCTACCTGTACGGGCGCACCTTCAAGGTGGTCACCGACCACAACCCTCTGAGCTGGCTGCACACAGTGTCCGGAACCAATGGTAGGTTGCTACGCTGGAGCCTTGCCCTGCAGCAGTATGATTTTGCCGTACAACACAAGAAAGGCAGTGATCATGGGAATGCTGATGGGTTATCACGACGTGGCGAACCCGCTGAGGTGCGCATATCGGATTACCGACAGGTCATGCCTCCGTAGCGCCCTCTAAGGGGGGGAGGTGTGATGAGTGCTGTGCTGGAATTGCTGTCCTCATCTTTTTTTTTTTGTACTGCTGAAAGCCCACCAAGCAAAGCCCCCCTCCTTCTCTCTGCAGCTCTCATACTTCTCACCAACCCCCAGCCTGCACTCAGGCAGTGTAATGTGAGCTGCCAGTGCTGGAAGTTTTCCCGCTTCACCGCAGGGGTCCTTCATTGTCTGCACACGTGCTTTCTTCCTATAGCAGCCATTTTGGAGAAATCATTCTTTTTTGGTTAATAACACGGTGGGAGCATTCGCTAGAAACACGAAAGTTACTGTGTTGAACCATGCGCCGACCGGCATCGTTCCCGTGGTACTGGTAAACCCGTAACTCAAACAGAACCCGAGAAATGGAATTCTCGGGTGCCCCATGTACTAGCCCACCCAAGTGTGGGCTCATTGGAACCGTCATTTTAGAGTAAGATCATTGATAGGTCTGCCGTTATTCTGCTAGGTTCACAGGACGAGTTATGAACCTTATGATATTGCAGAGCTCAAACCATAGCTTGCAGCCAGGGGAGGTGGCCAGAAAACCAGCCCCTTTTTGTGAGGTCAGAAGCTGACATGCATAAGTCTTGCAGTGAAGTTCCTTAGACACTTTCTGCTGGGATGTCCTGAGTAAGAGATCTACCAATGAACTATGACGTGTGGCTCCTTCCCCCAGCCTGGCTTGTCTTGCCTGTAACTACCATGTGAGTTATCTTTCATTCTTAATCCCATTTTATTTTATAACTGCATCTGTACATAACGATATTGTCTCAGTTTGTTACATCTTTTTATATTATATAAGCACTGCCTGTTTTTTTAAGAAATAAACCTATAAATTTATTAGTTTGTTTCTCCTGCTCTATAAACGAATTTGCACGTGCCTGAAGCACTACGCTACTGTTTTGGGGTTGCTACGGACCCTCTTGATAAATTGTTCCTTAAGTAAATCGTAGCTGGTGGCAGCTAAAAAGAAGGGGTGTAAAGTGTTAATCTATTGGGTGGCGCTGGCAGTGACGGAGCGGGGTTTATAAGGGTACTGCCTGGCTGCGGCCAGGAGTAATTATAATTCCCTCACTGCAGCGTGCCCAATAGCCAGCACACATCCAAGTGACCCGTCTGGCGACCAATTATCCTAGGTGCAGTTCCCTGACTGACCTGAGGGTAAGGGGGGCGCCAGAGAGCTGCAAGTTCCTAAGTGGAAGTGGGATAATTATAAATCCCTGCAGTTTACTGGGTCGGACGGCAGCAGCCGTCGTGTGGGTGCACGTTCCATCACATGTGGTGGCAGCGGTGGGATCACAAGCCGTGACCCCCCGGGCTACCGTGTGGCGGACTGTGTGCCCGTTCATCACAGCAGCCAACTTGTGGGCGACGGCACTGGCACAGGGCCCCTCATAGTACAAAAATGTGTCTCTGATGGTGGGAGGGCCAACTCATCGTCAGACACACCGGCGTACTATGAGGGGCCCTGTGCCAGTGCCGTCGCCCATGAGTCTGAACCCCCCTGCTTGCTCAGGGCCCCAGCACTTGCAATACTAACCTCTCCATGCTCCACCGCTGTGACGTCTTCCGCGTTTCCTGACAGTGACATTCAGGTTACAGAGCGCGATGACGTCACGTCTGTACGCCCTCTGCCTAAACAGTCAAAGTGCAGAGAGCTGTAAGATTGCGACACTGAGGAGTCCAGAGTAGAGCAGTGCCCAACGAGGAGAGGTATTTCATTTTTTGTAATGTTTGGAGGAATATATGTTGAGCATTATACACTGGATTATTAATAATGGGGCCCATTATATATGGAGCATGATTTTGGCCTATAAGACACTGGATCATCATCCATGGGGCCTAAATAATACAGGAGCATTCTAAAAGGGGCAAAACAGACACTGGAGCAGCATTGACGGGGACCATTATACACTGGATCATTATAAATGGGGCCCATGATATATGGAGCATTATTTTGGCCCATAAGACACTAGAGCATCATCCATGGGACCAATCATATACAGGAGCATTCTAAATGGGGCAGATCAGACACTGGAGCAGCATCCATGGGGCCCATCATATGCTGGAGCATTGTAAATGGGGGACATCAGACAATGGAGCAGCATTTACGGGGCCCAATATACACTGGATCATTAATAATGGGACCCATTATATATGGTCCATGATTTTGGCCCATAAGACACTGGAGCATCATCCATGGGGCACATCATATAAGGTTAATTATTTATGGTGCATCATATAGGGTATGGAGCTTCATATGGGGCACATATGGGGCTTATTCTTTATGGAGCATTATATGGAACCCATTCTGTATGGAGCAATATATGGGGCTCATTATTCTGTATGGCGCACTATGTGGTGGCCATAATACTGTATGAAGGAATATACTGTGCATTTTTTGAGCTATTGTAGATTTTAACATAGATATCAGTCATGTCATGTAAGAAGTGAAGTATTTTTATTGTACTATACCTATATTTCTGTGCCATATCAGAGCATGATCAATTGTGGTATGTGTGAAAGGGGCCCACTGACACTCTTTGGCCCGGGGGCCCACGAAAACCTGGAGCCAGCCCTACCCGACCCACAAGTTTAGCCAAATAACCCTCCGTTTTCAATGCATAACTATTAGTATAAAGTTTATTAAGGTTGCCTAGCTTAAGTAATAAGAATTTATGTTGTTGGCATTGAAATGGGCACTGTAGGTGTGTTTACTGTCCTCCACTCCATGGCGACTTTGCTTCCCCATTGACTTGCATTGGGTTTTGTGTTTCAGTCGGACCCCCGACTTTTCCCGATAGTCGGCCGATTTCATTCGACTCGACTTTTGAGAAAGTCGGGTTTCATGAAACCCGACTCGACCCTAAAAAAGGGAAAGTCGCTCATGTCTAGTAATGTGTTATTATAAGAGAATAGATACAAACCTATTACTTCTCCTACATTTTAAAATATTGTCACTTTTAGTTTTGGAGTTTATAGGGGTTGTCCTGCTCTTATAACTTATTATTTATACACAGGATATATGACAAGTTGCTGATCAATGCTTTACTAATATCTGAGTCAATGTGTATACATAGTCTCCACTAATTATTAACAAATTAGAAAGAACCCCCCAAAAAAAACCCTCTATATCAAACCACTGGAATCCCCAGATGACACCGCGGTCGTGGTGAAACATGTTGGGAGGGACTAGTGCTATAAAACTGTTTGTCCTATTCTGCCCTATAAGTGTTGGCACCCCGGGGTGTCATCCAATGAATACTCACAATTACAATTGTTAGGAATAATAGAATTTGAGGCAGATTAGGGACAAGTTTTATACCCTTAGGCAGGGATCACACATGCGAGGAATACGGCCGAGTCTCACATGTTAATACCCGGCACTGCTGCCGGCCTCGGGAGCGGAGCGTGCAGCTCCATGTATTGCTATGCGGCCGCACGCTCCACTTCCGAGGCTGGCAGCAGTGCCGGGTATTAACATGCGAGACTCGGCCGTATTCCTCGCATGTGTGATCCCGGCCTTAGTATTTTAAATGCACACTCATTAAAAGTCAAATTTTATGGTTTGATAAAGAGGGTTTTTTGGGGGTTCTCCCCAATTTGTTGGTAATATATTTATCCCTCTATTTTTTGTCCTCTTTTTATGGTTTGATAGATAAGGTTTTCTGGGGAATTCTCTCCAATTTGTTAATAATATATGCATCCCTCCAAAGCCATTTTTTGTCCTCTTATTTTGGTTTGATATTCAGTCTCCACTAAAAACAAAGCGCTTGCCATCTAATGTTCCATGGTGTCCTTTCAACATATAGAACACACGTCCTGTGGCGCTCCTTCATTGTACACTGCCACTTACTCTCTTTGCAGGTGCTAAAAAGATAATAGTTTCGGTGAGATGGGATTTTGAAAACCCATACACATACACTGTATTCTGAAAAAAGAAAAAAAAATCAGCTCGAAAAAACATGTGGCTCATTTTCAACTTCATCCTAATGTATAATGCGGGGTAATATTCCACATTAGAATAATACTTTTATCCAATAGCTCAAACATATTTTGCAGATGACATGTACAGGCAATCGAGTAATGCATAGTCCAACAGTTACAGGAGGAGTGAGGGTCCTGCTCGCAAACTTACACTTTTTAAATATGTGGAATTTGCTAAAGAATTGCCATGGATCAGTGATTGGATCTGACCTCAGAGTTATTAAGAAATGTTTTCACAAGTTATATACTGATAAACAAATCTATACTGTCACCTTGTGGTTACTTTGTATATTGACAATAGTTCAGCTGAGCTGAATTATGGTACTTTATTTTACTCAGTTATGTAGCGCGATTAATTCCACAGCACTTTAGGTCTGTCATCATCACTTTCCCCATTGGAGCTCACAATCTAGATTCCCCTATCAGTATGTCTGTGGAGTGTGGGAGGAAACAGGAGAACCCGGAGGAAACCCACGCAAACACGGGGAGAACATACAGACTCCTGGCAGATGTTGTCCAAATTTGGATTGTGTTTGGATTACAAACCATTGCTCTTCACTCCAACCTAAATGGAATTTGAACCTGTTCCCAGGCCTTTTTGACACAATGACCTTTTGGCTATATACAAGGACTCCATCTGCAGGAAGATGAAGACCATTGCAATCACGTTTGACCCTTGACCCTCTAATCCATTCTGGGCCTAAGAGTGCCACCTTCAAGAAAGCATCGACATCAGCAGCCATGTGCATGTTTCTGGAGAACTCAGAAGACTGTGACCTGATAGGATGGTACTATTATGTGGAGATGCTGCAGGGATAGGCAATGTATGGGCCATGTCTGACTGTGTGACTGATTTAAAGGCCGCACACCAAATTAGATAGGCATCTTCTCACTTCCCATCTTCCCACTTCTCATCATATTACCCTTTCATTGTACCTTTGTCCTTTAGTCAGATTTTCCTTATGTATGTCATTGTGAATATACTATTTGCAATAAATCCCATTTTAAAGATCCATCAGCTCTTGTTAAATAATATTATCTGGCACCCCAAAACTCAGCAAATTCTACAATATACAAACGCATACACACAAACATATATACACTTATGCCCACACTAATACACACACATACACATATGCACATATATACACACATAATAGCAACACACAAACATATATACACATACACACACACATATATGCACATACGCACAAGTCGTTGTGTTCTTGTGTTCATCCAAGACGGACGTGACAGGTAAAGGGTGTAAAGTGGTGCTGTATCGGGTCCAAAGTTCACCAATGTGTCCTGTGGTCTGTGTGGGAAATTTCATGACAAAAGGGGGTGTTCTGGGCGACCCATTATTGAGGCACGCCGATGGGTGGTTTTTGTCACGGTTCCAATTTGCTACGATTTTCAGGCATTGCTTAGAGGCAGGGGGCATTCCGGCAAGGAACTTTAATGGACATTCATTTAGAATTGGTGCAGCAACAGAGGCGGCCAGGTTGGGCATGGATGAAGAAATGGTTAAAAGGATAGGACGGTGGGAATCGATAAGGTTCCGGTCTTATGTTCGTCCAAACTTGGTTTGAAACTACATACTTATATTATTGTAAATCTTGTTATGTTGTCTGTCATGTTTTTTTTCTATTGCAGAACTCGTTCAGCGGTTGGTGTGTGTGATGACATCTACTACATTTAGCAGCCTGTGCATAGCTGCGCTTCCCTTCCCCCTCCCATTGAGGCTCAGTGTAAGCTGAAGCTCCCAGTGCTGGAGTTTTCCTGCCTCACCATAGGGGGTCTCCATTGTCTTCACATGTGCTGTCCATCCATGGCAGCCATTATGAGGATTCATTCTTTTCGCTTCTAACATGGTGGGAAGTTGCGTCAGAAACACGAGAGTCACTGTTTTGAACCATGCGCCAACGGGCATCGTTCCCGTGGTACTGGTGAACCTGTAACTCCCACAGAACCCGAGAAATGGAATTCTCGGATCCCCCTTGAACTATTTCCTCCAAGTTTGGGCTCATTGGAACCGTCATTTTAAAGTAAGCTCATTGATAGGTCTGCCACTCTTCTGCGAGGTTCACATGATGAAATATGCTCCTGATAATCTTCCAGAGCTTAAACCATGACTTTTAGCCTGAGGAGGTGGCCAGAAAAACCATCCCCTTTTGTGAGGTCAGCAGCCCACAGGTATAAGTCTTGTGGTGAGCCCCCCTTGGTCAGTCCATGCTGTGATGTCCTGACTAAGAGATCTGCAAATGAACTATGACGTGTGGCTCCTCCCCAGCCTGGCTTGCCTGTAAATGATATAACTACCATGTGAGTGATTTTCAACTTTAATCCTATTTTATTTTCTAACTGCCTTGTACATAACGATATTGTCTCATCTTGTTACCTTTTTGTTAAACTATAAGCACTGCCTGTTTTTTTAAGGAATAAACCTATAAAATTATTAGTTTGTTTCTCCTGCTCTATAAACGAATTTGCACGTGCCTGAAGTACTACGCTACTGTTTTGGGGTTGCTACGGACCCTCTTGATAAATTGTTCCTTAAGTAAATCGTAGCTGGTGGCAGCTAAAAAGAAGGGGTGTAAAGTGTTAATCTATTGGGTGGCGCTGGCAGTGACGGAGCGGGTTTTATAAGTGTATTGCCCAGCCGCGGCCCGGAGTAATTATAATTCCCTCACTGCAGCGTGCCCAATAGCCAGCACACATCCAAGTGACCCGTCTGGCGACTAATTATCCTAGGTGCAGTTCCCTGACTGACCTGAGGGTAAGGGGGGCGCCAGAGGGCTGCAAGTTCCTAAGTGGAAGTGGGATAATTATAAATCCCTGCAGTTTACTTGGTCGGACAGCAGCAGCCGTCCTGTGTGTGCGCGTTTTCGTCACATTTGCGGCACGGAGTGATCACAAGCCGTGATACCCCGGGCTACCGTGTGGCGGACCGTGTGCACGTTTCATCACATGTGGTGGCAGCGGTGGGATTATAGAGCATTAGTGATCTAGTTTGAGCAATCATTCCATTCACTAAAAAACTTGCACGGTTCTTCAGGGACCCTGCAACTAAAGTTTTGGAGAACAGACTCAGTGTTTATTAGTCCTGAGACAATTGTGTGTACTTGCGATTACCCCTCCCTTCTCTTTGTTTTTTCTATCCTATCTTTTATTTGGCAAACATGGCTACAAGAGGAGCAAGTTGGTACGAAAAGCAGAACAAAGACACTCTTGTGGGGATCTGCATGTACCACGGCCTTGTCCACACGAACCGAACCAAAGGCCAACTGGTCCAGGCCTGAAGGAACTGGAAGAGCATTAGAGCGTGGCGGGCGCAGGAGCCGGCCCAAGCCCAGGTGGTGCTGCAGCAGAGGCCCAAACCCAGGGCGGGTTGGACCCTTACCTGCAGGAGGCCCTGGAGGGACTCACCGCTGACAACCGGGAAGAACGCCTGAGGCTGATCCAGCAAGCTCAAGAGAGAGCCGACCAGCGAGAGGCCAAACAGCGAGAGGCTGAGAGAGCCGAGCGGGAGGCTGAGAGAGCCCGAGCTGAGCGGGAAGCCCAAGCGCAGAGAGCCCATGAACTGGAGCTGCTCAGACAAGGGGCAATGCCCTCCACAGCCCTGAGCGGTACACCCAGCAGCTCTCAGAGTCCGAAGCCCCGGCCGGAGCACTTTCCCGTGCTGGAAAAGGACGGAGACTTGGACACTTTTCTGCGGGCCTTTGAGAAAGTCTGCAGACAGTACCGGCTGCCTGCTGACCAATGGGCCAGGTACTTGACCCCCGGGCTAAAGGGCAAAGCTTTGGAGGCGTTCGCTTCCCTCACGTCAGATCAAGACAGTGACTATGAGGCCATCAAGCAGGCCCTGATTGCCAAGTACCAGCTAACCCCTGAGGTATACCGAAATAAGTTCCAGAACCTACAACGTGGCCCACACGACAGTTATAGCGATGTGGTGCAAGGACTCAGGAACCACTTTGACCAGTGGATCCATGGACTGTCAGTTGACACCTTTGAGGAGCTGAGAGACCTGATGATCAAAGACCAGTTCCTGCATCTGTGCCCAGCTGAGGTCCGACAGTTCATCCTGGACCGAGAACCGGAGGACGCGGTCACAACAGCACAGATCGCCGACAGCTATGAGGCCAACCGGAAACCCGAGGTGCGGAAGCCCGTCGCTGCCCGCTGGGGAGGGGGTAAGCCTGCAAACAACCCCAGTGACCCTGCTAGCCGTCCCTCTGGAGGCACTATCCCCCTTGCCAGCGCCAGGCCTACATCAGACCCCCGCCAGTGTTTCTCCTGTAAACGGACAGGACACATCAGCGCCACCTGTCCGGAGAGGCAGAAGAACCCCCCAGCCAAGGCCTCCGGGCCCAACGCCTCTGTTCTTTTGGTGGGTGGTGTGGTGGGGAGGGTTGATGACAACGTGCAGCCCGTCCGTGTGGGGGCCCGACTTGCTACAGGCCTCAAGGACACCGGGGCTGAACGAACCCTCATCCGACCCGAACTGGCGGCCCCTGAAGAGTTGATTCCGGGGAAAACCCTAACTGTCACAGGGATTGGGGGCGTCCACTACCCCTTGCCGATAGCCCGAGTTTTCATCGACTGGGGTGCCGGGAGCGGGGTGAAGGAAGTGGGGGTGTCCAAAAACCTGCCCACTGATGTTTTATTGGGGACTGATCTGGGGAGGATGGTGGCGTACTATGTCCCTGACACCCCTCCCCAATCTGATAATAAGGTTAACGTTAACCATGATGTTGATGTTGATGATGATGGGAAACTGAATGTGTTACCTGCCAATGCTTTGCGAAGTGATTATGCAACTGATAACCTTTCTTTCCCTAGGAGTGCTGCTGATAGTGATGTATCTGTGCCATCTGAACCTGTTAACCCTTTATCTGAAGTGGTAGATGTGTCCACAGGTACAGGAGCGTTCAGCCACGTCGCTCTGCGGAGTGAGACGGCTGAGGAACCCCGAGCAGGAGCAAACGACAGTGCTCAAGGAAATGGGGAGGTGCATGGGAACCGTGAGGAAGGTGACGCCATGACACTGACCAGTGCCACCGAGGAAGGTAACTGGCCCATAAGTAGCACTGCTCCTGAAGTGTTGAGGGTGGATGGGGAGGTAGAGCCTCTAGCAGCGCAGGCTGATGGGTCTATAGAAACCCCCGGGGAGACTGCATATGTAGCTGCTGTCACCCGCAGTCAGAGTGCCCGGATCGCAGGTAGCGCCCTGCCATCTGGACCCTCCTCCGCTACAGGAGAGACTGAACCAGAGGTGGACCCAGAGCCGGTCCCAGAGGGTCCCAGTGAGGAAGGAACCCTGACGTCACTTCTGGCTGCCTCCAGCCAGGAGTTCCAGGCAGCTCTGCACTCAGATGCGAGCCTGGAGAACTTGAGGCACCTCGCCGAGACGCCCACCTCCGTGACTGATAAGGAGAGGGTGTTCTGGGAACGAGGAAGGTTGTACCGGGAGACAGTACCCGGAGATTCCCAAAAGGAGTGGTTGAGGAAAAAACAGCTGGTCGTCCCGCACCAGTTCTGAGGTGAGTTGTTGAGGATTGCCCATGAGATTCCACTCGCTGGACACTTGGGGATCAGCAAAACTAAGGCACGGCTGTCTCAACACTTCTATTGGCCCAAGATGGGGACAGATGTGACTAACTACTGCCGCTCCTGTATCATCTGTCAAAGAGTGGGGAAGGTGGGGCCTGCTCTTAAGGCTCCCCTGATCCCGTTGCCAGTGATAGAGGAGCCTTTCCAGAGGATCGCGGTGGACATTGTGGGCCCGCTGGCCGTCCCCAGCCGCTCTGGAAAGCAATACATCCTTACTGTTGTAGACTACGCTACCCAGTACCCGGAGGCAGTAGCTCTGTCCTCAACTAAGGCAGATAAGGTGGCGGATGCACTGGTGACCATCTTTTCACGGGTAGAATTTCCCAGGGAGATGCTTACCGATCGAGGGACCCGATTTATGTCTCGCCTAATGAAGGCTCTCTGCAGCAAAATGCAGGTGACGCGTATGGTATCGAGTGCGTATCACCCACAGACCAATGGTTTGTGTGAACGCTTTAACGGTACCCTCAAACAGATGCTCCGCATGCTGGTTGAGACCCAGGGACGCGATTGGGAGCGGTACCTCCCACACCTGCTGTTTGCCTACAGAGAAGTCCCGCAGGCCTCGACGGGGTTCTCCCCCTTTGAGCTCCTGTATGGCAGGCGAGTACGGGGACCCCTTGGGTTGATAAGAGAATCCTGGGAAGATGAGCCAAACCCCACAGAAGTGTCCATCGTGGATTAAGTCATGCGCTTCCGCGACAAGATGCAGACCTTGACGCAGTTGGTGCATGACAACATGACGCAGGCTCAGGCTGACCAGAAGCACTGGTACGACCAGAACGCCCGGGAGCGGACCTACCAGGTGGGTCAAAAGGTGTGGGTGCTGGTCCCTGTACCAAAGGATAAGCTTCAGGCAGCCTGGGAAGGCCAGTACGTCATGCACCAACGGCTCAACCCAGTCACCTACATGGTCACGCTTGACCACACTCGGGGTAGGCGCAAGGCCTTTCACGTCAACATGATGAAGGCCCATCACGAACGTGAAGCCTGCGTCCTACCGGTCTGCAATCTGCCCGAGGACGGGGAGGAGGATCCCCTCCTGGACATGCTGGCCCAAGCCCAGGCCAATGGGTCCATTGAGGACATGGAGGTAAGTGCCTCGCTAACCGCCTCCCAGCGGTTGCAGTTGCTGACCACTCTGGAACCCTTCCGGGCCGAGTTCACTAACCGACCCAGAAGGACCAAGTTGGCGGTCCATGAGGTGGACACCGGGAATCACGCCCCGTTACGGCGGACCCCTTATCGGACCTCTGAGGAGGTGCAGCAGATTATGCGCCAGGAGATCCATGAGATGTTGCAGCTGGGGGTGATCCGGCCGTCCAAAAGCGCGTGGGCCTCACCTGTAGTTCTCGTGCCAAAAAAGGATCGGACCACCCGGTTCTGCGTGGACTACAGGGGGCTCAACGCCATCACTACCTCTGATGCGCACCCAATGCCACGCATCGAGGATCTGCTGGAGCGGTTGGCGAATGCCAAGTACATATCCATCATGGATTTAAGCCGGGGATACTGGCAGATTCCCCTGAGCCCTGAGGCGCAGGAGAAATCCGCCTTTATCACCCCTTTTGGACTGTACGAGTCCACGGTCATGCCTTTCGGCATGAAGAATGCCCCTGCCACTTTTCAGCGGATGGTCAACCACCTGCTTCAGGGACTGGAGGAGTACGCTGTGGCGTACCTGGACGACATTGCCGTCTTCAGTTCCACCTGGGAGGAACACCTTCAGCATCTCCAGGAGGTGCTCAAGCGTATTCACCAGGCAGGTCTGACCATCAAGCCGGGAAAATGCCAGATGGGCATGAGGGAGGTCCACTACCTGGGGCACCGGGTAGGCGGGGGTTCCATGAGTCCAGAGCCCGAGAAAGTGGACGCGATCATGTCCTGGCCCACTCCCAGGACCAAAAAGCAGGTGAAGTCCTTCCTGGGCACTGCAGGGTACTATAGGCGTTTCGTACCGAACTATAGCGCCATTGCAAAACCCTTGACGGACCTCACCAAGGGCGGTCTACCCCAAACAGTCAGCTGGACAGATGGCTGTGAGGCGGCATTCCGAGCTTTGAAAACAGCCCTGTGCAGCTCTCCAGTGTTGAAAGCCGTCGACAGCAGTCGGCCATTCCTGGTACAGACTGACGCCAGCGAATTTGGCCTCGGTGCTGTACTCAGCCAGGTTGATTCGGGGAACCAGGAGCACCCCGTGTTGTACCTGAGCCGGAAACTTCTGCCGAGGGAAGTGGCATACTCCACCATCGAGAAGGAGTGCCTGGCCATGGTCTGGGCGCTGCAACGTTTGCAGCCCTACCTGTACGGGCGCACCTTCAAGGTGGTCACCGACCACAATCCTCTGAGCTGGCTGCACACAGTGTCCGGAACCAATGGTAGGTTGCTACGCTGGAGCCTTGCCCTACAGCAGTATGATTTTGCCGTACAACACAAGAAAGGCAGCGATCATGGGAATGCTGATGGGTTGTCACGACGTGGCGAACCCGCTGAGGTGCGCATGGCGGATTACCGAGAGGTCATGCCTCCGTAGCGCCCTCTAAGGGGGGGAGGTGTGATGACATCTACTACATTTAGCAGCCTGTGCATAGCTGCGCTTCCCTTCCCCCTCCCATTGAGGCTCAGTGTAATCTGAAGCTCCCAGTGCTGGAGTTTTCCCGCCTCACCGTAGGGGGTCTCCATTGTCTTCACATGTGCTGTCCATCCATGGCAGCCATTATGAGGATTCATTCTTTTCGCTTCTAACATTGTGGGAAGTTGCGTCAGAAACACGAGAGTCACTGTTTTGAACCATGCGCCGACGGGCATTGTTCCCGTGGTACTGGTGAACCCGTAACTCCCACAGAACCCGAGAAATGGAATTCTCGGATCCCCCATGAACTGTTTCCTCCAAGTTTGGGCTCATTGGAACCGTCATTTTAAAGCAAGCTTATTGATAGGTCTGCCACTCTTCTGCGAGGTTCACAGGATGAAATATGCTCCTGATAATCTTCCAGAGCTTAAACCATGACTTTCAGCCTGGGGAGGTGGCCAGAAAAACCATCCCTTTTGTGAGGTCAGCAGCCCACAGGTATAAGTCTTGTGGTGAGCCCCCCTTGGTCAGTCCATGCTGTGATGTCCTGACTAAGAGATCTGCAAATGAACTATGACGTGTGGCTCCTCCCCCAGCCTGGCTTGCCTGTAAATGATATAACTACCATGTGAGTGATTTTCAACTTTAATCCTATTTTATTTTCTAACTGCCTTGTACATAACGATATTGTCTCATCTTGTTACCTTTTTGTTAAACTATAAGCACTGCCTGTTTTTTTAAGGAATAAACCTATAAAATTATTAGTTTGTTTCTCCTGCTCTATAAACGAATTTGCACGTGCCTGAAGTACTACGCTACTGTTTTGGGGTTGCTACGGACCCTCTTGATAAATTGTTCCTTAAGTAAATCGTAGCTGGTGGCAGCTAAAAAGAAGGGGTGTAAAGTGTTAATCTATTGGGTGGCGCTGGCAGTGACGGAGCGGGTTTTATAAGTGTATTGCCCAGCCGCGGCCCGGAGTAATTATAATTCCCTCACTGCAGCGTGCCCAATAGCCAGCACACATCCAAGTGACCCGTCTGGCGACTAATTATCCTAGGTGCAGTTCCCTGACTGACCTGAGGGTAAGGGGGGCGCCAGAGGGCTGCAAGTTCCTAAGTGGAAGTGGGATAATTATAAATCCCTGCAGTTTACTGGGTCGGACGGCAGCAGCCATCGTGTGTGTGCGCGTTTTCGTCACATTTGCGGCACGGAGGGATCACAAGCCGTGATACCCCGGGCTACCGTGTGGCGGACCGTGTGCACATTTCATCATGACAGTGTGGATTATGGGTCACTCATTCGTTTTCTGGGCGTCCCTGAGAACAGCGGTCTGGCCGGATGGGCGGCAGTTAGGCTTTCCACGGGATTCAGGAGTCTTACATTGGATTGGGAAGAGGGGGATGACATGGGGATAGTTTCTGCCAGATTTTCACCGCTTCGTGCGGTTGGATCGAGTTTCTGATATAGTGGTTATACACCTAGGTGGGAATGACTTGGGTAGGAGACAGTGCAGTGTTATGTTTAGAAAGACCACAGAAAAAAACAGTGCAAAAAGTCCATATTCAGAAAAATACAACTTTATTAATTTAAAAATGATACTATCAATGGTAGCAAAGGAGCTGAATAAAGTGACGTGCATAAGTCACCACATGAATTTGAACATAGCAGGGATACCAAAGCAATGTCCATATACACGTATAGGTATAATCGCAGATATAACACCAAGCATAGTCGATATATGTATCACCCATAATTACATATTTTAGATAAATTCCACATGTAAAGTATACTGATGTCATCAATTCACATAACGGGCAAGTGCCATTACATAAGGTGAACACAAAGAAAAAAAAAAAAAAATCAATCACATGTGTAGATATATAAACGGTCTATATACAGGGCAACATGGTGCTACCAATAATTATAATGGGGCAATGCCACTCTTATAGAGAAGACACACATGTAAGCACAGATTACATATAAACACATGTGGGAGCAGACATACCCACTGGCAAATACCAGGACTGATATATGGGCACAGATTATAATGAGACACATATGGAAGCGAACATACCAGCTGACAATTTTCTGGACGAGACCTTGGACCCCTGCCTCCCCAACGCGCGTTTCGGCATACAATGCCTTCCTTAGGGGGCTTACCAAGTGTAGCTTACTGCGATCATTTATAGCTGCCAGCATGTGTAGAATCGCCATCACCTGAGCCGGATACCGCCCACCAGCACCGTCACACCCACCAACGTCAGCACACACAGGCCTCATATGACCCGACGTCAGAAAGGGGGCGGAGCCAGGAACGGCAAAACCAGCCAGTACACAGAGCATGCTCCAAGTACAGCGGTGGCCATTTTACTAAAGAGCAAAAGATATAAACTGCCCAAACAGCTTTGTTATACAAATATATATATATAAAGCGGCGCAAAACATTGTGCAAATATATTAACAGTGATTATTGCAATGAGAAACAGCAATAGCTCAAAGATCACCACAAATACCATACAAAATATACAAGAGCATTGCCTCATCACATTTACTTACAACCAACAATACATATAAAGAGCATAATCTATAAAATACGATGGCGCACCTAAATTGAATCTTGGCAATTATAGACATATATATGTATCAGAGACTGGATTATATAAAATAAATATATCCATTAAAGATGGAAATACATCCACTAATGTATATAAACATCATAGAAAAATAATGTCTACAATTGTAGCAACATATATGTCCATAGAGATTCTTGATCACGTAGAATCAATATTGTTTAGCCAAATCAAGGATTGACGGTATTCCATCACAGCATATCCACAACGAAAGTAGGTTAATCTAAATAACTAAATAATAAAAATAGGAGTTAAAATCAATACATATTCACATGTGCGAATAGCACGGCACTTATAACCAAAACCGGTCATAGATAAGGGGCAAATGAGATACATTCATTCAACCCAGAGGGATGAACCGTATTAAGAAGCCAGATCCACCTCGTCTCCAACTTAGCCAATCTACTGGACAGGGCACCCCCTCTAATGTTGATCCTGAGAGATTCAATACCACGTACCCGTAATAGGGAGCTGTCACATTTATGAAATTCAAAAAAATGACGAGGTATTGTTTTGAGTGTGGATGGCTCAGTGCAGCCGATGGCCGCCTGAATACCTAATACATGTTCTCTTCTTCTAACTTTTAGTTGGCGCGTAGTTAGACCAACATAGATTAGGTTACACGGACATTTGGCATAGTAGATCACGTATCTCGTTGTACACGTGATGTACTGCTGAATGTTAAATGTTCTTGTATTATCCGAGTTAGTGAATGTATCACACCGATATATGTTTGGGCAGGTGACACATTGGCCGCAAGGCCTACATCCACTACTCATCCTCATATTATCTAGGAATGTGGGTATGCCCCGTCCAGTATAGTGGCTGGAGACGAGATGGTCCTTCAGGTTCTTGGCGCATCTAAATGACATAGATGGATTCTTAGGAATGATCCGACCAAGTAAAGGATCAACCTGTAGTATCGGCCATGCCCTCTGGAGAATAGTCCGGATCTTTTCAGACTGTGAATTAAAGGATGTAACAAATCTTACAACTTTATCGGATGGATTGGGTTTAGATTCTGTCCTATAGAGAAGATCATGTCTAGAGGCATGCTTTGCCCTATTGAATGCCTTTTAACAAGCCTACGGCTGTATCCACGGGAGTAGAAACGTTCCTTAAGTTCCTCCGCCCTATACATGAAGTCAGCTTCAGAGGAACAAATGCGGCGAAGTCGAAGAAATTGGCCCACTGGGACTGCCCTAATAACATGTCGGGGGTGTCCCGACTTAGCGTGTAATAAGGTGTTCGTTGATGTCTCTTTCCTAAATATGTCAGTATTTAGGGTTCCCGATGGGTCTCTCTTAATAGTCACGTCAAGGAAATCGAGTGAGACACCACTATGTACAAACGTTAAATGAATATTACGGTCGTTGCTGTTAAGGGTATCAATCAGTTGCGCAAGGTCGACGGGTGTGCCTTGCCAGATGAAGAAGATATCGTCGATGTACCGTGTCCAAAAGGGGACACGATCCATCAACCCCTGTTCATCTGACAAGAAGAGATCCCTCTCCCACAGCCCCAGGAAGAGCCCGGCATAAGCCGGCGCAAAGGCTGCGCCCATGGCGGTCCCCTGGAGCTGCAGGTAGAAGGAGCCATTAAATACAAAAAAATTGTGAGTTAACGCAAACTCTAGTAGTTCCAGCAGGAAGTCCCTCATGTCAAGAGACAGTGATGAATTGCTGAGGAAAAACCGTACCGCAGACAATCCATCACTGTGCTTGATGTTGGTGTAGAGGGACTCAACATCTGCTGAAATCAGTAGAGAGTGGTCCTCAATACACAAACCGTCGACCCTGCGCAACAGATCTCCCGTGTCCTGGAGGAAGGAAGGGAGGCCCATAACAAGAGGTTGTAAGTGGAAATCGATCCATTTATTAACGTGCTCCAGGAAGTTCCCATTACCTGAAATGATAGGTCTACTGGGTGGCACAGAGGCATTCTTATGGATCTTCAGGAGGAGGTATAAGGTTGAGACAGTAGGCTCCTGAACAGTCAATGCAGAGACCAATTCCTTGGAGACAATGCCGTCCTGAAGGGCCCGCTTTAAGATGTTATCCAATTGTGCCGAATATGCCGAGAGGGGATTATAAGTCAGCCTCCTATAATTGGTGGTAACATGTAACTGTCGGTAGGCTTCCCTCTCATACATATCAAGGGGCCTTTGTCTGCCGGTTTATAAATAACGTCAGGTAATTCACATAAATGTCTCAACCTAATCCTCTCCTCCCGTGTAAGATTGTCACACACAAGACCTTTTGGAATTCGGTGTACTTCCTCTGTAACCACCCGGACGAACAGATCTATGCTAGCGCATGAAGAGAGTGGGGGGAACCTCCTGGAGCGCGGACGGATTGATGGAGGGATCTTACCTCCAATATTAGTATGTTCAGATGACAGTTCCTCTAGAATCCTCAGGGCCTCCTGTTCCTCCTCTGTTGGAAATAATGAATGTAGGGAATTAGTGTCAAAATACCTCTTAAACAGCAACGACCGTGCGAAAATATGTAGATCTTTTACAGTGGTGAATACATTAAAACCTGACGTTGGTGAAAATGAGAGACCTCTACCAAGAAGACCCAAATCAACATTAGTTAAAGAATGACCACTTAGATTAATCACCTTATTATCACGCTGTGTTAAAGTAGATGATGCATTCCTCTTATAGGGGTGATAGGAACGATCTCTGAGTCTTGTACTCTCCGTGGATACAGTCGTTACATTAGAAACGGATGATACATCCGAGCGATTGCTCAAGGAGGAAATCGATACATTGGATGCACTTTTATGTAAATTCCCCTGTAATCCATTTCTCCATAGGTATACCCTCTTGGATTGATAATCCTTCAGATCTCTTGAATATTTTTTAATTTGAGTATCCTGAATTTTCTTGGCAATTGCATCAAGGGCCTTCTCCAAATCTATCTCAATTGATTGAATTTTATCAGCCGAATAATTAGAACGTAGATCAACTTGCATAGAATCAATTGAAGCATCCAGCTCTTTGATTTTTGTAGAATTTAACTCAATTAAGAGATCCATAAATGAAAAAGCACAGACATTACATGCCTCTTCCCATTTCTCTACAAAGGCAGAATCTTCAACCGGAAATGAGGGAATACCCTCACCCGAAGGCCCCTAGGGATCATTTTGTTAATCTTGTACTTCTCTAGGAATAATTTATTCCACCATAATCTAGATCGCTTTTCAAGCATATTTTTGATTGTTGAACATTTTTCTTCCCATGAAGAATCAACCGGCTGTTGGGTATCAGCCACACTACTACCAAAGACTTTATCCATTTGATCGAGCCATAACTTCTCTCTGGCCCGAAAGTCCATAGTGTCGACCAAAAAAACCTGTGCATAACACAGAAATAATTAGTAGGAGAACAGGATGACACTTAAGGTGACCCCAGAATGACATAATAATAACAAGTGTATATATAGTCTAATAGGGACAACTCAATCTCACTGGACTATATAGGACACACTGCATACATAGCATTAGAAAGACCACAGAAAAAAACAGTGCAAAAAGTCCATATTCAGAAAAATACAACTTTATTAATTTAAAAATGATACTATCAATGGTAGCAAAGGAGCTGAATAAAGTGATGTGCATAAGTCACCACATGAATTTGAACATAGCAGGGATACCAAAGCAACGTCCATATACACGTATAGGTATAATCGCAGATATAATACCAAGCGTAGTCGATATATGTATCACCCATAATTACATATTTTAGATAAATTCCACATGTGAAGTATATTGATGTCATCAATTCACATATCGGGCAAGTGCCATTACATAAGGTGAACACACAGAAAAAAAAAAAAAAAATCAATCACATGTGTAGATATATAAACGGTCTATATATAGGGCAACATGGTGCTACCAATAATTATAATGGGGCAATGCCACTCTTATAGAGAAGACACACATGTAAGCACAGATTACATATAAACACATGTGGGAGCAGACATACCCACTGGCAAATACCAGGACTGATATATGGTGTTATGTTTAGGTAGCTGAGGAGAAAAAGCAAAAACGGCAATACACCAGAGAGGCTGGAACCTATTGGATTGCAGTAACCTGAACTAACCACACAACTAGAGGTAGCCGTGGAGCGTTCCTACGTTGATCCTAGACGCCTCGTCACAGCCTGAGAGATAACTACACCTAAAGGCAGAAAGATGAAAGCTATCTGCCCCAGAGCAGATCCCCAAAGAAAATAGGAAGCCCCCAAACATGTAATGGTGGTTAGACAAGAAGAAGCACGGACACAGACAGAAAATAGAAACGCTGGGGCCCAATCTGTCTAGAAAGAAAAGTACAGGAAAGAATTCTGACTGCAATCCAACAAAAAACCCTAAAAAATACCAACTCTTCTGATTGCAAAAACACCTGAGATCACACGATCTCCACCACCAAAATCCGATCTCTGGTGTAACAAACCTAAGCCGCAGCCACTGAAAAAACAGGAAAAAGCAAATGAACAAATAACAGTGGCTACAGATAAACTAGGAGGAGCACAGGCCCCAGGAGGGGACCCGGCTGACCTCCACAAAAGTGCAGAAAATTATGCAAAAAGCAAGCACTAAAAGAAAAGCAGAAAATATCTAATCTGAAAGCAGCAGATGCAAGTAAGACTCCAGCAAGACTCCAGCAACTTCCAAATGAAACAGGAACCACAATTGAGACAAGAACAATTGATCACCGGCGACCATCATGGGAGGGAACCTCCCTTATATCAGTCCAGTCCGTGATCCCAGATTGCCATTCCTCGCTGTAAGGTTCAGTACTGTCTGCAACCACCAGAGGGAGCCTCTGCTCAGAAACCATCTCCAGCACATTCATAACAGTGCAGGGAGTTAATAAAGGACATAAAGTTTGACATGTTGCGGTTGTGGTGTTCGTTTCTGAGAGTTACGGTTGTCTGGTCTGACATTGTTTTCCGGAAGGTTTGGCGGGGAGCACGGTCAGTGACGGGGGTGAATAAAGCTCGCAATAAGTTGAACAAAGCTGTTTCGAGGTTTATGGCAAGGAACGGAGCCATGGTCGTGAGGCACAAGGATTTCGAGACAGGGGAAGGTGGTTTTTGGAGGAACGACGGAGTTCATCTAAATGCCGTCGGTATGGATTTGTGGTGTCTAGCTATTCAGGAGGGCATGGAAACAGCTTTGAGGGTATGGAGGGACACAAATGCTTGAGGGGTCAGATCATTTGTGTACGTGGTGGGGGGAGATCCTCGAAGTTGGTGGGAGTGGAAAATGGTGGATTGGTGGGGGGGATCTTGAGAGGTCCTGGACTCCCCTCGGTGTATTTCTGGTGAATGGCGTAATGATAACCCCGTGGAGGGGTTAATTTGGCGGGTCCCTTAAGGGGTTTTTGGTCTTGGCCAGGCTAACTGTTAAATATCCCAGAGCTGGTGCCTAGCGGCTGGGGGTAAGACTTAGCCTGGGGGACAAAAGGAGGTGGAATATGTGGTCATTGACGGTTGGGTTTTCGTGCTTCGAGGACCTTCCCCCTCTTGGGTATTAAAAATGTTAAAATTGTTATGTATTTATCTTTAATAAATGGCTGTTGTGGCCAATTAATCCAACATATGGTTATGTCTTTATTGGATTTGGCGTGTGCAATTTGGGATAGGAAGCCAGGTAAAAAGGGGTCTGAAGGTTATGGTGTCATTATGTACAAAAGCTCTCATGAGTCACGGATACCTTCTGTCATGGTGCTTTACTGCAAGATTCAGCAGGCACCTTAATGCGATCACCGCGACTGCGGTCGCGGTGACCCATTAAAGATATGATGTATCCAAATGTCCAAGGTGCATAAGTACCTACCAACATGAATGTATGAATATGTCCAAGGTCATGAAGGGCTTAAGCTTATTACTATTCTGTCAATAAGGAACGCATTAGAATCAGGAGGACATGTTGCTCCACTGTCACCGATCATATTTTTATTATTTTTTAATACATTTTTAATTACTAGTATTTCCATACCAGATGGCAAATCTCAACCTTACCAGTTATTTTATTACTGTATTTTTACTGAATAATGTGATGCTGAATCTTGGGAACATTCCAGACATGTATCTAATTAATTATAATAACTAGACTCAATGGAAATCTAACATAGAATAATCACTTTTTTATTGAGTCGGGTACACATAATGTTTTCTTTATGCTACACTTATAAACTTCCTATTAATGTTCCTTTCATAAAACCACTTAGGACACACTTGATATAACTTTCTGTTGCTCTTTCAGTGCCTTCCAGGAGAAGGCAGCTCATAATTTATTGAATTATTCAAACAAGCAGCTCATAGGAAGATTTACAGAGATCTCAAGAACGCACCCAACCCCCTGAGATACCCATTCATGGTCCCTGGCATATCATAGATTGATGACAGTAAACAGCTCATATGAAAGCCACCAATGATGTATGAAACTGCATAGACTAGCTAAAGACACCAGATGGGGAAAAAAAGGTACATTTTATCACTTTATTAGCAAGAATACCAAAATAAAAATAGAAACTTGTTGGAACCAACAGATGATTATGAACCAATTTTTATTAGTAATGTATGAACATGTTAATGAGTCAAATATCTGACCTACCATCAATTTGAAATTTGTCTTGACTGACTCCGTTCATATTTTCGCACAATCCACGTGTGGTGTTCATATACTTTGCGGACAATTTAAGCTGGAAAATAAATTATTAATTGTAATGCTATGGTTTAATCTAATTTTCTGTTCATGAAACATAAAAGATTAATCTATATGCAAGGCTTCCAATTAATCCAGTTTGTAATGAATTTGATGTTGGTGAGAAATTATTATTATTGATTTTTAGAGCACCATTGATTCCATGGTGCTGTAAATGAGGAGGGGTTATACACAAAATGCAAATAGAAATTATGGAGAATAAACTAACAATGACATACTGGTACAGAAAGGAGAGGGCCCTGCCCTGCGGGCTTACAGTCTTCAGGATAGTGGTGAAGGGCTCAGAAGGTTGAGTGGTTGCGGCAGCTTCCGTGGTAGTGAGGTGGCAGCAGGGTCAGTGCAGGCTGTAAGCTTTCTTGAAGCGATGGGTTTTCCATCTGAAAGTTCTGAATGTGGTGGCTAATCAGACATATTGGGCACAGAATTTCAGAGGATACACGAGAGATGTTTTGGGGGTGATTGGGTGAGGAACATATAAGTGTAAAGGAGAAAAGGAGGTCTTAGGGGACTGGAGATTATGTGTTGGAAGATATCGGGAGTTTAGTGCGGAGATAAATGGAGGAGACATATTATGGATGGCTTTGTAGGTCAATGTTAGAAGTTTCATCTGAATACGTTGGGGAATAGGGAGCAAATGCAGGGATTTACAAAGGGGAGAAGTGGAGGAGCAGTGGAGAGAGAGCTGAATTAGTTGGGCAGCAGAGTCAAGGACGGACTGGAGAGGTGCAAGAGTACAGCACCATGGAACCAATGGCGCTATATAAATAAATATTAATAATAATAATAAATAATGAGGACCACTATCAATAGTGAAAGTGCTCATATTCAACAAGGACAAAAGCTCTCAGACTTTACCATGAGGGAATCTTCATTATTCCACAAAAGGGTCAGCCCAAGCTTGGCTGTTACCTTTACACAGGTAATGGTAACAGCTAGTGATGAGCAAAAGTGCTCAGTAATACTCTGAGCGAAAGTGCTCGGTAATACTCGTTACTCGCCCGAGCATCGCTGTACTCGCGGTACTCGGCGAGCACCGCGCATTTCCGTGTTTGCTCGGCGGGAGTTCTGGTGCATGCCCTGCATGGTTGGCGCTCTTTAGAGCGCCAATCAACATGCAGAGATTGTCTGCCACACACTGTAATGCCGCAGCCAACTTTGTTGTGGTATTACAGTGATTGGCTGGCCGCACAGCGTCATCAGGTGTATAAGAGACCTGGCGCTGCCATGCTCGTCACAGTCTGCTCGAGAATTAGCGAGTGTAGGGAGATCTGCTGACAAGATAGTGTCAGATTTGGGGGTTTAGAAGGTAGTGTAGGCATACCATCAAAGAATACACAAATCCAGCTTAAACAACAGTCCTTCTAAGGACTAATTACGGCGTATATAGATTGCAGTGCTAAGTAGCCAGGGAGTGTCTGTGGGTATATACATATCAGTGCAAGGCATGTAGGCACTGTATTTGGGTACGTAAATCTCAGTAGCAGACAGGCATTCTATGTGGCATACATCAAGAGGGTCCATTCCATAACTGTCTGCTGCTGCCTATAAGCAATATTGACTGCATCTACACAGCCCTAGGTCTCAGTGGGCAGCAACTTTTTTTAGCATCTTAATCCTGATTATTTTTTTCCAAAGCAATACAGAGCCCCTTTTTTTCTCTAATTGCTTGACTCTGCAGAATACAGGCAGATCCTTTTCATAGTACAACGTGAAAATACAGCTATTTTCAACAGGTTTGCCTGTCCCAGGCCTGACATCTGAATGCGCATAAAAATCTGCCATTTTTTGTGGTACTGTAGAATTTTTTTGGAGTGTCTTACACAATTTTTTGACACCATTTTGCTGCCCAAAAAATATTTATCTGCCCCAAAAATATTTAGCTACAGGAGAGATATTTTACACTAGGTTTTGTCCGCCACACTCATTGCATATCATTGTGCTAAAAATTTTGACATTTCAGGCCTCCATAGAATTTTTTTGTTGTGTCATAGCCTACATATTGACACAATTTTGCTGGCCAAAAAAAAAAATACGGGGCAGATAATTGAAAGTGGGTTCTCTTCGTCAGATGCCTGATTTATCAGTGTGCTAAAAATTGTGGCATTTCAGGGCTACATTACACTGAATTTGCTGTCTGTTACCCTGTTTGCATACACACTTTTTGGTTAAAATAAAAATAAATTCAGGGCATACATTGACCAGTGTGGTATCTGTGTCAGAGGCCAATCTATCTGTGTGCTAAAAATTGTGGCATTTTAGGGCTACATTACACTGGATTTGCTGTCACCCTATTTGTACACACTCTTTTGTGCTAAAAACAAATAAATCCAGGCCACATATTGACC
Organism: Oophaga sylvatica; assembly: GCA_033576555.1. NCBI lineage: Eukaryota > Metazoa > Chordata > Amphibia > Anura > Dendrobatidae > Oophaga > Oophaga sylvatica. Next base: position 83,650,636 of record JARQOD010000010.1, on the reverse strand, counting down.
TTTGTGGTATCTGTTTCAGAAGCCTTTCTATCTGTGTGCTAAAAATTGTGGCATTTCAGGGCAACATTCCCCTTTATTTGCTGTGTCTCACCCTATTTGTATACACACTTTTGGGGTAAAAAATAAATCCAGGCCACTTATTGACCAGTGTGGTATTAGTGTCAGACGCCTATCTATCAGTGTTCTAAAAATTGAGGCATTTCAGGGCAACATTCCCATTTATTTGCTGTGTCTTACCCTATTTGTATACACACTTTTGGGGTAAAAAAATAAATCCAGGCCACTTATTGACTAGTGTCGTATCAGTGTCAGATGCCTATCTATCAGTGTGCTAAAAATTGAGGCATTTCAGGGCAACATTCCCATTTATTTGATGTCTGTTACCTTTTTCTTTACACTCTTTTGGGGTAAAATAAAAATAAATTCAGGCCATACATTGACCAGTGTGGTATCTGTGTCAGAGGCTATCTATCTGTGTGCTAAAAATTATGGCATTTTAGGGCTACATTAAACTGGATTTGCTGTTACCCTATTTGTATACACTGTTTTGGGGTAAAAACAAATAAATCCAGGCCACATATTGACCTTTGTGGTATCTGTGCGCTACAAATTGTGGCATTTCAGGGCAACATTCCCCTTTATTTGCTGTGTCTTACCCTATTTGTATACAATTTTTGGGGTAAAAAATATTAAATCCAGGCCACATATTGACCATTGTGGTATCTTTGGCAGACACCTATTAATCTGTGTGAGTAGTATAGATACCCCACCTCTCGTCAAACTCAATCTGACAGGTCGTCACGCCCCCTATCATTTAATCCATCTCCCTGGGATTTGATCTGGCTGGACTTTGATCAGGCTGGGAAATCTGAGCTGCTGGATTTGTGAATTTCAATCAAAGTGATTTATTCGTCTCTATTTATATTTTATCCAGTGGTTTTGATTAGTCTGTGGTGATTTAGTGAAATACAGACTTCAGTATATAACAGACACCAGTATAAAAGGCTTGTTTTATATGTATGTAAAAGTTTGGAGATGTATATTTTAGTAGGACTGACACATGGTGACATCTCAGCTACAGGGTTTGTTAAAGATAGCTTACTTATTAGCAGAATGCCATTCCCTGTAAGTACAATTGTACAATTGAGAGAAGGTCAGTGGTATTTACCTGTTGTAATTCAGTTGCTAAAAAGTACATATAGTAATTAGTGTTGTATTGTGTATAGAGGTTTGTACAGAGATCACTCTATTGTGAATCTTGGTTTATAAGGCTCTTTTAAGGCCAGGAGTAAACATAGTGATTGTTTCATGTGAGAATACAGGCATAGGATGGTCACTTTTTCAAGAAAACTGTCCCTACAGTTCATCCCTATAGTGTAGTTTAATGTATGGGAGTGTGCAAGTCATATCTGTGTACTGCTAGTCTGTAATTAAAATAAAACTATTTCACAAACTTTTTAACATACCTGTGTTTCGGACCATTATGCCATACCAGAAGCACACATCCCTATAGTGTAGTTTAATGTATGGGAGTGTGCAAGACATATCTGTGTACTGCTAGTCTGTAATTAAAATAAAACTATTTCACAAACTTTTTAACATACCTGTGTTTCGGACCATTATGCCATACCAGAAGCACACATCCCTATAGTGTAGTTTAATGTATGGGAGTGTGCAAGTCATATCTGTGTACTGCTAGTCTGTAATTAAAATAAAACTATTTCACAAACTTTTTAACATACCTGTGTTTCGGACCATTATGCCATACCAGAAGCACACGGTGCCATGTACTCTAGTCCATAATATTCGATTTTGAGCACATTATAGCTTAGCAGCCTATGTACAGACTAAAGATAGGGTACGTATCTTTTTAGCAGGAGTGCAGCAGTGATATGTTTCTGAGTCTCATGGAGTTTATTCTACAGTATTATCCAGGATATAGGAACATAGTGAATAAAAACAAGCTACGTATCTTTTTAGCAGGAGTGCAGCAGTGTTATGTTTGGAGTTTATTCTATAGTATTATTCAGGAGTTTATTTGTGGGGAAATGTATATGGCCAATTGTGCATATGGGATTTTATATTCTAGTTTATATTGTGTCATTATGACTCTCATCTTATAGTTTTATTCAGAGTTTATATATATTTACTTGCTAGTGAGTGTCTGTTTCTGCAGTGATTACGGGTCATATTATGTATAAGTGGTATGATACTTTTTCTGTGTGAGGTTTCAGTAGAATAGTCTGGGATGAGCAGCGTTCTTGCAGCACAGGCCTATTTTTTAAAGATGCTATGCCCCTCAGATATAAAAGACAGGCATGTCGGGACGTGTCCCAGCCTATTTTGGCACAGGACCACCCCTATGCAACGATTTTGATCGGTATAACCAATGTCATTATATGTTGGAGTAAATCTCAATATTATATGATAGTATGCAGCTCATTTTATATTCATGTATGTGAAAGACAAACTTTTCAGCATGCCGATGTATCTACTCTCAGCTGCTATTTTAAACAGTTACCATACGAATATTGTAGCGAATCAAGCTGTATTAAATTGATTACTAACACGATTCCAGCAACATGCCCGGACAAGTACCGTAAATGGTCAATAGATTATTTACACACACCAATTATCACTGTGGGGGTGATGGTTTTATATGAGACTTATAGGCCCCAGCTCATTGTACGTGCATATGGGATTTTATATTCTAGTTTATATTGTGTCATTATGACTCTCATCTTATAGTTTTATTCAGAGTTTATATATATTTACTTGCTAGTGAGTGTCTGTTTCTGCAGTGATTACGGGTCATATTATGTATAAGTGGTATGAGACTTTTTCTGTGTGAGGTTTCAGTAGAATAGCCTGGGATGAGCAGCGTTCTTGCAGCACAGGCCTATTTTTAAAGATGCTATGTCCCTCAGATATAAAAGACAGGCATGTCGGGACGTGGCCCGGCCTATTTTGGCACAGGCCCATCCCTATCTGAATGCCAATGTTCTCGGTATGCGCTACATACATGACCCGCTGTATAACCTGGGATGAGCAGCGTTCTTGCAGCACAGGCCTATTTTTAAAGACGCTAAGCCCCATCAGATATAAAAGCCAGGCATGTTGGGACGTGTCCCGGCCTATTTTGGCACAGGACCACACCTATGCAACGATTTTGACCACCATCCAGCAAAAATCGGGTACAAACTTTTTAGCATAGCTGTGTTTCTGGCTCTCAGCTGCTATTTTAATAGTTACCATACGAATACTGTAGCGAACCAAGATGTATTAATTTGATTACTAACACGATTCCCGCAACTTGATGACAAATTCAGAGCAAATTCGTTATTTCGGAAGTGATATGTCCGGGCATGCCCGGACAAGTCCCGGGCCTCTACAGCTCGCCCCTATAGTGTAGTTTAATGTAGGTGGCAAACAGATCATCGCTGGTGTTTGGAAAATACCATATCTCATAGATGGTGGTGATCCGCTGAATCATTTTTAAACATTTCACGCCACTCATGCACCCACAGCACACTTATGGTGTACCCGCACCGTTGCAGCTAGCGCTTTTTTGTGACCTTATCTGCATCATTTTCATTATAGCACGAGGGCCAGCCATGGAAAAAACAACCCTGAAATTCAAAAACTATGTGCTGTCCGTTAACATACGCACAGTCATCTAGAAAATATTGAGCGAGTTGCTTCACAAACCACTCAAGGCGTGGTGATTGCCAATGTTCTCGGTATGCGCTACATACATGACCCGCTGTATAGCCTAGGATGAGCAGCGTTCTTGCAGCACAGGCCTATTTTTAAAGACGCTAAGCCCCATCAGATATAAAAGACAGGCATGTTGGGACGTGTCCCGGCCTATTTTGGCACAGGACCACACCTATGCAACGATTTTGATCAGCATTCAACAAAAAATTGCGTGCAAACTTTTTAGCATACCTGTACAAACTTTTTAACATACCTGTGTTTCGGACCTGTACAAACTTTTTAACACACCTGTGTTTCGGACTCTCATGTCATACCAGAAGCACCCAGTGCCATGTATTCTAGCTCATAATATTTCACAGCGGGTATGGGACCTACATAGCTTTGTTTTCTCAGGTATTAAAAAAGCGTGGAAAACTGAAAATCCCGAGGCCTGAGGTAATTTACGGAGCTTCACGGGGATAAAATTTATCGAGTCTATGAACCTTATAGACAAAACGGGTAGCGTCACACACAAGGCGACGACACCTCGGGCTAGCACATTTACCGGTAGTTTTCAAAAACCTCTGCCTTAACAATAAAGTAAGAATCGTGGCGCCTGCATTGTGGGCTATAAATGTATACCCTGAAAATTTACCGTTGGTAAAGAACAGTAAAAAGTCGTGCGTACAACTATCATCCTCAAACTCCCAGAGCTATCACAAACACTATTGCCTACAGAGGCGGCCCCGCGAGAATTTCTGGATGTGCGTGTCAAGAGGCTCCTTGCCTTGACCGATTGTTTGCTCGTGAATGCTGACATTTCCAGGGTCATTATAGTTGTGTAAATGCGCTGGGGGCTCGTGTATCGGCCCTTAGGGTGTAATGCGTGATCATTTTAATTATTTTTCAATTCATAACCACACGTTCTCAGGCAGACAGGTTTATTTCACAGAAGTTGACTGTACAGTTGCATAATTTTTGTTTAAAATCATACATTTGCATAATTTTGTTTAAAATCGCACAGTTCTGCGATAATGTCGGGTGTTGGACACGCACTTATCAGTCTCTCATACGTGTCGCAGAAAGATTTTAGTCTGTTCTGCGAGAGTTTATTATGCACGTACTGTGCAGACATGTCAAGAAACATTTTGGTGTGTTCACCAGTCCATACGGGTGTTGGTGTGTAAGGTGATCGACCATCATCCTTCTGCTTCTTACTTACACGACGGTGCGATACCGCGCGTTTCTTTGACGGTAATGCATCGGCTGAATTGGCAGCTGCTGCTTCCGCGTTGCTATTTGCAGATTCTGTAGCTTAACACAGACATATATTCTTAAGCCTACTACTCTCAGTATTCCCGGGGTGTGCGGTTGGCGCGTCGCTTTCTCCACGATCTGCGACATAACCGTGTGAAAGAGGCTCCGTTCTCACCTCCGTTCTGTTCTCAAATCCATAATTGCGCTGTTGCAAAACTCGCGAATGACGATTCTCCGTAACTAAAGAAAAGATCCGTGGTGTAGTTAACCGCTAAGCGGGCGAGATATAGGAAGAGCTACATGCCCCACTTTACTTTGATTCAACGCGATATTTGTAAAGCTACTAGCACCGATTATCTGTGAAACCGATGCATGATTGTTTGTATAAGTACACTATAGAGCGGCCTAGACATATATACTTACAAGTATCCCCCGGGTGCTGGTCTACAGAGAATGCTGAATTACCAGACATCTCGCTGCTCGAGCGCCGCCGTATGGGGCTGTTTTCTCCCTCAAACTGCAACCTCACGGGCGATACTTTAGCAGCTGTAAATAAAATATAACATACATGAATGCGCACAACACATTCACAAAGCTAACTTGACATAAAATATATCTACTAGTTACCACAGAAATTTTTATCTGCGTGTATAAGTACACTATAGAGCTGCGTAGACATATATGCTTACAAGTATGAGACGTGTAGTGTAGTTCAGAGATTGGTGAATTAAACGGTGTGGAGGTGCTCGGGCGTTTTCGTATGGGTGTGTTTTCTTTTTCAAGCTGCAGCCTCCTGCACGTTAGTTTAACATCTGTAAATAAAATATAACTATTAGTCGCCACAGAAATGATATCTACACGGGCCACACGCACAAAGCTAAATTCGCAAAGCTATCGTAACGCGCGTAAATAAAATATATCCACTAGTTATCGGTGGGGTCACAGGGTACAGAGGATACAAACACACATATCACCCGGGTTTCAAGGACCCGCTACCTTTTCTATTCCAGAGCCGTGTGCTTAGCGAATCACCCCATCTTTTAGGAGCGTTGGGAGGATTATAGTCCGGTTCTACGAACTCGACATCTGAATCCTGAGGATCCTCCACGATCTCAACATCGGAATCGCGATGCTCGAGCGGCTCAGTCGCCACAGGGTTTCCAACCGCCCAGTCCACTTGGAGTCGATCTGTATCTGTATGAGAAAAATGTTTATATTATTAAAACATGTCTAGCTAACGACCCTGTCAGCTAAAATAAAATTAACTGTATGGATTTTAGCGGCAGTCTATATTAATTATTAATATTAATAGTAGGCGTTATAAATTTACAGCTACCACGTTTACCCGTCTAGATACATAGGTTTAAAACATCTGATATAGCTATAGGTTTCTTGCCTGTGACAGACTGGTGAGAGCTTGAGGCTCGTCGCCCGCTAGCAGAGTTGCCTTCCTCTAACAGGTTCTGCGTAATGAACCGGTTCTCGTAGGAGTAGTCTGAATGGACTCCCACTTCTTAAATAAGAAAGAATGAAATATATCACTTATATATACAAAGCGCATAAGCATATATGTCTACGCAGCTCTATAGTGTACTTATACACGCAGATAAAAATTTCTGTTGTAACTAGTAGATATATTTTATTTACGTGTGTCAAGTTAGCTTTGTGAATGTGTTGTGCGCATTCATGTATGTTATATTTTATTTACAGCTGCTAAAGTATCGCCCGTGAGGTTGCAGTTTGAGGGAGAAAACAGCCCCATACGGCGGCGCTCGAGCAGCGAGATGTCTGGTAATTCAGCATTCTCTGTAGACCAGCACCCGGGGGATACTTGTAAGTATATATGTCTAGGCCGCTCTATAGTGTACTTATACAAACAATCATGCATCGGTTTCACAGATAATCGGTGCTAGTAGCTTTACAAATATCGCGTTGAATCAAAGTAAAGTGGGGCATGTAGCTCTTCCTATATCTCGCCCGCTTAGCGGTTAACTACACCACGGATCTTTTCTTTAGTTACGGAGGATCGTCATTCGCGAGTTTTGCAACAGCGCAATTATGGATTTGAGAACAGAACGGAGGTGAGAACGGAGCCTCTTTCACACGGTTGTGTCGCAGATCGTGGAGAAAGCGACGCGCCAACCGCACACCCCGGGAATACTGAGAGTAGTAGGCTTAAGAATATATGTCTGTGTCAAGCTACAGAATCTGCAAATAGCAACGCGGAAGCAGCAGCTGCCAATTCAGCCGATGCATTACCGTCAAAGAAACGCGCGGTATCGCACCGTCGTGTAAGTAAGAAGCAGAAGGATGATGGTCGATCACCTTACACACCAACACCCGTATGGACTGGTGAACACACCAAAATGTTTCTTGACATGTCTGCACAGTACGTGCATAATAAACTCTCGCAGAATAGACTAAAATCTTTCTGCGACACGTATGAGAGACTGATAAGTGCGTGTCCAACACCCGACATTATCGCAGAACTGTGCGATTTTAAACAAAATTATGCAAATGTATGATTTTAAACAAAAATTATGCAACTGTACAGTCAACTTCTGTGAAATAAACCTGTCTGCCTGAGAACGTGTGGTTATGAATTGAAAAATAATTAAAATGATCACGCATTACACCCTAGGGGCCGATACACGAGCCCCCAGCGCATTTACACAACTATAATGACCCTGGAAATGTCAGCATTCACGAGCAAACAATCGGTCAAGGCAAAGAGCCTCTTGACACGCACATCCAGAAATTCTCGCGGGGCCGCCTCTGTAGGCAATAGTGTTTGTGATAGCTCTGGGAGTTTGAGGATGATAGTTGTACGCACGACTTTTTACTGTTCTTTACCAACGGTAAATTTTCAGGGTATACATTTATAGCCCACAATGCAGGGCGCCACGATTCTTACTTTATTGTTAAGGCAGAGGTTTTTGAAAACTACCGGTAAATGTGCTAGCCCGAGGTGTCGTCGCCTTGTGTGTGACGCTACCCGTTTTGTCTATAAGGTTCATAGACTCGATAAATTTTATCCCGTGAAGCTCCGTAAATTACCTCAGGCCTCGGGATTTTCAGTTTTCCACGCTTTTTTAATACCTGAGAAAACAAAGCTATGTAGGTCCCATACCCGCTGTGAAATATTATGAGCTAGAATACATGGCACTGGGTGCTTCTGGTATGACATGAGAGTCTGAAACACAGGTGTGTTAAAAAGTTTGTACAGGTCCAAAACACAGGTATGTTAAAAAGTTTGTACAGGTATGCTAAAAAGTTTGCACGCAATTTTTTGTTGAATGCTGATCAAAATCGTTGCATAGGTGTGGTCCTGTGCCAAAATAGGCTGGGACACGTCCCAACATGCCTGTCTTTTATATCTGATGGGGCTTAGCGTCTTTAAAAATAGGCCTGTGCTGCAAGAACGCTGCTCATCCCAGGCTATACAGCGGGTCATGTATGTAGCGCATACCGAGAACATTGGCAATCACCACGCCTTGAGTGGTTTGTGAAGCAACTCGCTCAATATTTTCTAGATGACTGTGCGTATGTTAACGGACAGCACATAGTTTTTGAATTTCAGGGTTGTTTTTTCCATGGCTGTCCCTCGTGCTATAATGAAAATGATGCAGATAAGGTCACAAAAAAGCGCTAGCTGCAGCGGTGCGGGTACACCAGGGGCGTAACTAGGAACGGCAGGGCCCCACAGCAAACTTCACAATGGGGCCCCCCCCCTCGCGCGCATTGCCAATCCCGGTCTACCCAAGTTGTGTTAAGAAAGATAACTTTATTATCCAAAATTAGAGGTTTTTGGAGTAATGATAGTGAAATAACAGAAAAGAACCAACTCCCAGGAAGCAACTGAGGTAGTGACGAAGGTAGGCTTTCTCCAGAGTAAATATGTGAAGAAACTTGTAATCCAGCCTGCAAATTGCTTTCAAAACGGATGATTTATTCTGTAGAACAACAGTCCGGTATACAGAATAATCTAAGATTGTTCTGTATACCATACTTCTGCACCACGCCCTCACCAATTACACATGTGAGGAGTGACAGCCTCAGCTCTGCTACATGTGACGAGTGACAGCCTCAGCTCTGCTACATGTGAGGAGTGACAGACTCAGTTCTGCTACATGTGAGGAGTGACAGCCTCAGCTCTGCTACATGTGAGGAGGAACAGCCTCAGCTCTGCTACATGTGAGTAGGGACAGCCTCAGCTCTGCTACATTCGAGGAGTGACAGCCTCAGCTCTGCTACATGTAAGGAGTGACAGCCTCATCTCTGCAACATGTGAGGAGTGACAGCCTCAGCTCTGCTACTTGTATAGCAAAGCTGAGGCTGTCGCTCCGCACATGTAGCAGAGATGAGGCTGTCACTCCTCGCATGTAGCAGAGCTGAGGTTGCTACTTGTCACATGTAGCAGAGCTGAGGTTGTTACTTGTCACATGTAGCAGAGCTGAGGTTGTTACTTGTCACATGTAGCAGAGCTGAGGTTGTTACTTGTCACATGAGCAGAGCTGAGGTTGTTATAGTCACATGAGCAGAGCTGAGGTTGCTACTTGTCACATGTAGCAGAGCTGAGGTTGTTACATGTAGCAGAGCCGAGGTTGCTACTTGTCACATGTAGCAGAGCTGAGGTTGTTACTTGTCACATGTAGCAGAGCCGAGGTTGCTACTTGTCACATGTAGCAGAGCTGAGGTTGTTACTTGTCACATGAGCAGAGCTGAGGTTGTTACTTGTCACATGAGCAGAGCTGAGGTTGCTACTTGTCACATGTAGCAGAGCTGAGGTTGTTACTTGTCACATGTAGCAGAGCCGAGGTTGCTACTTGTCACATGTAGCAGAGCTGAGGTTGTTACTTGTCAAATGTAGCAGAGCTGAGGTTGTTACTTGTCACATGTAGCAGAGCTGAGGTTACTTGTCACATGTAGCAGAGCTGAGGTTGCTACTTGTCACATGTAGCAGAGCTGAGGTCTTGTCACATGTAGCAGAGCCGAGGTTGCTACTTGTCACATGAGCAGAGCTGAGGTTGTTACTTGTCACATGAGCAGAGCTGAGGTTGTTACTTGTCACAAATAGCAGAGCTGAGGTTGCTACTTGTCACAAGTAGCAGAGCTGAGGTTGCTACTTGTCACATGTAGCAGAGCCGAGGTTGCTACTTGTCACATGTAGCAGAGCTGAGGTTGCTACTTGTCACATGTAGCAGAGCCGAGGTTGCTACTTGTCACATGAGCAGAGCTGAGGTTGTTACTTGTCACATGAGCAGAGCTGAGGTTGTTACTTGTCACAAATAGCAGAGCTGAGGTTGCTACTTGTCACAAGTAGCAGAGCCGAGGTTGCTACTTGTCACATGTAGCAGAGCTGAGGTTGCTACTTGTCACATGTAGCAGAGCTGAGGTTGCTACTTGTCAAATGTAGCAGAGCTGAGGTTGTTACTTGTCAAATGTAGCAGAGCTGAGGTTGTTACTTGTCACATGTAGCAGAGCTGAGGTTGCTACTTGTCACATGTAGAAGAGCTGAGGTTACTTGTCACATGTAGCAGAGCTGAGGTTGCTACTTGTCACATGAGCAGAGCTGAGGTTGTTACTTGTCACATAAGCAGAGCTGAGGTTGTTACTTGTCACAAATAGCAGAGCTGAGGTTGCTACTTGTCACAAGTAGCAGAGTTGAGGTTGTTACTTGTCACATGTAGCAGAGCTGAGGTTGCTACTTGTCACATGTAGCAGAGCCGAGGTTGCTACTTGTCACATGTAGCAGAGCTTGTTACTTGTTACATGTAGCAGAGCTGAGGTTGTTACTTGTCACATGTAGCAGAGATCAGGGTGTCACTCGTCACTTGTAGCAACCATGAGGCTGTTACTGGGCCAGGGGGAGGCTACTGGTGACTGAGGTCCCGTGCCCAACAGGGCCCAGGGGGAGGTTAGTGGTGACTTGAGGCTTGCGTCAAACAGGGCCCAGGAGCCCGAGGCCCTGTTGGAATGCGGGCCCCTTGCTACCTGGGCCCTGTGTTGAATGTGGGCCCCCTGCTGTCTGGGCCCTGTTGAATGTGGGCCCCCTGCACTGCAGCCTGGGGCCTGGGCCCTGTTGAATGTGGGCCCTGTTAGATCCTGCCTGCACCTGCCCTCCCAGTCACCATTGAGCAGCCAAGCCTCTTCTCACTGTTGAGAGACTCACGGTACTCACCCTGCTCGCCCGGGCTTCCACCTGCTTGTCCAGTCAGTCTGCTGCTTCATGTGGTCTGCCTGGCCGTCTGCTGTCCGCCCCCACATGCACACACGCTGTGACAGACGGACCATAATGCACTGGGCCGCAGCTTAAAGCTACAGTGCTCATTTCTGTTCGCTGTCTGCATTTACAACACTGTAGTGTCTCTTTAAAACAACACAGTGTTGTTATGCATCAGCGTTCAGAGTCAGAAGCCTGAACAAAATGTTGGGAGGGGGCCCGAGCGCAGGTCCATTTGCCAGCGTGCTCGGGCCCCCCTTTTTGCTCCTAAATCACAGGGCAGCTGCAGCAGGGACGGGCCCCCTTCTAGCCCGGGCCCTGTGGCAGCTGCTTCCCCTGCTTCCACTATAGTTCCGCCCCTGGGGTACACCATAAGTGTGCTGTGGGTGCATGAGTGGCGTGAAATGTTTAAAAATGATTCAGCGGATCACCACCATCTATGAGATATGGTATTTTCCAAACACCAGCGATGATCTGTTTGCCACCTACATTAAACTACACTATAGGGGCGAGCTGTAGAGGCCCGGGACTTGTCCGGGCATGCCCGGACATATCACTTCCGAAATAACGAATTTGCTCTGAATTTGTCATCAAGTTGCGGGAATCGTGTTAGTAATCAAATTAATACATCTTGGTTCGCTACAGTATTCGTATGGTAACTATTAAAATAGCAGCTGAGAGCCAGAAACACAGCTATGCTAAAAAGTTTGTACCCGATTTTTGCTGGATGGTGGTCAAAATCGTTGCATAGGTGTGGTCCTGTGCCAAAATAGGCCGGACACGTCCCAACGTGCCTGGCTTTTATATCTGATGGGGCTTAGCGTCTTTAAAAATAGGCCTGTGCTGCAAGAACGCTGCTCATCCCAGGTTATACAGCGGGTCATGTATGTAGTGCATACCGAGAACATTGGCATTCAGATAGGGATGGGCCTGTGCCAAAATAGGCCGGGCCACGTCCCGACATGCCTGTCTTTTATATCTGAGGGGCATAGCATCTTTAAAAATAGGCCTGTGCTGCAAGAACGCTGCTCATCCCAGGCTATTCTACTGAAACCTCACACAGAAAAAGTCTCATACCACTTATACATAATATGACCCGTAATCACTGCAGAAACAGACACTCACTAGCAAGTAAATATATATAAACTCTGAATAAAACTATAAGATGAGAGTCATAATGACACAATATAAACTAGAATATAAAATCCCATATGCACGTACAATGAGCTGGGGCCTATAAGTCTCATATAAAACCATCACCCCCACAGTGATAATTGGTGTGTGTAAATAATCTATTGACCATTTACGGTACTTGTCCGGGCATGTTGCTGGAATCGTGTTAGTAATCAATTTAATACAGCTTGATTTGCTGCAATATTCGTATGGTAACTGTTTAAAATAGCAGCTGAGAGTAGATACATCGGCATGCTGAAAAGTTTGTCTTTCACATACATGAATATAAAATGAGCTGCATACTATCATATAATATTGAGATTTACTCCAACATATAATGACATTTGGTTATACCGATCAAAATCGTTGCATAGGGGTGGTCCTATGCCAAAATAGGCTGGGACACGTCCCGACATGCCTGTCTTTTATATCTGAGGGGCATAGCATCTTTAAAAATAGGCCTGTGCTGCAAGAACGCTGCTCATCCCAGACTATTCTACTGAAACTTCACGCAGAAAAAGTCTCATACCACTTATACATAATATGACCCGTAATCACTGCAGAAACAGACACTCACTAGCAAGTAAATATATATAAACTCTGAATAAAACTATAAGATGAGAGTCATAATGACACAATATAAACTAGAATATAAAATCCCATATGCACAATTGGCCATATACATTTCCCCACAAATAAACTCCTGAATAATACTATAGAATAAACTCCAAACATAACACTGCTGCACTCCTGCTAAAAAGATACGTAGCCTGTTTTTATTCACTATGTTCCTATATCCTGGATAATACTGTAGAATAAACTCCATGAGACTCAGAAACATATCACTGCTGCACTCCTGCTAAAAAGATATGTACCCTATCTTTAGTCTGTACATAGGCTGCTAAGCTATGATGTGCTCAAAATCGAATATTATGGACTAGAGTACATGGCACCGTGTGCTTCTGGTATGGCATAATGGTCCGAAACACAGGTATGTTAAAAAGTTTGTGAAATAGTTTTATTTTAATTACAGACTAGCAGTACACAGATATGACTTGCACACTCCCATACATTAAACTACACTATAGGGATGTGTGTTTCTGGTATGGCATAATGGTCCGAAACACAGGTATGTTAAAAAGTTTGTGAAATAGTTTTATTTTAATTACAGACTAGCAGTACACAGATATGTCTTGCACACTCCCATACATTAAACTACACTATAGGGATGTGTGCTTCTGGTATGGCATAATGGTCCGAAACACAGGTATGTTAAAAAGTTTGTGAAATAGTTTTATTTTAATTACAGACTAGCAGTACACAGATATGACTTGCACACTCCCATACATTAAACTACACTATAGGGATGAACTGTAGGGACAGTTTTCTTGAAAAAGCGACCATCCTATGCCTGTATTCTCACATGAAACAATCACTATGTTTACTCCTGGCCTTAAAAGAGCCTTATAAACCAAGATTCACAATAGAGTGATCTCTGTACAAACCTCTATACACAATACAACACTAATTACTATATGTACTTTTTAGCAACTGAATTACAACAGGTAAATACCACTGACCTTCTCTCAATTGTACAATTGTACTTACAGGGAATGGCATTCTGCTAATAAGTAAGCCAACTTTAACAAACCCTGTAGCTGAGATGTCACCATCTGTCAGTCCTACTAAAATATACATCTCCAAACTTTTACATACATATAAAACAAGCCTTTTATACTGGTGTCTGTTATATACTGAAGTCTGTATTTCACTAAATCACCACAGACTAATCAAAACCACTGGATAAAATATAAATAGAGACGAATAAATCACTTTGATTGAAATTCACAAATCCAGCAGCTCAGATTTCCCAGCCTGATCAAAGTCCAGCCAGATCAAATCCCAGGGAGACGGATTAAATGATAGGGGCGTGACGACCTGTCAGATTGAGTTTGACGAGAGGTGGGGTATCTATACTACTTGTGAGCTAATACTTGTGGCATCTTATGGCTACATTACACTGGATTTGCTGTTACCCTATTTGTATATTTGTATACACTCTTTTGGGGTAAAAATAAATAAATCCAGGCCTCATATTGACCAGTGCGTTACCTGTGTTTGATGCCTATCTATCTGTGTGCTATAAATTTTGGCATTTCAGGACAACATTCCCCTTTTTTTCCTGCGTCTTACCATATTTGTATACACTCTTTTGGGGTAAAAAAAATAAATCCAGGCCACATATTGACCAGTGTGGTATCTTTGTCAGATGCCTGTTTGTGTGCTCAAAATTGTGGCATTTCAGGGCAATATTCCCCTTTTTGTGCTGTCTGTTACACTATTTGTATACACTATTTTGGGTAAAAAAATAAATCCAGGCCACATATTGACCAGTGTGGTATCTGTGTCAGACACCTATCTATCTGTGTGCTAAAAATTGTGGCAATTCAGGGCAACATTCCCCTTTTTTGCTCTCTGTTACCCTATTTGTATACACTCTTTTGTGTTAAAAAATATAAATCCAGGCCACATATTGACCAGTGTGGTATCTGTGTCAGACGCCTATCTATCTGTGTGCTAAAAATTGTGTCATTTTAGGGCTACATTACACTGGATTTGCTGTCTCCTACCCTATTTGTATACACTCTTTTGGGGTAAAAAAATAAATTCAGGCAACATATTGACCAGTGTTGTATCTGTATCAGACGCCTATCAATCTGTGTGTTATAAATTTTGGCATTTCAGGACAACATTCCCCTTTTTCTCCTGTGTCTTACCCTATTTGTATACACTCTTTTGGGGTAAAAAAATAAATCCAGACCACTTATTGACCAGTGTGGTATCTGTGTCAGATGCCTATGTATCTCTGTGCTACAAATTGTGGCATTTCTGTGCAACATTACACTGGATTTGCTGTCTGGTACCCTATTTGCATACACCCTTTTGAGGTAAAAAAAATAAATCCAGGCCACATACGGACCCATGTGGTATCTGTGTCAGATGCCTATCTATCTGTGTTCTAAAAATTGTGGCATTTTAGGGCTATATTACACTGGATTTGCTGTCTGCTACCCTATCTGTATACACTCTTCTGGGGTAAAAAAAAAAAAATCCTGGCAACATATTGACCAGTGTGGTATCTGTGTCAGACGCCTATCTATCTGTGTGCTATAAATTTTGCCATTTCAGGATAACATTCCCCTTTTTTTCCTGTGTCTTACCCTATTTGTATATACTCTTTTGAGTTAAAAAAATAAATTCAGACCGCTTATTGACAAGTGTGGTATCTGTGTCAGATGCCTATCTATCAGTGTGCTTCAAATTGTGGCATTTTTGTGCAACATTACACTGGATTTGCAGTCTGTTACCCTATTTGTATACACCCTTTTGAGGTAAAAAAATAAATCCAGGCCACATATTGACCAGTGTGGTATCTGTGTCAGACGCCTATTTATCTGTGTGCTAAAAATTGTGGCATTTCAGGGTAACATTACACTGCATTTGCTGACTGTTCCCCTATTTGTATACACTCATTTGCGGTAAAAAGATATATCCAGGCCACATATTGACCAATGTGGTATCTGTGGCAAACCGCTATCTATCTGTGTGCTAACATTGTGGCATTTCAGGGCTAAATTACACTGGATTTGATGTCTGTTACCCTATTTGTATACTCTCTTTTGGGGTAAAAAAAATAAATCCAGGCCACACATTGACCAGTGTGGTATCTGTGTAACATGACTATCTATCTGTGTGCTAAAAATTGTGGCATTTTAGGGCTACATTACACTGGATTTGCTGTTACCCTATTTGTATACACTCTTTTGGGGTAAAAACAAATAAATCCAGGCCACATATTGACCTTTGTGGTATCTGTGCGCTACAAATTGTGGCATTTCAGGGCAACATTCCCCTTTTTTGCTGTGTCTTACCTTATTTGTATACACTCTTTTGGGGTAAAAATATAAACCCAGGTCAGGCCACTTATTGACCAATGTGGTATCTGTGTCAGACTCCAATCTATCTTTGTGCTAAAATTTGTGGCATTTCAGGGCAGCATTCCCCTTTTTTTGCTGTCTGTTACCCTATTTGTATACACTCTTTTGGGGTAAAAAATATTAAATCCAGGTCACATATGTTATGGTCTGCGGAACGCACCAAATATATGAGGTAGAGAGATGCGTTCGCAGCCCGGGGTCCACCGTGCAGGCGGAACCTGCTGCTAGTAAAATGGCGCAAGACGCAAACTCTGTTATCCTGCAGAGTCGCCAAAATAAACACCGCAATGCGCTGTGGCAATATGTGCAAACTCAGTTATTTCACAGAGCCGCTAGAAGGAGTGCCGCAGCGCAATATGGCAATGTGTGCGAACTCACTGAACACAACTGAGTCGCAAAATAAACACGCTAGGGCGCTGTCTAGCGATGAAAGCGAACCCTGTTACGTCACAGAGCCGCTGAGAAAAAGTTCTGTGTCCTGTCAGGCACCCAGGTACACAGTTAAGTGCTAAGCGAACATAGAACGTGATCATGCGCTAATGTTCTCGCGGGAGTCACCCGCAATCTATGGCGTCTGAACGCCAGGCCCTGAATACGGCAATCGAACTCCTCACCGGTTATGCCGGTAATCTAGGGCATCTAGGACACGGACCTTGACCAGCTAGCATACCAAACTCCTCACCGATTAAGTCGGTATTCTAGGGGCTTATTTCAGCCGGGGCCCTAACCACACACACGCATGACCACACTGGCGCAAAGCATATAATGGATGATACTAGCGCATGGCGGCTCAGCATTGCCACCCTTTTATAATAACAGCTACAGGACCTGCCAGAAACAAGGACCAATGAAACTTGTTCCAGAACACCAGTAGTCACAGGACCTTCCTGGCAGACCAATAGGAGCTGCTGAAGTACCTAAGCATGTGACCCCTGATCTCCAATGAGAGATCTCACCCTGGGCATGCTCAGAAGGGAAAAACAAGGACTTTGTCCTAAAGACGTCTGCTCGCCGCTAACCAGTACTGGCCACTAGTGTTGAGCATTCCGATACCGCAAGTATCGGGTATCGGCCGATATTCGCTGTATCGGAATTCCGATACTTAGTTCCGATATTTTTCCTATATCGTATACCGGAATCGGAAGTTCCCATAATTCTTTGAGAGGCACTGTGATTTTAGTCAGCCAATGAGGAATCCTATGAAGTGTGGGCACATCCTGTACTGCTGCAGTCATCTTAACTAATGGCATGGCTGTGATTGGCTGCTGAAATGATGTCAGAATGCACTATAAAAGGCGCCGCCGCCATTTTAGCGTCACTGTGCTGTGAACTCAGTTAGGGACAGAACGCTGTTCTGCTGACTTTGAGGGACAGTTAGACATTGCGATTTTGTGTACTGTGCTTTAGGCAGGCTAGTTTACCAACCGCTGTGTAAAGCTTCCTTTTGCCAGTGTTGTTTTAACAGCTCTGTGCAAGGTGTGTGTGTGAGAGCGCAGGTGATGCTGCAGTTTGCTCTGCATCCACCGCTGTTTGTAGGCATCTGCACGTGTCACTCACTGACTCTTTTTTTTATTTTATTTTGTGGAATTGGTGCAGCTCCATTATATTTGAAAAAAATCTAATCTATTAGTGTGACGCGCTTCCATCCGAATACAATACATTGGTTGCAAACACTATAGAAGTACAGAAAGGAGCCTTTCACAGATAGTGAACAGTTGTGTTTCAGTGTTCACTGCAGTCTGTGAGGTTTTGATTTTTTGAGTGCAGATCACGCTCCAGTTAGTTCTTCAACCACTGCTGGTTGTAGTCTGCTGAGCGTGTGTCATTGCCTCATCCTTCACATTTTTCTCTAATTGGTGCTGCTCCATTATATTTGAAAAAAATCTAATCTATTAGTGTGACGCGCTTCCATCCGTATACAATACATTGGTTGCAAACACTATAGAAGTACACAAAGGGGCCTTTCACAGCTACTGAACAGTTGTCTGCAGTGTTCACTGTAGTCTGTGAGCTTTTCATTTTTTGAGTGCAGATTACGCTCCAGTTAGTTCTTCAACCACTGCTGGTTGTAGTCTGCTGAGCCTGTGTCACTGCCTCATCCTTCACATTTTTCTCTAATTGGTGCTGCTCCATTATATTTGAAAAAAAAATCTAATCTATTAGTGAGACGCGCTTCCATCCGTATACAATACATTGGTTGCAAACACTATAGAAGTACACAAAGGGGCCTTTCACAGCTACTGAACAGTTGTCTGCAGTGTTCACTGTAGTCTGTGAGCTTTTCATTTTTTGAGTGCAGATTACGCTCCAGTTAGTTCTTCAACCACTGCTGGTTGTAGTCTGCTGAGCGTGTGTCACTGCCTCATCCTTCACATTTTTCTCTAATTGGTGCTGCTCCATTATATTTGAAAAAAATCTAATCTATTAGTGTGACGCGCTTCCATCCGTATACAATACATTGGTTGCAAACACTATAGAAGTACACAAAGGGGCATTTCACAGCTACTGAACAGTTGTCTGCAGTGTTCACTGCAGTCTCTGAGGAATAACCACACTTAGGCCTTATAACTTTTCTGACTTTCTTTATCAATCTACCAAGATGAAGAAGGCAGGGAGTAAGGCACGTGGTCGTGGCCGTGGAGTTTCAGCAGGGAGAGGACGTGGGGATTCTGTGGCTGCTGCCGCACCCAGTGACACAGCATCCACCAGTTTTCCCTGTGAGCGTTCCTTTATGCGCACTTTTGTACGAGCTCAGCGTACCCCCCTGCTGCGGGAAGAACAAATTGAAGCCGTTGTTGGTTGGATGGCAGCCAATGCATCGACTTCAATTGCTTCCACCTCCTCTCAGGACCACAGCACTGTTGAACAACCATCTGTCTCTTCACCGCCTGCCAAATTGCCCAGGCAGTCAGAGAGCTCTGTAAAGGAGCCAGCTGAGTCTCTGCTTCTGTTCTCAGAATCTGTTGGCTTGCAAACAGGGGCCCAGCCAAGCAGCATTCTGGAATGTGAAGAAGAGGCAGTATGCAGTGATGCGCAACAGCTGTGTCTCTCTGAATCTGAAGAGGCGGGTGAGCCAGTGCCGATGGTCAGCACACCGCAGAACGCATCTGATGATGATGAGACTCAGGTGCCAGTTTCTGTTGAGCATGGTGCTGGCCAGACCACCCAACAGCAGCAGGTGTTGGAAGAGGGTAGTGGAGATGATGAGGTCCAAGACCCAACATGGCGTGAGGAACAGGAAGGTGGTGATAGCAGCTCTGAGGAAGAGATTGCCCCAACGGTCCAAACAGTAGGGAGAGGTAGGCTGCAGACTCGGTTGCCTGTAGCCTCCAGTTTGGCACCCGTTCATAGCAGTTCTCTTCCAACAGCCAAAACGGGCGCTCCCAGGACTTGCACTGCGTGGTCCTTTTTTGACACACTTGCAGATGATATTTGCTATGTCAAATGCAAGCTGTGTAATCAAAAAGTAAAAAGAGGTAAAAGTGTCAGTAACCTTAATACCACAAATATGTGGAAACATGTGCGGTCAAAGCACGTGGTTGAGTTCCAAAGACACACTGGAGATGTAGGCCAACCTGCAGCAGCACCTACATCTTCAGCTCGTGTTGGAGCCTCTTCCTCCAGCTCACACACAGCTGGTTCGGCTTCTTCACAGGATCGCCATGGAAGAACCTCTGTCACTGTTGTCCAGAGACCCAGTGTTATTCCACCCACAGCTGCAAGTTCCCTGTCATCCTCACACTCCCAGGCCATAAAACAGCCATCGGTAGCACAGGCATGGGATAAAACGGCGCATATTCGGCAAACCATCCACGAGCACAGGCTCTGAATGCTGGCATTGCAAAACTCCTGTCCCTTGAAATGCTGTCATTCAGGCTGGTGGAGACTGACAGTTTCCGTAACCTAATGGCATTGGCAGTCCCACAATACAATGTGCCCAGCCGATTTTATTTCAGCAGGCAAGCCGTCCCTGGTCTGCAAAAGCATGTTGAGGGAAAAATTAAACATGCGCTACTAAACACCGTCAGTAGCAAGGTCCACCTGACCACCGATGCGTGGACCAGTACCCATGGCCAGGGACGATACCTTTCCCTCACTGCCCATTGGGTCAATGTTGTGGAGCCGGGTACAGATCTTGCGAGTGGCGCTGTACGTGTTCTGCCAACTCCAAGGATTGCAGGAATCAAGTCTGTCCACATTGACTCCTCCTCCTACTCCAGTTCCTCAGAATCATAGCTGCAGGAGCCGTCACGGTCTACCTCCACATGGACCCGTGAACGCTTACCTGTTGCGACCGATATGAGCACAGCCGTGGCCAAACGTCAACAGGCCGTCCTGAAATTAATTTCCATGGGGAATCGAAGCCACACAGCGCAGGAGCTCTGGAATGCCATCAAGCAGGAGAGCGACGTGTGGTTTTTGCCAGCGAATCTCCAGCCAGGCTTGGTAGTGTGTGACAATGGCCGAAATCTGGTGGCAGCTCTGGGCCTTGGCAACCTCACTCACATACCATGTCTGGCACATGTGCTCAACTTGGTCGTGCAGAGTTTTTTGAGGGACTATCCGGATCTTGATGCACTGCTGCACAAGGTCCGCCTAGAGTGCGCTCACTTGCGATGTTCCAGCATGGCCAGATCGCGCATTGCAGCTCTGCAACGCAGATTTTGCCTTCCTGAACATCGCATCATATGTGACGTACCCACCAGGTGGAATTCCACGTTACATATGTTGGAGCGGTTGTGTGAGCAGCAGCCAGCAGTAATGGAGTATCAGCTGCATCAGGCGCAATCAACTCGCAATTTGCGCCGTTCACACTTCACCACTACTGAGTGGGCCTCTATGAAGGACATCTGCCATGTTTTGCGTGCGTTTGATGAGTCAATGCGGATGGCGAGTGCAGATGATGCACTAGTCAGCCTGACTGTCCCCCTTATCTGCCTGCTTCAAAAAACACTGCAAGCACTAAGGGATGAGGTTTTGAAAGAGGTGGAGGATGAGGAGTCACAAATTCCATCACCTTCTGGACAGTCAGCGCAACGTGGTTCCTCACAAAGGGCTGGGCAGGGCTCACTTTGTGAGGAGGATGAGGAGGAGTCAATGGAGGAGGAAGACATCGCTCCAGAGGGAGGTACACAACGCTCTAGTCAGTATGTAGAGTGAGGGTGGGGTGATGCAGAGCAGGAAGAGATGACGCCTCTTGCAGGGGACAGCGTTTCTTGGCCAGTTGGGAGTCTGCAGAACATGGTTGATTTCATGCTGCAGTGCCTGAGAAACGACCGCCGCATCGCCCACATTCTCACCACGTCTGATTATTGGGTGTACACCCTCCTAGACCCTCGCTACCGGGACAACTTACAAAGCCTCATCACACCGTTGAACCGGGAGCGTAAAATGCGGGAGTACCAAGACACACTGGTGCAATCCATAATGTTCTCCATTCCAGCCGAGAGCACTGCTGCTGCTACTGCTTTACAAAGCAGCTCTGTGCGTCGAGGCAGTGGAGACAGCTCTGCAACAAGAGGGAGCACAAGCAGTGCTTCTGCACAGGGCAAGACCAGTATGTTCCAAATGTGGCAAAGTTTTGTGGCAGCGCCACAAATGTCTACACCATCCGAGACGGCTCCAGTCAGCAGGAGGCAACGTTTCCGTAAGATGGTGACAGACTACATGTCTTTCCCTCTCAGTGTACTCCCAGATGGCTCTTCCCCATTCAAGTTTTGGGTCTCTAAGCTGGATACATGGCCAGAGCTTAGCCAGTATGCATTGAAGGTGCTGGCTTGCCCTGCTGCCAGTGTATTATCGGAGCAAGTCTTTAGTGCTGCAGGTGGTGTACTAACAGACCGTCGCATGCGACTATCCTCCGATAATGTAGACCGGCTTACTTTTCTGAAAATGAACAAGGCATGGATCTCGCCAGAATTTGTCTGTCCGTTTTCAGATTAAATAACTGGTTCGCAACGTTATCCATGTCTCCTGTTATGTTCATCTTTCTACCACCTGAACTCTACTCCCTGGGCTACAACACTGCCAGTTGCTGCTCAGAAGTGTCGTGTCCACAGACCAATACACAAGCTACAGTTAGGTCCATAAATATTTGGACAGAGACAACATTTATCTAATATTGGTTCTAGACATTACCACAATGAATTTGAAACAAAACAAATCAGATGCAATTGAAGTTCAGACTTTCAGCTTTCATTTGAGGGTATCCACATTAAAATTGGATGAAGGGTTTAGGAGTTTCAGCTCCTTAACATGTGCCACCCTGTTTTTAAAGGGACCAAAAGTAATTGGACAGATTAAATAATTGTAAATAAAATGTTCATTTCTAGTACTTGGTTGAAAACCCTTTGTTAGCAATGACTGCCTGAAGTCTTGAACTCATGGACATCACCAGACACTGTGTTTCCTTCTTTTTGATGCTCTGCCAGGCCTTCACCGCGGTGGTTTTCAGTTGTTGTTTGTTTGTGGGCCTTTATGTCTGAAGTTTAGTCTTTAACAAGTGAAATGCATGTTCAATTTTGTTGAGATCAGGTGACTGACTTGGCCATTCAAGAATATTCCACTTCTTTGCTTTAATAAACTCCTGGGTTGCTTTGGCTTTATGTTTTGGGTCATTGTCCATCTGTAGTATGAAACGACGACCAATCAGTTTGGCTGCATTTGGCTGGATCTGAGCACACAGTATGGCTCTGAATACCTCAGAATTCATTCGGCTGCTTCTGTCCTGTGTCACATCATCAATAAACACTAGTGACCCAGTGCCACTGGCAGCCATGCATGCCCAAGCCATCACACTGCCTCCGCAGTGTTTTACAGATGATGTGGTATGCTTTGGATCATGAGCTGTACCACCCCTTCGCCATACTTTTCTCTTTCCATCTTTCTGGTAGAGGTTGATCTTGGCTTCATCTGTCCAAAGAATGTTCTTCCAGAACTGTGCTGCATTTTTAGATGTTTTTTAGCAAAGTCCAGTCTAGCCTTTTTATTCTTGATGCTTATGAGTGGCTTGCACCGTGCAGTGAACCCTCTGTATTTACTTTCATGCAGTCTTCTCTTTATGGTAGATTTGGATATTGATACGCCTACCTCCTGGAGAGTGTTGTTCACTTGGTTGGCTGTTGTGAAGGGGTTTCTCTTCACCATGGAGAGTATTCTGCGATCATCCACCACTGTTGTCTTCCGTGGGCGCCCAGGTCTTTTTGCATTGATGAGTTCACCAGTGCTTTCTTTCTTTCTCAGGATGTACCAAACTGTAGATTTTGCCACTCCTAATGTTGTAGCAATTTCTCGGATGGGTTTTTTCTGTTTTTGCAGCTTAAGGATGGCTTGTTTCACCTGCATGGAGAGCTCCTTTGACCACATGTTTCCTTCACAGCTAAACCTTCCAAATGCAAACACCACACCTCAAATCAACACCAGCCCTTTTATCTGCTTAATTGAGAATGATATAATGAAGGGATTGCCCACACCTGTCCATGAAATAGCCTTGGAGTCAATTGTCCAATTACTTTTGGTCCCTTTAAAAACAGGGTTGCACATGTTAAGGAGCTGAAACTCCTAAACCCTTCATCCAATTATAATGTGGATGCCCTCAAATGAAAGCTGAAAGTCTGAACTTCAACTGCATCTGATTTGTTTTGTTTCAAATTCATTGTGGTAATGTCTAGAACCAAAATTAGATAAATGTTGTCTCTGTCCAAATATTTATGGACCTAACTGTATAGTGTTAGTGGGGTTCAGTAACGCCAGCTGTTCCCCTGCTGTGTGAACGGCAAGAAGTCTCCTGTTCCCTACACATGCACAGAAAAACCCATGTCGAACATGCTCCAAATAGGGAAGAGCCGTCACCCTGATTGTTATGCTTAAAACAGGAAATTGTGAAGTTTTCCAGGCCTAGAATGATACATTTTTATGACAAATATGGACAAATAATAATTTGTCATCACAGCGCATATCTGCACATGTCTATTAGAAATGGTAACAAAAACTAAAACATAGTGTTCACTTTTTGAAATTAATGCATAAAAGTACATTTCATACTTATCAATTAATGCTTTTTAAGGAACTTTATCTGTACCTGTAAGATAATGCAGTCAATGGATGTACGAATCATAAAATCCTCATCATCATCATCACGAGTTTATTTTATGACAGACATTATAAAATACACATACTGATGCCAACTGTAACTTCACACACCATATATGAAATGGCCAGCATCTAAACCTGGTAATAATGTGCAATAATAAATTATTACATCTAGAAAGTGCATCATGCATACTGACAATAGGTAGTTATTAGTGTTGAGCGATACTGCTCGATATCTAAAAATATCGGATCGGAATGGTATCGCCGATATCACTAAATATCGTCGATATCCGATTCTGATAACGGAAGTCCAATGTAAGTCTATGGGAACAAAATATCGCAACTAAAAAAACACTTTCTTTCGTTGTAAACACAAAATATACACACATAGAATACATATATATATATATATATACATGTCATTGTGACATATATATACATATATTTATAGTTTATACACTTCTACATAGTAAAATAGACTCTGATTCAATTGCCGGGTAAAGCCGTGACATACCCCATAGAAGTCGACGGGCTCGGTGCCGAGTACCCCCAAAACCTCTGGCTCTGTGCGACTCAACTTGGGCGTCACGAACAGGATTCTGTAGCTCGCTATAAGCGAGTCCTGTGTGCCTGAATTGAACTGGTTTTGTGCTTGAGAATTGCTAAAATCATCAGAGAATGTATTTGCCATTTTTCAGCCATATCTGCGTCACGACGAGGCACTGGTGAAGAAGAAGGGCATGCTCTTCGTGGGTGTACACTCAGTCAGTGGCGCGAAAACGATGGCCGACCACTCTAAATGGTACTGCAATGTAAGATCGTGCCCCACAGCTCTTGAGTTCCGCCTCCTCATCCTCCTCAGTGTGCGGAAACTAACACGAAGGTCCCGCCTCACTACAAAAGAGGGGCCCTCTCCAGATGCTAATGACACATGTGACTTGGCAGAGATGGCTAATGGACACGAGCAGAAGTGTGAAGGGATGGAGCAGTCAGAGCTCTCCCCCCACGGAAGCGACCCGATCGCCACGGAACCACCGTTGGGCACCCGGCCTGGAAACCCTCCTACGCTGCAAGAAGCGGAGGATACCCTAAGAGGCCTGGCCCGGCACCGGGAGGAGGTCGCCAGGATGGAAGCCAGCTGGCGTGCCCTAAAACTAAACTTGGAGCGGCGCCAATCCCTGTTACCTGAAGTGTCTGTACCGGAAGGTGAGGCACCCGTTCTAGTAGAGGAGTCCGTGCGGGCATCCCAGCCCTTGCAATGTGATCCGGTTGACGTTGTCGCAGTGGAGGCACCCGTTCCTGCAAAAAACGCTGCACCGGCAGCACCCCAGATCCCGCTGTCTGCCCCCGTCGCTGAGACAGAAGAAGCGACACCCGTCCTCATGGAGGAGGCCGCGTAGGCACCAGAGGTCTACCTGTCTGTACCGGAGCCCCGACTGTCATCTGTTCCAGAGCCGGCTGCTTCCTCCGCAGGTGAGCGCCGCCAGGACTGTCGGGCGCCAGGAGAGCTGCCGCAAACCGGACATCGTAAGCTGCAGTTTGATGGTGGAGACATGGAGATGCTGGTGGAGGAGAATTACAACCGGCGTCAGGAGGAAGAGTGGAGACGTCGGGAGAGAGAAGCCGAGCGACAAAGGGAGCAGCGCGAATCCCAGAAGCTTCGCCAACGTCACATCGAGAAGGACCGGGCAGATAAGGACTGGATGAGAAAAGATAAAAGTACGGTGAGGGAGCCGTGGCGTAAGGGTGCAGTACGGAGCTTTAAATTGAAAGCTGGTTGGGGCTTCATCCAGGAGCCTGGACTTTATTTAGAAGTGTTTGTGACCCGACAGGACGTGGAGACTCACCTCCCAGAAGGACACCCGGGGAGGGACCTGTTGCCAGGAGACTTGGTAACTTACACCCGACACTGGGGTTACAATGGATGGTATGCCCTAAATGTCACCAGGTGCGACCCCTGGTCCCCAGAGTGTCAGGAACCTGTGAGACCCTCGGAGCCTTCAGCCTCCCACATCCAGGCCTCTGCACAAGTGCCCACCCACGCCGTAAATCTCCCCAGCCTCCCTCAGTGGTCTCCTCAGCAGCCCCAGCTATGGACATGATAATGATAGCTGGCCCGTACACGGCGCCTGTTAGGCCCCCTGGGGTTCGTACAGTCTGGGACATAGGGTTCCAGACCCGGAGGAGACGAAAGAGGTGGCCACACAGACACAGATAGCGGGTCACGACTTGACTGTACAGGCCACACGACGTCATCAGGTCCTTGTGGTCCTTGGTGTCTCAGATGTTTGGCAAGCATCAGAAGAGTACCAGGTGGTACCTGGAACACCCCTGCCAAAGAATTATAAATAACCCGGACAGGGTCCCTGTATGTAAATAGTTAAATTGTTGATGTACCCGGACGGGTGAATGTTCATAAAAAAGTTTTTTAATTTAATAAAAAAAACAACACAGTTTTCATTACTTTTATTACAGTCTCATCCTGCGACGCCATCGATCTCCTATAAAAAAATGAAAAAAAAAAACAGCAGTATACCACCTGTCCGACGCAGTCCATAGTAACGAGTGTCCCACGACGATCCAGCTCTGCTACATCAGAATGACATCAGAGGCAGGCAGGCAGGCAGGCAGAGCCTGTCATCCCGGCGCAGCACTGCTGATTACCTGCTTCCCCGGCGGTGACGTCATCGGACTGGTTTACGGCCGGGATTACCCTGCAGTCACTGCAGTTATCGCGAAAAACTGCATGTGACCGCCAGGGAGAAGATAATGGCGGCCATCAAGCAGTCCAGGACGTGACCGCCGGAGATCTTCTGCCAGGTAAGTGCCGCTGACTCCTGACAGACCCGACCGACGGACACTCACAGTGACAGTGACAAATCCGATTCCGGTATCCGATATGACGAAATAATCGGTACTCGGAATCGAAAGCCCGATACAGCTAATATCGGCCGATACCCGATATTTGCAGTATCGTATCGCTCAACACTAGTAGTTATACCTGCAAGTGCTGTTGAAACAACCACAACAGATATAAATTAATAATGGTATATAGGTATCACAGTGCGTAGTTACTCATGGACAATGTCGATGTAATACTGTACCTCAATAAAGTCAGCGTTAACCATTATGCTTGTTAGTCTTGTAGATTGTTAAAGAGGGAACGGTCTTTTTTTGTTGGTCATAGGTGGAGTATTAGACAGTAAATGATTACTGCTGTCGTATTTTTGGCGTCCCTAGGGCACAATAACGCTGCGTAACGTCACATTTTATAGAGTCATCTAATTGACACACGCTACCCTACCCTACGCGTGACAGTAGGAAGGTAGTGTTGACGGAGAAAGCCTTGCGCAACCAGACATGCTTTTACCCTCTTCAACACTGTACAAGCAAAAAATGCATGATTGCAGCCGCAGACTTTATTGACGTACAGTATAACATCGCCATTACCCATCAGAGGCTGTCCACTGTCTGATACAGACATAGAATATACCTTTGCTATCCGTAGCCTTTGTTTCACCTACACTTGCAGGCACACACTTAAATTGTGACAATGCATTATGTTTTTTTAAATAGTTATTTTTTATCGTACATTATTGTGTCATCACATTGATGAGTCCATGCTGGACATGTCATACATGCTGGACAAAGTAACGATTTTATTAACTTAAATAATTGAAATGTCTGTGACTGTCACATCTAAATTGCAATGATGATGATGAGTGACTATTACAAAATCCATTGTCTTCACTATGTTATGGTTTAACATAGCGTTCCTTAAGCATTATTCGTAAATACAAAAATGGACTTTTATTCTTAAATTTACAACACTATATTTTGTAACCAATTTTTTGGGTGGTGTGTTGTTCCATTTCTTGTTGGCATGTGCATATATGCGTTTATATTTGCAGTGTCTTTATTTTTATTCTTGAAGTTAGGAAACATGTGTATCTTCGTACCGTGTTAGCCAGTAGATAGAAAAATATTTAGACTTGAGAGTCCGCAGTGGTTGATACCTTTTAATGGATAACTGAAAAGATGGTAACAAATTGCAAGCTTTCAAGGCTACTCACGTCTCTTCATCAGGCATAGACTAAAACAAAAAATGAAGCATCACATATTTCTATACACAACAGGACACAGGAATACTGCAATAGGTAAGACAAGTAAGTGACGTGTAGCAGAACTGTCATTATCACAGAGGGATGAACATAAATATTGGAACAGTTCCTAGATAAGGATAGAAAGTTTTATTGCCCTCTGATTGGGGTCTGGTTTTGTGTTTTCATGCCCCTGGAAGAGCAGAGACGCAGATTCCTTAATTGATATAGAATGACATAAATCCGTGTGATCTATTCATTCCATCACTAACAGTGTCAAAGGTCATGATGAGCTTATATTCTGAAACCTTTGTATTTTTCTCATATTTGAAGTTATATTTTAATACCAGTAATTCCATATCCATCATGCTATGACTGGGCATACAAAAGTGTTTTGCCACAGGTAAATCCATTATTTTTTCTTTATTGTGTGGCGCTGATAATTCATCCTTGTTCTCATTTTTTGGCCGGTCTCCCCTCACTTGTCCCTCCCTCACTTGTCTTACCTATTCCTGTGTCCTGTTGTGTGTAGAAATATGTGATTCTTCATTTTTTGTTTTAGTCTTAGCCTGATGAAGAGACCTGAGTAGTCTCGAAAGCTTGGAATTTGTTACCATATTTTCAGTTAGCCATTAAACGGTATCAACCACAGAGGACTCTCAAGTATAAATATTTTTCTATTCTTGGAATTGAAATTCATCATTTTATTGTCCTAGTAAAACTTCATTTATTCTTGTTTGAAGTACATACATTTGCAATGGCCACGTAACAAGGCAATAACTCAATATTTTATGCCTACACCCTCCTTGACCCTGGGCTTCAACACCGCCAGTTGCTGCTCAGAAGTGTTAGATGCACAGATGAAAACAATCGCTGATGTGTTTGTGGTGTTCAGTAACGCCTGCTGTTCCCCTGCTGTGTGTCTGGCAAAAATTACTGCTGCTAACTACAACTTCAACTTCAAACATCTCATACTAGGCCTCTGCCTACACCCTCCTTGACCCTGGGCTTCAACACCGCCAGTTGCTGCTCAGAAGTGTTAGATGCACAGATGAAAACAATCGCTGATGTGTTTGTGGGGTTCAGTAACGCCTGCTGTTCCCCTGCTGTGTGTCCGGCAAAAATTACTGCTAGCTACCTAATCATGGTGAAAAAAACATGACATGTCAAAGTGTCTAGTGCTACACATAGATATGAGGCTACACCCTGATTTCTAAGCTGTAAACATTTGAAACGTCAGCTTTAAAACCATAAAATGATTAGTCTTTGTCACAAATCTTTAACAAAATAATTGTGACATATTATTACAGATATGCACATGTCGAAATCAAATGCAAACACAAAAGCCTACTTATGCTATAGGATACTGATGGTCAACCTTGTCACTCCATAGCTTAGACAAATCCAACTCACATCATGACTCAAATGCTGCAATGTTGGAAGTGCATAATGTGGGTTGAACTTTGACAACTGCTGCAGTGCGAAGGTTATACTTCAGTGTTCTTGCCTTTTAAATAAAAGCATACAAGTAAATATAATAATCCAATGTTGATTAAGGGACGTGATGTACACCTGTAATATTGTGCAAACAATGCATGTAGGAATAGTCCTCTTCAACATTACTTATATTTGTGTCATTTTAACCCCTTCAAGACCCAGCCTATTTTGACCTTAAAGACCTTGCCATTTTTTGCAATTCTGACCAGTGTCCCTTTATGAGGTAATAACTCAGGAACGCTTCAACGGATCCTAGCGATTCTGAGATTGTTTTTTCGTGACATATTGGGCTTCATGTTAGTGGTAAATTTAGGTCGATAATTTTTGCGTTTATTTGTGAAAAAAATGGAAATTTGGCGAAAATTCTGAAAATTTTGTAATTTTCAAAATTTTAATTTTTATTCTGTTAAACCAGAGAGGTATGTGGCACAAAATAGTTAATAAATAACATTTCCCACATGTCTACTTTACATCAGCACAATTTTGGGAACAACATTTTTTTTTGTTAGGAAGTTATAAGGGTTAAAAGTTGACCAGCGATTTCTCATTTTTAGAGCAAAATTTACAAAACCATTTTTTTTAGGGACCACCTCACATTTGAAGTCACTTTGAGGGGTCTATATGGCAGAAAATACCCAAAAGTGACACCATTATAAAAACTGCACCCCTCAAGCTACTCAAAACTACATTCAAGAAGATTATTAACCCTTCAGGTGCTTCACAGGAACTAAAGCAACGTGGAAGGAAAAAATGGACATTTTAATTTTTCCAACAAAAAATTTTTTTTAGCATCAATTTTTTCATTTTTACATGGGCATCAGGATAAAGTGGATCCTAAAATTTGTTGGGCAATTTCTCCTGAGTACACAGATACCTCATATGTGGTCATAAACCACTGTATGGGCGCACGGCAGGGCTCAGAAGGGAAGGAGCGCCATTTGACTTTTTGAATGGAAAATATGCTGGAATATTTAGCGGTTGCCATGTCGCATTTGGAGAGTCCCTGTGTGCCTAAACATTGGAGCTCCCCCACAAGTGACCCCATTTTGGAAACTAGACCCCCTAAGGAACTTATCTAGATGCATAGTGAGCACTTTGAACCCCCAGGTGCTTCACAAATTGATCCGTAAAAAAAAGAAAGTATTTTTTTTTCACAAAAATTTTCTTTTAGCCTCAGTTTTTTCATTTTCACATGGGCAACAGTATAAATTGGATCCTAAAATTTGTTGGGCAATTTCTCCTGAGTACACAGATACCTCATATGTGGTCATAAACTACTGTTTGGGCGCACGGCAGGGCTCAGAAGGGAAGGAGCGCCATTTGACTTTTTGAATGGAAAATATGCTGGAATATTTAGCGGTTGCCATGTCGCATTTGGAGAGTCCCTGTGTGCCTAAACATTGGAGCTCCCCCACAAGTGACCCCATTTTGGAAACTAGACCCCCTAAGGAACTTATCTAGATGCATAGTGAGCACTTTGAACCCCCAGGTGCTTCACAAATTGATCCGTAAAAAAAAGAAAGTACTTTTTTTTCACAAAAATTTTCTTTTAGCCTCAGTTTTTTTCATTTTCACATGGGCAACAGTATAAATTGGATCCTAAAATTTGTTGGGCAATTTCTCCTGAGTACACAGATACCTCATATGTGGTCATAAACCACTGTTTGGGCGCACGGCAGGGCTCAGAAGGGAAGGAGCGCCATTTGACTTTTTGAATAGAAAATATGCTGGAATATTTAGCGGTTGCCATGTCGCATTTGGAGAGTCCCTGTGTGCCTAAACATTGGAGCTCCCCCACAAGTGACCCCATTTTGGAAACTAGACCCCCTAAGGAACTTATCTAGATGCATAGTGAGCACTTTGAACCCCCAGGTGCTTCACAAATTGATCCGTAAATAAAAGAAAGTACTTTTTTTTTCACAAAAATTTTCTTTTAGTCTCAGTTATTTTCATTTTCACATGGGCAACTGTATAAATTGGATCCTAAAATTTGTTGGGCAATTTCTCCTGAGTACACAGATACCTCATATGTGGTCATAAACCACTGTTTGGGCGCACTGCAGGGCTCAGAAGGGAAGGAGCGCCATTTGACTTTTTGAATGGAAAATATGCTGGAATATTTAGCGGTTGCCATGTCGCATTTGGAGAGTTCCTGTGTGCCTAAACATTGGAGCTCCCACACAAGTGACCCCATTTTGGAAACTAGACGCCCTAAGGAACTTATCTAGATGCATAGTGAGCACATTGAACCCCCAGGTGCTTCACAGAAGTTTATAACGCAGAGCCGTGAAAATAAAAAATCATTTTTTTTTCTCAAAAAATTATTTTTTAGCCCACTGTTTTTTATTTTCACAATGGATACAGGAGAAATTGGACCCCAAAAGTTGTTGTCCAGTTTCTCCTGAGTACGCTAGTACCCCATATGTGGGGGGGAACCACTGTTTGGGCACACGTCAGGGCTCGGAAGGGATGTAGTGACGCTTTGAAATGCCGACTTGATGGAATGGTCTGCGGGCATCTTGTTACGTTTGCAGAGCCCCTGATGTGCCTAAACAGTAGAAACTCCCCACAAGTGACCCCATTTTGGAAACTAGACCCGGCAAAGAACTTATCTAGATGTGTAGTGAGCACTTTGAACCCCCAAGGGCTACACAGAAGTTTATAACGCCCGGGCATGAAAATAAAAAAATCATATTTTTTCCACAATCAGGATCTTTTAGTCCCCAATTTTTTTATTTTCCCAAGGGTAACATGAGAAATTAGACCCCAAAAATTGTTGTCCAATTTGTCCTGAGTATGCTGATATCCCATATGTGGGAGAAAACTACTGTATGGGCACACGTCGGGGCTCGGATGGGAAGTAGTGACGTTTTGAAATGCCCACTTGATGGAATGGTCTTCGGGCGTCATGTTACGTTTGCAGAGTCCCTGATGTGCCTAAACAGTAGAAACTCCCCACAAGTGACCCCATTTTGGAAACTAGATCCCCCAAGGAACTCCTATAGATGTGTGATAAGCACTTTGAATCTCCAAGTCCTTCACAGAAGTTTATAACGCAGAGCCGTGAAAATATAAAATCATTTTTTTTCCACAAAAATAATTTTTAGTCCCCAATTTTTTTCCCAATGTTAACAGGAGAAATTAGAACCCCCAGAGTTGTTGTGCAATTTTTCCCGAGTACCCTGATACCTCATATGTGGGGATAAACCACTGTTTGGGCATACGTCGGGGCTTGGAATAAAGGGAGCACTGTTTGACTTTTTGAACGCAAAATTTGCAGGAATCAATGGTGGCGCCATGTCGCGTATGGAGACCCCCTGATGTGCCTAAATAGTGGAAACCCCTCAATTCTAACTCCAACCCTAACCCCAACACACCCCTAACCCCAACCCTAACCCCTACACACACCTAACCCTAATACAAACCCTAATCATAACCCTAACCCCAACACACCCCTAACCCTAATCCCAACTCTAACCATAAACCTAACTACAAGCCTAACCCTAATTCCAACCCTAACCCTAATTCCAACCCTAACCCAAATTCCAACCCTAACCGTAATTCTAACCTTAACCCTAATGCTAACCCTAACCCTAGTTCTAACCCTAAGGCTGGGTTCATATTGCGTTTTACCAGCCCGATCAACACGTAGCGTTGACCGGCTGGTGACGGTATAGCATAACGCGATCGCGTTATGCTATACCCGCTAGCGCAGATGAATCAGCAGATAATCAGCCGCGGATCCGCAGCAAAATCCGCCGCGGATCAGCAGCGAAATCCGCCGCGGATCAGCAGCGAAATCCGCCGCGGATCCGCAGCGAAATCAGTCGCGGATCCGCAGCGAAATCAGCCGCGGATCAGCAGCAAAATCAGTCGCGGATCAGCAGCGAAATCCGCCGTGGATTCGCAGCGAAATCCGCAGCGGATCAGCAGCGAAATCCGCCGCGAATCAGCAGCGAAATCAGCCGCGGATCCGCCGCGCATCAGCAGCGAAATCCGCTGCGGATTCGCAGCGAAATCAGTCGCGGATCCAGCAGCGAAATCAGTCGCAGATCCGCAGCGAAATCAGTCGCGGATCCGCAGCGAAATCAGTCGCGGATCAGCAGCGAAATCAGCCGCGGATCCGCAGCGAATCAGCAGTGAAATCCGCTGCGAATCCGCAGCGAAATCAGTCGCGGATCCGCAGCGAAATCAGTCGCGGATCCGCAGCGAAATCAGTCGCGGATCCGCAGCGAAATCAGTCGCGGATCTGCAGCGAAATCAGTCGCGGATCAGCAGCGAAATCCGCCGCGGATCAGCAGCGAAATCAGCCGCGGATCAGCAGCGAAATCCGCCGCGGATCCGCAGCGAAATCTGCGGCGGATTTCGCTGCTGATCTGCGGCGGATATCGCTGCGCATCGGCAGCTGATTTAGCTGCTGATCCGCCGGGGATCAGCAGCGAAATTCGCCGCGGATCCGCAGCAAAATACACCGCGGATCCGCAGCAAAATCCGCAACATGTGCACAGGGCCTAATAGGAAAAAAAAAAGGAAAAAAAAAAAAAAAATCTTTATTTTTTTTATTTGTCCCTACCTATGATAAAGGGGGGGGGTTCATTTACTTTTTTTTATTTTGATCACTGTGACAGAGTATCACAGTGATCAAAATACATTTTTGGACACTGGGGGGCGCACTGCACATGCGCCGGCCGGCGGGCGCACTGCGCATGCGCCCGCCATTTTCCAAGATGGCGGCGCCCATGAAGAGGCCCGGGCGGACGCCGGGACCGATCCAGGGACATCGGTGGATCGGGAGAGGTGAGTAGGGTGGTCGGAAGGTTAGGGGGGGGGATCGGAAGGTGGGGGCACCGGAGCAAAGGAGGAGGGGAGCTGTTAGTGACGGCGGTGACCGATCGCTGCCATCTTTCGGTGGCGGCGGCCAATCGCCGCCGTGAATCCGTGTGGGGGGGTCAGGGCTCGGTGTCCAGCCATGGCAGATGCTATTGCAGCATCGGCCATGGCTGGATTGTAATATTTCACCAATTAAATTGGTGAAATATTACAGATTGCTCTGATTGGCTGTTTCACTTTTAACAGCCAATCAGAGCGATCGTGGCCACGGGGGGTTAAGCCAACCCCCCTGTGGTGAAGCACAAAGGGTCCTGTAACTGCGGGTCGGGTGACCTTTGAGTGACCCCGGTCTCCCGGCCCGCAGGAACGCGATCCTTTCATGACGCCACATAGGCGTCATGGGTCGGATTGGCACTGACTTTCATGACGCCTACGTGGCGTCACAGGTCGGGAAGGGGTTAAAAAATACATATTTAATTAGAAAGTTAACAGCCCATATCATAAAGGTCCTTCATGTAAACATGATAATCGCTAACAAAAATCATGCATTACCTTGTTAAAGTCAATAGTGCATAGTCACAATAGCAAAATATATACCTGTAAGTGGTGCTGAAAGAACGACAACTGATAGAATAGGTGAATGATATCTATTTATCAGACTGAATAGCGACACCTGTACAATGTCGATATAATACTGTACCTTAACAAAACAGCTGTGTCACACCTCACACTCGTTTTTCTTGTAGCTTGTTATGTAATAGGGCACATGCGTGTATGTTTCATCATAGGTGCATGTTTACTGAGTAAAGCAGTCATGACAACACCTTTGTGTTGTCGGTACGCTTGCGATGATGAACGATGCGCACCGTGAATGTTAGTCTGCGTCATAAGACGTACAGACGCTCCAATACCCAACGCGTCACAGCAGGAAGCCAGTCTGTGCGTCCAAACAAAGGCGCAACCATACATGCACGTAACCTTTTATAAAGCTATATAAAAAAAAGGATGTAGTAGTAACGCACACTTTATTGAGGTACAGTATTACATCGCCATTCACCATCTGTGGCTATGCAGTCTCATCTATATATACCTTATCTATCCGTTGTCATGCTTGCAAGTCCACAGTCAGGCATAAATATCTGTTTTCACTCTGCACTATGCACTTTTTAAATTTTTTGTTTGTTAATATAAATGATTGGCACATATTATCAGTATTACATGATGGAAATTTTAGATATTTTTAAAAAAAATTTAGTGATATTATTCACCAAATGTAAAGTTTTATGAATGTCAAAGATAACTTGTAATGCTGATTTTGTTTTTAAGTCAGCCATTCATTGTCTACACAATAAAAATGGTGTACATACTGTTACTTAGCCATCATTAATGGATTCTGATATGTACTTGTATGCTTTTATTTTAAACCGTATAGCAGATTATTTAACCTATTTTAATTGTGGTTTGCATTGCTTTTCAACATTTTAATGTATGCGTTTATGTTTGTAAATTATTAATTTACATATATTTTTTTAAAGTAAAATCACCATCTTATGGTACTAAAGGTTATATTTCTCTTGTTTGGAGTATAGACATTTTTAATTGACATGTAACAAGGAAAATACTTGATATAGTATTTAAACATCCTCCTTGACCCTGGGCTACAACACCGCCAGTTGTTGCTCGGAAGTGCTGTTAGCACAGTCAACACTTGCTCCTGTGTTACTGGGGTTCAGTAATGTCAGCTGTTCCCCTGCTGTGTGAATGGCAAAAAGTCCTGCTGCCTCCACCATGTTCTCTTCTCATCCCTGGGCTCCAACACCGCCAGTTGTTGCTCGGAAGTGCTGTTAGCACAGTCAACACTTGCTCCTGTGTTACTGGGGTTCAGTAATGTCAGCTGTTCCCCTGCTGTGTGAACGGCAAAAAGTCCTGCTGTCTCCGCCATGTTCTTTTCTCATCCCTGGGCTCCAACACCGCCAGTTGTTTGTCGGAAGTGCTGTTAGCACAGTCAACACTTGTCCTGTGTTACTGGGGTTCAGTAAAGTCAGCTGTTCCCCAGCTGTGTGAACGGCAAAAAGTCCTGCTGCTCCACCATGTTCTCTTCTCATCCCTTTGGCTCAACACCGCCAGTTGTTGCTCGGAAGTGCTGTTAGCACAGTCAACACTTTCTCCTGTGTACTGGGTTCAGTAATGTCACTGTTCCCCTGCTGTGTGTACGGCAAAAAGTCCTTCTGCCTCCACCAGTCTCTTCTCATCCCTGGGCTCCAACACTGCCAGTTGTTGCTGGAAGTGCTGTTAGCACAGTCAACACTTGCTCCTGTGTTACTGGGGTTCAGTAATTGTCAGCTGTTCCCCTGCTGTGTGAACGGCAAAAAGTCCTGCTGCCTCCACCATGTTCTCTTCTCATCCCTGGGCTCCAACACTGCCAGTTGTTGCTCGGAAGTGCTGTTAGCACAGTCAACACTTGTCCTGTATTACTGGGTTCAGTAATGTCAGCTGTTCCCCTGCTGTGTGAACGCAAAAATTCTGCTGCCTCCACCATTTTCTCTTCTCATCCTGGGCTCCAACACCACTTTGTTGCTCGAAGTGCTGTTAGCACAGTCAACACTTGCTCTTGTGTTACTGGGGTTCAGTAATTCAGCTGTTCCCCTGCTGTGTAACGGCAAAAAGTCCTTCTGCTTCCACCATGTTCTCTTCTCATCCCTGGGCTCAACACCGCCAGTTGTTGCTCGGAAGTGCTGTTAGCACAGTCAACACTTGCTCCTGTGTTACTGGGGTTCAGTAATGTCAGCTGTTCCCCGCTGTGTGAACGGCAAAAAGTCCTGCTGCCTCCACCATGTTCTCTTCTCATCCCTGGGCTCCAACACCGCCAGTTGTTGCTCGGAAGTGCTGTTAGCACAGTCAACACTTGCTCCTGTGTTACTGGGTTCAGTAATGTCAGCTGTTCCCCTGCTGTGTGAACGGCAAAAAGTTCCTGCTGCCTCACCATGTTCTCTTCTCATCCCTGGGCTCCAACACCGCCAGTTGTTGCTCGGAAGTGCTGTTAGCACAGTCAACACTTGCTCCTTGTGTTACTGGGGTTCAGTAATGTCAGCTGTTCCCCTGCTGTGTGAACGGCAAAAAGTCCTGCTGCCTCCACCATGTTCTCTTCTCATCCCTGGGCTCCAACACCGCCAGTTGTTGCTCGGAAGTGCTGTTAGCACAGTCAACACTTGCTCCTGTGTTACTGGGGTTCAGTAATGTCAGCTGTTCCCCTGCTGTGTGAACGGCAAAAAGTCCTGCTGCCTCCACCATGTTCTCTTCTCATCCCTGGGCTCCAACACGCCAGTTGTTGTTCGGAAGTGCTGTTAGCACAGTCAACACTTGCTCCTGTGTTACTGGGGTTCAGTAATGTCAGCTGTTCCCCTGCTGTGTGTACGGCAAAAAGTCCTGCTGCCTCCACCATGTTCTCTTCTCATCCCTGGGCTCCAACACCGCCAGTTGTTGCTCGGAAGTGCTGTTAGCACAGTCAACACTTGCTCCTGTGTTACTGGGGTTCAGTAATGTCAGCTGTTCCCCTGCTGTGTGAACGGCAAAAAGTCCTTCTGCCTCCACCATGTTCTCTTCTCATCCCTGGGCTCCAACACCGCCAGTTGTTGCTCGGAAGTGCTGTTAGCACAGTCAACACTTGCTCCTGTGTTACTGGGGTTCAGTAATGTCAGCTGTTCCCCTGCTGTGTGAACGGCAAAAAGTCCTGCTGCCTCCACCATGTTCTCTTCTCATCCCTGGGCTCCAACACTGCCAGTTGTTGCTCGGAAGTGCTGTTAGCACAGTCAACACTTGCTCCTGTGTTACTGGGGTTCAGTAATGTCAGCTGTTCCCCTGCTGTGTGAACGGCAAAAAGTACTGCTGCCTCCACCATGTTCTCTTCTCATCCCTGGGCTCCAACACCACCAGTTGTTGCTCGGAAGTGCTGTTAGCACAGTCAACACTTGCTCCTGTGTTACTGGGGTTCAGTAATGTCAGCTGTTCCCCTGCTGTGTGAACGGCAAAAAGTCCTGCTGCCTCCACCATGTTCTCTTCTCATCCCTGGGCTCCAACACCGCCAGTTGTTGCTCGGAAGTGCTGTTAGCACAGTCAACACTTGCTCCTGTGTTACTGGGGTTCAGTAATGTCAGCTGTTCCCCTGCTGTGTGAACGGCAAAAAGTCCTGCTGCCTCCACCATGTTCTCTTCTCATCCCTGGGCTCCAACACCGCCAGTTGTTGCTCGGAAGTGCTGTTAGCACAGTCAACACTTGCTCCTGTGTTACTGGGGTTCAGTAATGTCAGCTGTTCCCCTGCTGTGTGAACGGCAAAAAGTCCTGCTGCCTCCACCATGTTCTCTTCTCATCCCTGGGCTCCAACACCCAGTTGTTGCTCGGAAGTGCTGTTAGCACAGTCAACACTTGCTCCTGTGTTACTGGGGTTCAGTAATGTCAGCTGTTCCCCTGCTGTGTGTACGGCAAAAAGTCCTGCTGCCTCCACCATGTTCTCTTCTCATCCCTGGGCTCCAACACCGCCAGTTGTTGCTCGGAAGTGCTGTTAGCACAGTCAACACTTGCTCCTGTGTTACTGGGGTTCAGTAATGTCAGCTGTTCCCCTGCTGTGTGTACGGCAAAAAGTCCTGCTGCCTCCACCATGTTCTCTTCTCATCCCTGGGCTCCAACACCGCCAGTTGTTGCTCGGAAGTGCTGTTAGCACAGTCAACACTTGCTCCTGTGTTACTGGGTTCAGTAATGTCAGCTGTTCCCCTGCTGTGTGTAACGGCAAAAAGTCCTGCTGCCTCCACCATGTTCTCTTCTCATCCCTGGGCTCCAACACCGCCAGTTGTTGCTCGGAAGTGCTGTTAGCACAGTCAACACTTGCTCCTGTGTTACTGGGGTTCAGTAATGTCAGCTGTTCCCCTGCTGTGTGAACGGCAAAAAGTCCTGCTGCCTCCACCATGTTCTCTTCTCATCCCTGGGCTCCAACACTGCCAGTTGTTGCTCGGAAGTGCTGTTAGCACAGTCAACACTTGCTCCTGTGTTAATGGGGTTCAGTAATGTCAGCTGTTCCCCTGCTGTGTGAACGGCAAAAAGTCCTGCTGCCTCCACCATGTTCTCTTATCATCCCTAGGGCTCCAACACTGCCAGTTGTTGCTCGGAAGTGCGTTAGCACAGTCAACACTTGCTCCTGTGTTACTGGGTTCAGTAATGTCAGCTGTTCCCCTGCTGTGTGATACGGCAAAAAGTCCTGCTGCCTCCACCATGTTCTCTTCTCATCCCTGGGCTCAACACCACCAGTTGTTGCTCGAAGTGCTGTTAGCACAGTCAACACTTGCTCCTGTGTTACTGGGGTTCAGTAATGTCAGCTGTTCCCCTGCTGTGTGAACGGCAAAAAGTCCTGCTGCCTCCACCATGTTCTCTTCTCATCCCTGGCTCCAACACTGCCAGTTGTTGCTCGGAAGTGCTGTTAGACAGTCAACACTTGCTCCTGTGTTACTGGGTTCAGTAATGTCAGCTGTTCCCCTGCTGTGTGTACGGCAAAAAGTCCTGCTGCTCCACCATGTTCTCTTCTCATCCCTGGGCTCCAACACCGCAGTTGTTGCTCGGAAGTGCTGTTACACAGTCAACACTTGCTCCTGTGTTATGGGGTTCAGTAATGTCAGCTGTTCCCCTGCTGTGTGAACGGCAAAAAGTCCTGCTGCCTCCACCAT
Source organism: Oophaga sylvatica (assembly GCA_033576555.1). NCBI lineage: Eukaryota > Metazoa > Chordata > Amphibia > Anura > Dendrobatidae > Oophaga > Oophaga sylvatica. The sequence continues at coordinate 83,610,060 of JARQOD010000010.1, read as the reverse complement.
GTTCTCTTCTCATCCCTGGGCTCCAACACCGCCAGTTGTTGCTCGGAAGTGCTGTTAGCACAGTCAACACTTGCTCCTGTGTTACTGGGTTCAGTAATGTCAGCTGTTCCCCTGCTGTGTGAACGGCAAAAAGTCCTGCTGCCTCCACCATGTTCTCTTCTCATCCCTGGGCTCCAACACCGCCAGTTGTTGCTCGGAAGTGCTGTTAGCACAGTCAACACTTGCTCCTGTGTTACTGGGGTTCAGTAATGTCAGCTGTTCCCCTGCTGTGTGAACGGCAAAAAGTCCTGCTGCCTCCACCATGTTCTCTTCTCATCCCTGGGCTCCAACACCGCCAGTTGTTGCTCGGAAGTGCTGTTAGCACAGTCAACACTTGCTCCTGTGTTACTGGGGTTCAGTAATGTCAGCTGTTCCCCTGCTGTGTGAACGGCAAAAAGTCCTGCTGCCTCCACCATGTTCTCTTCTCATCCCTGGGCTCCAACACCGCCAGTTGTTGCTCGGAAGTGCTGTTAGCACAGTCAACACTTGCTCCTGTGTTACTGGGTTCAGTAATGTCAGCTGTTCCCCTGCTGTGTGAACGGCAAAAAGTCCTGCTGCCTCCACCATGTTCTCTTCTCATCCCTGGGCTCCAACACCGCCAGTTGTTGCTCGGAAGTGCTGTTAGCACAGTCAACACTTGCTCCTGTGTTACTGGGGTTCAGTAATGTCAGCTGTTCCCCTGCTGTGTGAACGGCAAAAAGTCCTGCTGCCTCCACCATGTTCTCTTCTCATCCCTGGGCTCCAACACCGCAGTTGTTGCTCGGAAGTGCTGTTAGCACAGTCAACACTTGCTCCTGTGTTACTGGGTTCAGTAATGTCAGCTGTTCCCTGCTGTGTGAACGGCAAAAAGTCCTGCTGCCTCCACCATGTTCTCTTCTCATCCCTGGGCTCCAACACCGCCAGTTGTTGCTCGGAAGTGCTGTTACACAGTCAACACTTGCTCCTGTGTTACAGGGGTTCAGTAATGTCAGCTGTTCCCCTGCTGTGTGAACGGCAAAAAGTCCTGCTGCCTCCACCATGTTCTCTTCTCATCCCTGGGCTCCAACACTGCCAGTTGTTGCTCGGAAGTGCTGTTAGCACAGTCAACACTTGCTCCTGTGTTACTGGGGTTCAGTAATGTCAGCTGTTCCCTGCTGTGTGAACGGCAAAAAGTCCTGCTGCTCCACCATGTTCTCTTCTCATCCCTGGGCTCCAACACCGTCAGTTGTTGCTCGGAAGTGCTGTTAGCACAGTCAACACTTGCTCCTGTGTTACTGGGGTTCAGTAATGTCAGCTGTTCCCCTGCTGTGTGAACGGCAAAAAGTCTGCTGCCTCCACCATGTTCTCTTCTCATCCCTGGGCTCCAACACCGCCAGTTGTTGCTCGGAAGTGCTGTTAGCACAGTCAACACTTGCTCCTGTGTTACTGGGGTTCAGTAATGTCAGCTGTTCCCCTGCTGTGTGAAGGCAAAAAGTCCTGCTGCCTCCACCATGTTCTCTTCTCATCCCTGGGCTCCAACACCGCCAGTTGTTGCTCGGAAGTGCTGTTAGCACAGTCAACACTTGCTCCTGTGTTACTGGGGTTCAGTAATGCAGCTGTTCCCTGCTGTGTGAACGGCAAAAAGTCCTGCTGCCTCCACCATGTTCTCTTCTCATCCCTGGGCTCCAACACCGCCAGTTGTTGCTCGGAAGTGCTGTTAGCACAGTCAACACTTGCTCCTGTGTTACTGGGGTTCAGTAATGTCAGCTGTTCCCCTGCTGTGTGTACGGCAAAAAGTCCTGCTGCCTCCACCATGTTCTCTTCTCATCCCTGGGCTTCAACACCGCCAGTTGTTGCTCGGAAGTGCTGTTAGCACAGTCAACACTTGCTCCTGTGTTACTTGGGTTCAGTAATGTCAGCTGTTCCCCTGCTGTGTGAACGGCAAAAAGTCCTGCTGCCTCCACCATGTTCTCTTCTCATCCCTGGTCTACAACACCGCCAGTTGTTGCTCAGGAGTGCTGTTAGCACAGTCAACACTTGCTCCTGTGTTACTGGGGTTCAGTAATGTCAGCTGTTCCCCTGCTGTGTGAACGGCAAAAAGTCATGCTGCCTCCACCCTGTTGTCTTCTCATCCCTGGGCTCCAACACGGCCAGTTGTTGCTCGGAAGTGCTGTTAGCACAGTTAACACTTGCTCCTGTGTTACTGGGGTTCAGTAATGTCAGCTGTTCCCCTGCTGTGTGAACGGCAAAAAGTCCTGCTGCCTCCACCATGTTCTCTTCTCATCCCTGGGCTACAACACCGCCAGTTGTTGCTCGGAAGTGCTGTTAGCACAGTCAACACTTGCTCCTGTGTTACTGGGGTTCAGTAATGTCAGCTGTTCCCCTGCTGTGTGAACGGCAAAAAGTCATGCTGCCTCCACCCTGTTGTCTTCTTATCCCTGGGCTTCAACACCGCCAGTTGTTGCTCGGAAGTGTCATTGGCACGGGTACTCACTCCTGCCCAGACTGGTTACAGCACGCCATCTGTTTCCTGTCAGTGTAAACGTCACTTAGCCTCCAATAAGTTGTCCTGTCGTGTTGCGGTCGGGTTAGCCGACTCTATGGTGCCTGGAGTTTAGGTGCTTCCTATGTGTGCTGCGGGATATGCAAATAAAGGCTGTTTCCATTGTGACAATAGGACAATCACCCACTGTAGTACTGTGGGATTCGGTAACTGCGGCCGGCTCGCGGCCTGTCAACTTAAATTTCCATGGGTACCTTCTGCTACCCGTCCGGGTTCCAGTACCGTCAGCTGGTTCTCCGCAGTGCCTTTGGCCTAGGTGCCTCCATCTCGGTATCCGAGTTCCAGCAACGTCTGCTGGTCCTTGGTAGTGCTTTGGAGCACAGGTACCTCCTGCTTAGTAACCGTGTACCAGTAACGTCAGCTGGTCCTCGGTAGTGCCATTGACTCTTTTCCTTCTGCTGCCCCTCCGGGTTCCAGCACAGTCAGCTGGTCCTCATTACTTGCATTGGCTCTTGTACCTTCTGCTACCCGTCCGGGTTCCAGTACCATCAGCTGGCTCTCCGCAGTGCCTTTGGCCTAGGTGCCTCCATCTCGGTATCCGAGTTCCAGCAACGTCTGCTGGTCCTTGGTAGTGCTTTGGAGCACAGGTACCTCCTGCTTAGTAACCGTGTCCCAGTAAGGTCAGCTGGTCCTCGGTTGTGCCATTGGCTCTTTTCCTTCTGCTGCCCCTCCGGGTTCCAGCACAGTCAGCTGGTCCTCGTTACTTGCATTGGCTCTTGTACCTTCTGCTACATTTACAAATTGAAGATTTTTTAAATGTTTTTTTGGGTAATCACTCTGGATCTCCAACAATGAAGACGACGACCCTGATGACCACCCCGAAGAAGATGACGACCACAAGGACGACGAGCATCAAGCCAACCAGCCTAAACACCATCACAAAGAAGAAATAAAAGATTACCCAACAGGACTAAGAAGGTTAAGACAAACTACAAGATACAGAACAAGAGACTGAAGAACAATAAGCAGAAGATCAAAAAGCAGAAGAACATGAAGTATAAGACCAAAATGAAGAGCAAAATATATGCTCTAAATTATAAGCAGAAGACTAAGCAGTGTATGGGGGTGAGTCCGTTCCTCCTCGTGGTGCCCCTGGAAAATGCCTGCTGCTGCAGGCTAAACTGAACACGGACAAATACTGTTGTAATTGAAATCTTTTGTGACAGCAAGAATGGAAGGATGAAAAATTCATACTTTGACAGATTACAAGTACAGGAATCTCTGTCACAAATAAGAATATGATGAAGAAGATGAAGTACAATATGAAGAAGAATAATAGTTTAATAAGAAGAATATGAGTAATGTTAACAAAAAGATGAATAGCAAGAAGTTTAAGAAGATGATAAAGAAGGTGAAGATGAAGAATAATTTGATGAAAAAGATGATGCTGCTGAAGATTATGAAGGAGAAAGTGTGTCAAAAGTTAAAAAGGTGAAGAGCATGGAAGTTGTGAAATATACATATTTGCCAAAATAGAAGAAACCTTAACAACATTGTCAATTTCTTCGTCAATCCGAACATCTTTAAAAAAATATATATTTATGCTATTCCATTTGATTGGGTTAAACATCTATGCCTTTAATGTCTCCTCAACCTTCCCCAATACATTCTACATTACTCTTTGTTGTTTTCCTTCATGTACAATTAACCAACAAGGCAAGAATGTTTTTTTTTTAATTCCGATATTTTGTTCCCATAGACTTACATTGGATTTCCGGTATCGGTATCGGGTATCGCCGATATTTTTTGGGTATCGGCGATACCATTCCGATTCCGATACTTTTGGATATCGGAAAGTATCGCTCAACTCTACTGGCCACAATAGCAGAGTCTGGAGGAGCAGCAGTAATCCTCTGCACACTGCCAGACTGGGCGAGACGCTGGGACCGATGTCTAAGCTGAGCAGAGTCCACTGCGGCCGGAGACAAATGGGAAACCGCAGCCGGAATGGCTTGAGATTCCCCTTGTGCAGAAGCGGGAACTCGACCCCTACCATTACCCCCCCTCCTAGGGCCTCCCTACTCTGGGCCTCGCTGCGTTCAAAAGCAGCGATGAGCTGCGGAGCATGAACGTGCTCAGCAGGCTCCAAGGACCTATCCTCAGGCCCATAACCCCTCCAATCCACCAAATAAAATCTTTTTGCCCCATACCACCTTACACCCTACGATGGCGTTCACCTCATGGTCATCCGTAGATGAACCCTATGTCCGGGCAGATGACTCGGAAAACCGGGACATGAGCAAGGGTTTCAAGAGGGATACATGAAAGGTGTCGGAGATACCCAGGCGTGGTGGAAGAGCCAAACAGTATACCACAGGGTTAACCTGCTCGAGGACCTTGAAAGGACCCAGGTAGCGGGGTGCCAACTTAGTGGACTCAACTCGCAGCCTAATGTTACGGGCGGAGAGCCACACCAAGTCCCCAGGAGCAAATGTTGGAACGGGGCGCCGATGTGCGTCGGCGGAGGACCTCATCCTCTCCTTGGATGCCTGAATGGCATCCTGGGTACGGTCCCAAATGTCCCGTGCCTCCACCCTGGTGTGGGCGGAAGACACGGGCATGGGCACCGGAACCCGCGGATGCTGACCGTAGTTCAGGAGGAATGGAGTCTGTCCGGTGGAGTCAGCCACAGCGTTGTTTGGTGCAAACTCAGCCCATGGTAGCAAGGATGCCCAGTCATCCTGCCTGGCTGAGACAAAATGTCGTAGATAGGTGACCAAGGTCTGGTTGGCCCTCTCTACCAACCCATTCGTCTCAGGATGGTACGCTGAAGAGAGATTTAACTCAATACTGAGTAGACGACAAAGCTCTCTCCAGAACCGAGACGCAAACTGGGGACCTCGGTCACTGACAATTTTGTCCGGCATGCCGTGTAGACGGAATATGTGCCTAACGAACAACGCTGCCAGAGCCCGTGCAGAAGGTAACCGTGGTAGCGGCACCAGATGCACCATTTTGGAGAAATGGTCAGTGATTACCCAAATGATGGTGCAACCCCGAGACTTGGGCAAGCCACCACAAAGTCAATCTCAACCATCTCCCAGGGCCTGTCTGCCACCGGCAAAGGGCAAAGTAACCTAGCTGGCCGTTGTCGTGGAGACTTATTCTTGGCGCAGGAGACACATGCCCGAACATAGTCCCCAACATCACGGACCATATGCGGCCACCAGTATGTTCTCGCCAGCAAAAACAGACTCTAGCGAAACGGGGGCCACTGTTCTCAGGCTCTCTGTGGGGACAATAAGCCGAGGCTCCTCCACCTCCTCCTCAGAGGACACCACAGAGCGAGAGAGAGTGTCGGCACGAATGTTCTTCTCCCGAGAGGAAATGGAGTGTGAAATTAAACCGGGAGAAGAACAAGGACCATCTGGCCTGGCGAGAGTTAAGCCGCTGGGCTTTCTGCAGATACACCAAATTTTTGTGGTCGGTGAAGACTTGGAAGGGAAAGCGGGCCCCCTCCAACAGATGTCTCCACTCAGAGAAGGCCAACTTCATGGCTAGCAACTCCCTATCCCCGATGGAATAATTCCTCTCCGCTGATGTGAAGGTCTTAGAGAAGAACAAGCAAGGATGCTTCCGACCTTGAGCATCCTTTTGGAAGAGGACTGCTCCAGCACCAACGGATGAGGCATCCACCTCCAATAAAAATGGCTTATCAACATCGGGGCGATGTAGGATGGGAGCGCTAGCAAAATGAGACTTAATAGAAGTGAAAGCTTTGGAAACCTCTTCCGACCACAATTTGGGATTTGCTCCCTTCTTGGTGAGGGCTACCAAGGGAGCTACCAAGGTAGAGAAATGGGGAATGAACTGGCGATAGTAATTAATGAACCATATAAAGCGCTGCACCGCTTTAAGAGAGTGGGGTTCCTGCCAGTCCATCACAGCCTGTAGTTTGGCCGGATCCATAGCCAATCCCTGGGTTGAGATGATATAACCAAGGAAAGGTAAAGACTCCAGCTCAAACATACATTTCTCTAACTTAGCATAAAGGGAATTAGCCCGTAAGAGGTCGAAGACTCTGCAGACCTCTCTCCGGTGGGAGTCAATATCTGGAGAGAAGATGAGTATATCATCCAGATAGACTACGACCGAGGTGGAGAGCATATCCCGGAAGATGTCATTGACAAAGTCTTGGAAAACGGCTGGGGCATTACAGAGCCCAAAGGGCATCACCAGATATTCGTAATGCCCATCCCTGGTATTAAAAGCCGTCTTCCATTCATCCCCCTCACGGATGCGAATCAGGTTATAAGCACCACGCAGATCTAGTTTAGTGAATACCCTTGCTCCCCGAAGCCTATCAAAGAGCTCAGAAATCAGGGGCAACGGGTACTTGTTTTTAACGGTGATGGCGTTAAGACCCCTGTAATCAATACACGGACATAATTCTCTGTTCTTCTTCTGCACGAAGAAGAATCCCGCCCCTGCCGGTGACACCGACTTCCTAATAAACCCTCTTGCCAGGTTCTCCTGAATATATTGCGACATGGCCTCTGTCTCAGGAAGAGAGAGGGGATAGACCCTTCCCCAAGGAGGTTCTGCGCCAGGCAAGAGGTCGATAGGACAGTCATAGGGGCGATGAGGCGGAAGAGTCTCCGCAGCCTTCTTGGAGAACACGTCTACATATGACCAGAAGCACTTGGGAAGTGGAGTAAGAGCTGCAGGTAACTCAGTAGTGGTAACCTGAACGCAACTCCTGACACATCTGCCTCTACATGCATCACTCCAACCCAGTATCCTACCCGAAGTCCACTCTATATGTGGGTAGTGGAAACGGAGCCAAGGTATACCTAGTAGGATCTCGTCTATTCCCTCAGGAAGGACGAGTAGGGAAATAAGTTCCTGATGGGAAGGAGATACAAACAATGCAAGTGGAACAGTCTGGTGTGTAATTTGTGAGGGCAATGTCGACCCATTCACTACCCGAACAGTTACTGATTTGTCAAGTGCCACCATAGGTATTGCGTGACGGTGAGCAAAGTTAGAGGACATAAAGTTCCCCTCTGCTCCTGGGTCCACGCAAAGGTCGGCGGTGAGAGTGGAAGTGCCAACAGTGATTGTCCCTTTAAGTGTCATCTTGGAGGAAAATGCCGCTGTCTCTAGTGAACCTCCTCCCAGGGCCACTAGACGCGATCGCTTCCCCGATTGCTGTGGACATTTGTTGGCATAGCGTCCTGTCTGCTGACAAAGGTTACAGACCATGGATACTCGGACGGTCCGAGACTTAGGTCCTGCATGAGGAACCTCTGTGGCTTTTTGGGGTTCGGACGCCAGATCGGGGGATTCGAGAGGTTTGGCAAAGGTGGGAGCCAACCAAATCCTCTGCCTACACTGGACCCACTCCAACCTCCGCTCGGGAAAACGGCGGTCGATGCGGGTAGATATGGAGATAAGCTTCTCCAGTGTGGCGGGAATCTCACTGGTAGCCAAAGCGTCTTTAACATGGTCAGCCAGTCCTCGCCAGTAGACTGGAATGAGAACTTTATCCGACCAGTCTAGCTCTGAGGCCAGAGTCCGAAACTGGACGGAAAACTGACTGACCAAAGACGAACCCTGTGCCAATGCCAGCAGTTGTAGCGCTGTATCGTGGGTGACCTGAGGTCCTAAAAAGACCTTTTTAAGAGCCTCCAGGAAACGAGGAGCACTCCGCACCACACGATCGTCGCGCTCCCACAGCGGCATTGCCCACTCCAATGCTCTGCCCGAGAGTAGAGACAGTACAAAACCCACTTGTGCCCGATCCGTGGGGAAACGTGCAGCCAGAAGCTCAAGCTGTATAGAGCACTGACTCACGAATCCCCGACATTGCTTGCTGTCACCGGCAAACTTGTCAGGAATCGGGAGGTGGGATAATGTAGGGGCAGAGGTGGCAGAGGACAAACTGGCTGCTGCCACGCTAGCAGCCTGAACAGCGACTGCGGTAACATCCACAGCTGAGGTTGTGCACTCTAGAGACGCCAACCTACCCTCCAGCTGCTGGATGTACTGCTGTAGACGCTGGTCGTTCGCCATTTTACTAGCCAGACCCTGGCGCTAGTATTATGTTAGGGTCTGCGGAACGCATCAAATATATGAGGTAGAGAGATGCGTTCGCAGCCCGGTGTTCACCGTGCAGGCGGAACCTGCTGCTAGTAAAATGGCGCAAGACGCGAACTCTGTTATCCCGCAGAGTCGCCAAAATAAACACCGCAATGCGCTGTGGCAATATGTGCAAACTCAGTTATTTCACAGAGCCGCTAGAAGGAGTGCCGCAGCGCAATATGGCGATGTGTGCGAACTTACTGAACACAACTGAGTCGCAAAATAAACACGCTAGGGCGCTGTCTAGCGATGAAAGCGAACCCTGTTACGTCACAGAGCCGCTGAGAAAAAGTTCTGTGTCCTGTCAGGCACCCAGGTACACAGTTAAGTGCTAAGCGAACATAGAACGTGATCATGCGCTAATGTCCTCGCGGGAGTCACCCGCAATCTATGGCGTCTGAACGCCAGGCCCTGAATACGGCAATCAAACTCCTCACCGGTTATGCCGGTATTCTAGGGCATCTAGGACACCGACCCTGACCAGCTAGCATACCAAACTCCTCACCGATTAAGTCGGTATTCCAGGGACTTATTTCAGCCGGGGCCCTAACCACACACACGCATGACCACACTGGCGCAAAGCATATAATGGATGATACTAGCGCATGGCGGCTCAGCATTGCCACCCTTTTATAATAACAGCTACAGGACCTGCCAGAAACAAGGACCAATGAAACTTGTTCCAGAACACCTGTAGTCACAGGACCTTCCTGGCAGACCAATAGGAGCTGCTGAAGTACCTGAGCATGTGACCCCTGATCCAATGAGAGATCTCACCCTGGGCATGCACAGAAGGGAAAAACAAGGACTTTGTCCTAAAGACGTCTGCTCGCCGCTAACCAGTACTGGCCACAATAGCAGAGTCTGGAGGAGCAGCAGTAATCCTCTGCACACTGCCAGACTGGGCGAGACGCTGGGACCGACGTCTAAGCTGAGCAGAGTCCACTGCGGCCGGAGACGAATGGGAGACCGCAGTCGGAATGGCTCAAGATTCCCCTTGTGCAGAAGCGGGAACTCGACCCCTAACAACATATTGACCATTGTGGTATGTGTGGCAGACACCTATCTGTGTGCTAATACTTATGGCATTTTACGGCTACATTACACTGCATTTGCTGTTACCCTATTTGAATACACTCTTTTGGGGTAAAAATAAATAAATCCAGGCCTCATATAGACCAGTGCGGTACCTGTGTTAGATGCCTATCTATCTGTGTGCTATAAATTTTGGCATTTCAGGACAACATACCCCTTTTTTTTCCTGTGTCTTTCCATATTTGTATACACTCTTTTGGGGTAAAAAAAATAAATCCAGGCCACATATGGACCAGTATGGTATCTGTGTCAGATGGATATCTATCTGAGTGCTAAAAATTGTGGCATTTTAGGGCTACTGTTGTGAATGGACTTGAGGTGAGTTCTGAGCAGAGGCTCCCTCTGGTGGTTACAAGTGGTACTGGACTGTCCAGTGAAGATTGTGAGGAGTGGGAATCAGGTGTTACTGACTGGTCTTATATAAGGGAGTCGCCTTCCATCAGGGTTGCCGGTGATCAATTGTTCTGGTCTCAATCCTTGAGTCCTGTTTCCTTTGTAGCCTGCTGTGTCGTGTCTGCATCTCCTGCTAACAGATAAGACATTTTCTTCTTTTTGTTTTTGTGCTTGATTTTTGCATTTTGTCCTGCACTTCTGTGGGGGCCTTCAGGGTCCCCTCCGGGGGCTTTTGCCCTCTCAGTTTAGTTCAGCCACTGATGTTTGTACTTTTGCTTTTTCCAGTTTTTTCAGTGGCTGCTGTTTTGATTTTGTTACACCAGAGAACTAATTTAGGTGGTAGAGGTCGTGTGATCTCAGGTGATTTTGAAATTAGTAGAGTTGGTGCTTTTCAGGGTTTTTTGGGATTGCAGTAAGTGCCCTTCCTATCCTTTTCTATTTAGGTAGTTTGGGCCCCAACGTTTGCTCATACTATTTTCTGTCTGTGTCAGTATTTCATCTTGTCTAACCGCCATTACATGTTTGGGGGCTTTCTATGTTCTTTGGGGATGTGCTCCGGGGCAGATAGCTTTCCTCTTTCTATCTTTAGGTGTAGTTAGTTTCTCAGGCTGTGACGAGGCGTCTAGGACCAACGTAGGAACGCTCCACGGCTGCCTCTAGTTGTGGTGGTTAGTCAGGGTACTGCAATCTCATAGATTCCAACTTCTCTGGTGTATTGCCTTTTTTACCTGCACTCCTCAGCTACCGAAACATAACAGTATCACCGGCCTAAAAATTGAAAATTGTATTGTACTCACAGAAGGAAAAAAATATTGTGAAAGAAAAAAGGTTGTCAGAGATATTTTTCTGTTTGTTGCTTTTTTTTTCCCTCTGTATCTCTGGGTGCTGGGGAGGATTTTTTTTTTCTCTCAATGGAGTTTGCACAGTTGTCTGGCCGTGTGGATCAGCTTGCCACTAGTGTTGAGCGATACTGCTCGATATCTAAAAATATCGTATCGGAATGGTATCGCCGATATCACTAAATATCGTCGACATCCGATTCCGATACCGGAAGTCCCATGTAAGTCTATGGGAACAAAATATCGCAACAAAAAAAACCCTTTCTTTCGTTGTAAACACAAAATATACACACATAGAATACATATATATATATATATATATATATATATATATATATATACATGTCATTGTGACATATATATATATACATATATTTATAGTTTATACACTTCTACATAGTAAAATAGACTCTGATTCAATTGCCGGGTAAAGCCGTGACATACCCCATAGAAGTCGACGGGCTCGGTGCCGAGTACCCCCAAAACCTCTGGCTCTGTGCGACTCAACTTGGGTGTCACGAACAGGATTCTGTAGCTCGCTATAAGCGAGTCCTGTGTGCCTGAATTGAACTGGTTTTGTGCTTGAGAATTGCTAAAATCATCAGAGAATGTATTTGCCATTTTTCCGCCATATCTGCGTCACGACGAGGCACTGGTGAAGAAGAAGGGCATGCTCTTCGTGGGTGTACACTCACTCAGTGGCGCGAAAACGATGGCCGACCACTCTAAATGGTACTGCAATGTAAGATCGTGCCCCACAGCTCTTCAGTTCCGCCTCCTCATCCTCCTCAGTGTGCAGAAACTAACACGAAGGTCCCGCCTCACTACAAAAGAGGGGCCCTCTCCAGATGCTAATGACACATGTGACTTGGCAGAGATGGCTAATGGACACGAGCAGAAGTGTGAAGGGATGGAGCAGTCAGAGCTCTCCCCCCACGGAAGCGACCCGATCGCCACGGAACCACCGTTGGGCACCCGGCCTGGAAACCCTCCTACGCTGCAAGAAGCGGAAGATACCCTAAGAGGCCTGGCCCAGCACCGGGAGGAGGTCGCCAGGATGGAAGCCAGCTGGCGTGCCCTAAAACTAGACTTGGAGCGGCACCAATCCCTGTTACCTGAAGTGTCTGTACCGGAAGGTGAGGCACCGTTCTAGTAGAGGAGTCCGTGCGGGCATCCCAGCCCTTGCAATGTGATCCGGTTGACGTTGTCTCAGTGGAGGCACCCGTTCCTGCAAAAAACTCTGCACCGGCAGCACCCAGATCCCGCTGTCTGCCCCCATCGCTGAGACAGAAGAAGCGACACCCGTCCTCATGGAGGAGGCCGCGCAGGCACCAGAGGTCTACCTGTCTGTACCGGAGCCCCGACTGTCATCTGTTCCAGAGCCGGCTGCTTCCTCCGCAGGTGAGCACCGCCAGGACTGTCGGGCGCCAGGAGAGCTGCCGCAAACCGGACATCGTAAGCTGCAGTTTGATGGTGGAGACATGGAGATGCTGGTGGAGGAGAATTACAACCGGCGTCAGGAGGAAGAGTGGAGACGTTGGGAGCGGGAAGCAGAGCGACAAAGGGAGCAGCGAGAATCCCAAAAGCTTCGGCAACGTAACCTGGAGAAGGACCGGGCAGATAAGGACCGGAAGAGAAAAGATAAAGGAACCCTGTGGGAGCCGCGGCGTAAGGGTGCAGTACGGAGCTTTAAATTGAAAGGTGGTTGGGGCTTCATCCAGGAGCCTGGACTTTATTTAGAAGTGTTTGTGACCCGGGGGACGTGGAGACTCACCTCCCAGAAGGACACCCGGGGAGGGACCTGTTGCCAGGAGACTTGGTGACTTACACCCGACACTGGGGTTACAATGGATGGTACGCCCTAAATGTTACCAGGTGCGACCCCTACTCCCCAGAGTGTCAGGAACCTGTGAGACCCTCGGAGCCTTCAGCCTCCCACATCCAGGCCTCTGCACAAGTGCCCACCCCACGCCGTAAATCTCCCCAGCCTCCCTCAGTGGTCTAATCAGCAGCCCCAGCTATGGACATGATAACTATAGCTGGCCCGTACCCGGCGCCTGTTAGGCCCCCTGGGGTTCGTTCAGTCCGGGACATAGGGCTCCAGACCCGGAGGGAGATGAAAGAGGTGGCCACACAAACACAGATAGCGGGTCACGACTTGACTGTACAGGCCACACGACGTCATCAGGTCCTGGTGGTCCTTGGTGTCTCGGATGTTTGGCAAGCATCAGAAGAGTACCAGGTGGTACCTGGAACACCCCTGCCAAAGAATTATAAATAACCCGGACAGGGTCCCTGTATGTAAATAATTAAATTGCTGATGTACCCGGACGGGTGAATGTTCATAAAAAAATTTTTTAATTTAATAAAAAACACAACACAGTTTTCATTACTTTTATTACAGTCTCATCCTGCGACGCCATCAATCTCCTGTAAAAAAATGAAAAAAAAACCCAGCAGTATACCACCTGTCCGACGCAGTCCATAGTAACGAGTGTCCCACGACGATCCAGCTCTGCTACATCAGAATGACAGGCAGAGCCTGTCATCCCGACGCAGCACAGCTGATTACCTGCTTCCCCGGCGGTGACGTCATCGGACTGCTTTACGGCTGCGATTACCCGGCAGCACGTGCAGTTATCGCGAGAAACTGCACGTGACCGCCAGGGAGAAGATGATGGCGGCCATCAAGCAGTCCAGGACGTGACCGCCGGAGATCTTCTGCCAGGTAAGTGCCGCTGACTCCTGACAGACCCGACCGACGGACACTCACAGTGACAGTGACAAATCCGATTCCGGTATCCGATATGACGAAAATATCGGTACTCGGAATCGAAAGCCCGATACAGCTAATATCGGCCGATACCCGATATTTGCAGTATCGTATCGCTCAACACTACTTGCCACTGAAGTTCGGAGTATTGCTGCCTATCTTGCTAGGTTGCCTGTTGTGGAACCTAGGATTCCCATGCCAGATTTGTTTTTAGGGGATCGAGCTAAGTTTCAGAATTTCAAAAATAATTGTAAATTGTTTTTTGCCTTAAAATCTAAGTCCTCAGGGAACGCAGCGCAGCAGGTTCAAATTGTCATCTCTCTCCTGCGCGGCGATCCTCAGGATTGGGCTTTTTCCCTGACACCTGGGGATCCTGTTTTGAGTGATGTTGATGCATTTTTTCAGGCTTTGGGGTTATTGTACGATGAGCCTAATGTCACTGATCAAGCTGAAAAAGCCTTGTTGGCATTAAATCAGGGTCTTGATGACGCTGAGTTATACTGTCAGAGATTCCGTAGGTGGGCAGTCCTGACCAAGTGGAATGACAACGCTTTGGCGGCCCTTTTTCGGAAGGGTCTGTCAGTTAATGTAAAGGATGTTATGGTGGGATTCTCTGTCCCCTCTGGTCTCAATGATTCTATGTCATTAGCGATTCAAATTGACAGACGTTTGCGTGAGCGGAGAAGTATGCGTGGAATGGTGTTGCCTTGTGAACCTGCTTCTGAACCCATGCAGTGTGATAGAGTGGTGTCTGGGGCACAGCGTCATGAGTTTCGAAAGCGCAATGGGTTATGTTTCTACTGTGGTGATGCCTCTCATGCTATTTCAGTCTGCCCTAAGCGGGCAAGACGTTTTGCACGCTCAGTTGTCTTGGGTAGTGTTCAGACTAAGTTTTTATTAACTGTCACTCTGATATGCTCTCTGTCCTCATTTTCTGCTCAGGCTTTCGTTGATTCTGGAGCAGCTATTAACCTGATGGATTATGATTTTGCTAAACGTTGTGGGTTTCCCTTGATACCCCTACAGAAGTCTATTCCCCTACTGGGGATCGATTCTACCCCTTTGGCTGAGAATAAACCTCAGTTCTCTACTCAGGTGATAATGAGGGTTGAACCTGATCATCAGGAGTGCTGTAAATTTTTGGTTCTGTATAATCTGCATGATATTATCGTACTGGGCTTCCCTTGGTTGCAGTCTCATAATCCTGTTTTGGATTGGAAATCTGTGTCTGTAACCAGTTGGGGCTGCCCAAAGTGTTAATACCAACACTCCTGTTTTTTCTGCCTCCTCCCAGGCTCAGGATGTTCCTGACTTTTTGATTGATTTTTCTGATGTGTTTAGCAAAAGTAAATCTGCATCCTTGCCTCCCCATAGGAGCTATGACTGCGCTATTGAATTAGTGCCTGGTAGTAAATTCCCTAAAGGTCGCCTTTTTAACTTGTCTGTACCTGAACATGACGCTATGCGGTCTTATATCAAGGAATCATTGGAGAAGGGTCATATCAGACCATCCTCTTCACCCTTAGGTGACGGTTTTTTCTTTGTGGCCAAGAAGGATGGTTCATTAAGGCCGTGTATTGATTATCGTCTTTTGAACAATATTACTGTAAAATATCAATACCCGTTACCTTTGATTTCTGACCTGTTTTCAAGGGTGAAAAACGCTACTTGGTTTACCAAGCTTGACCTCAGGGGGGCATATAACCTTATTCGCATTAAGCACGGGGATGAATGGAAGACGGCATTCAATACCCCTGAGGGGCATTTTGAGTACCTTGTGATGCCCTTTGGGCTCACTAATGCTCCTTCTGTCTTCCAGTCCTTCATGAATGACATTTTCAGGGATTTTGTGGATAAATTTCTGATTGTTTATTTGGATGATATCTTGATTTTTTCTAATGACTGGGACTCTCATGTGAAACATGTTCGAACTGTATTCCAGATTTTGAGAGAGAATGCTCTGTATGTGAAGGGATCAAAGTGTCTTTTTGGCGTACAGAGGATCTCATTTCTGGGATTCATTTTGTCCCCATCTGTTATTGAAATGGACCCGGTCAAGGTTCAGGCCATCTGTGATTGGGTCCAACCTACTTCATTAAAGGCTCTTCAAAGATTTTTGGGTTTTGCCAATTTTTATCGTAAATTTATTGGTAATTTCTCGGTTATTGTTAAACCATTGACTGATTTGACCAGAAAGGGTTCTGATGTGGTGAATTGGCCTCCTGAGGCAGTCTCTGCATTTCAGGAACTTAAGCAGAGATTCACTTCTGCTCCTGTTCTACGGCAGCCTGATGTTTCTCTGCCATTTCAGGTGGAGGTTGA